>JARHVA010000070.1:3880000-4480000 GCA_037957365.1 Torreya grandis | reverse complement strand
GGTTTCTCTTTTGTGAGTTGCTTCATAAGACCATGGATAGGACCCGGCCCCCTTCACAAAATTACCATCTTTTAGTTATTTATCTTTATTTTTTCTACTTTCCAATGTTGTTTTGGAATCCTTTAGGTTTTTCTTTGTGAGTTGCTTTGTAAAAAGGCTCCCTCACTTTTCTTTTTCTCTTACTTATTGGCACCCTCGTGGGTTTCTCTTTTATTACTTGATTTGTAAGACCACGGATAGGACATGACCATCCTCATAAAATTACCAACTTTTCATGTTCTTCATCCTTAATCTCAAACTTTAGCTTTTGATTTTTTTGGTAGATGAAATCTGCACAACAATCTATGTTAGCATGTTTTCCTCTATTTCCCTCATTCTTATTGATAATAAATCACATTTTGTTATCATTGTATCCATTTTTTTCCCTTTGCCACATTTTTTACAATTTGAAGTAATTTAAATTGTTCTGTGTCATTCCTTTTGATTTCTCCTTTCTTTCATCTACACATTGGATAAAATAAGGTCAAATTCAAGATAACGCTTTCATTTCACCTAGATTTATGAGACTCTTAGACCCCATGCTCTTTGAAGTTTCTCTCTCTTAGCAACCTTGTCCCAAGTTTTCAAATGAAAGTCATATTTAGCACCCATGTTTGGTTTTCCAAATCTATATAGAAGAGGAATCTTAAAAAATCCATCAAAAGAAAGTTAAAAGCCAAATCATTTAAACAAAAGGCAATGATATCTAAAAGGCAGCGTACAAATCTTAATAGTCAAATTCACACCAAAAGACATGATTACAAGAACATCTCCTATCTCCAATCAAAGCTCAAACTCCATAGTCAGCTTCACATAGAGCTGAAGTCCTTTGGGGTACGGTAGGCGAGTAGATTGGAATAGGGGATTTCAAAAAAATCTATGGTGCTACCTAATTTCTCACGCAAGTACCCAATCTTCGTAGTAGACCGACGGTTCTATTAGGGGTCCTAAAAAATGGGGAACATGTCATAGGGAGGTAGGCCCATTTTAATTTTCATGCATATAGCCTTCATAGGATGATCTATATACTTCATTTGTTGACCTAAGACTTGTGTAGTTAAGGGAAGTTCTTCATATACCTTAAGGTCAAAAATCCTCTTATTTTGACCAAATTGGAGTGTCCTAACTTCGATAAAGAGTTCGTCTACCTTGGTTTTTCCTTCATTCTCCCCTCCACCCATTTCATTTCCCCCCTTGACATGCAAATTGTGATTCCAAATCTGTTTTCCCTCTTATTTCTTTCTTCTTCTTCACCTCTTAAAAACATGCTAGCACTAATTTATTTGAATTTTATCTATCCTTAGAGAGAAACAACATGTTTGAGTAACTATGAATCACTCTTTTCTTTCATTTGTCATTTTTGTGCTACCCTTATGTTACAGATAGTTGAGTCCGCACCCCTTTGCCATTATTACATGTTTTTATTTATGTATGTCGTCTTCATGTTTGTCTTACATCTTGACTTATATTTCATTCGACATTATTTCATATTTTTATTTATGTTTGATTTTTTCATGCCTATTTTACATGAGGTTACTTTTCACTTTATTACATATCTTTGTTAGAGTTTTCCTGCATTGATATTTCATTTGTCATTCATGTTTTACATACTTTCTGACATGATTTACATGTTTTATTATCATTTGTCATTTCATTTTTCATTTGTATTTTATTTCTTATCATTTGTCATTCATTTTCCATCCTTTTTTCATTCATTTACCATCATTTTGTCATTAATTTGCCTTGACTATTTTTTAAAAAAAAATCTTTACCAATCCTAATTTTCCTAAAAATCTATCTCTACTAACCACGATATGCCTATCTTCTAATTTTTTTGATTTTTGGCTATTTTTTGCACTAAATTCTATAGGTTCGCCTAGTGTACTTCACATTGGACACCTTCACATTTCTTACAGTCTACTTCTTTATTTATGGCACTAAAGTAAGTTAAAGGCATGTTTTTTTATTTTTTCAATTTTGTCCTTTCATTTCTTTTATTTTCTACTAACTACATCATACTTAGCATCATCATTGTGTGTTATCATGTTTTATTTCCTGAAGCACCATCCCATGTTGCACTTATATTACACATGATGAGCTTTGGCTGGGGCATATGTATACACATAATATTTTCAAACTTTTATTGATTACTAACACTTTGTATCTTGCAGGAACCTATCGAATCTCAATCTCTCTGAGTGCATGCCTTAAGGGGTACATCGAGAAAGGGGTGGGGATACCATCGATGCTTCATAAGATTCATTTTCCTTTTACCACTTGCCATCCAAACACTTGTCTCCTAAAATCTTGAACCCTAAGCTTATTTCTATCTTGCCTAACTATTCTTATCATTTTCTATGTTTCATCCTTCATTTCTTGTCTTATCACCCTTTTGACCTATTAGTTGTGCTAGGTCGAAATAGTATAGTTTAGGGACTTTTTCTCTCTTTTGGTTTTTTGGCCTCTTGGCTAACCTAACACAGACCTAGAGAGTTATACCCAAAAATGTGCTAGGTTGATCCGGTTGACCTAGCATAGTCAACATTCCCAAATGTTTTTAGGGTGTGATACTACTATATATACAAGTTCATTTACCACCATTTGATAAGAGTGAATAATTAATTGAAGAAGTGTGAATGAATATCTACTTATTGACCATTCTACTTGGGGAATAAAGCTTTAGGGTTCAATACTTTATTTGGAGCTTCGATCTCATCTTATGGATAATTATTTTGGATGCTTGGGTAGGTTGTGTAGATTAGATTTAATTTATCTTAGTCATCCTTACATACCATGATAATCCCTTACGAAGCACCTTAGCCAAGGGGGAGATTGAAGCTCAATGGGTTCATCTTCAAAGGTAAGTATTCATAGCTTTTTTCCTCCTTTGTAAGAGTAGATAGATAGAGCATATGTATTCTTCTCTTCCATGTATTAGGATTTCATATACATTGACATGAGTATATGTCTTCTAATACATGTTTAGTTTAGTTTTTTATTTGTTTTGTTTCTAACCCCAACTTTATGCCACAAACTTTGGTGCACACTAGATTAGATTTATTTTTCTTGTTATAAGATTAGTGAAATATTAAATCATAGGACTCTTTTAGGGTTGTTATGTGATTATGTTAGACTATAGTCTTTGGAACCCTATCTTGCACAGTGTGTTGTGACAAGTGATCCCTTAATCAGGTCTAGTGGATCCTCACATTGGTCATGCTCTTGCATAACAATTTTATTCCCCCAATTTTAAGAGTAGGTGTGTTGTTCCCATCTGATCTAGGATTGATTTATGGACATGATGCATATTTGATTGCATACACAAAAAATGTCTCATGGGAATCATTCAAGAGTTAAAATTTGAGTTACAAACCAAGGAAGAGATTTTTTTCAAAGTTTTAGAATGGTGAAGGAGTGGAGGAGAAAGAATAATCTACCATACAATGGACACCAGCCTCTACCAAAAATTTAGAAACCATAACTAAGGTATACACAATAAGTAATTCACCATATTATTTTTCTTCCCATTAGTACATAGATGCTTCTTTTGGTGAATTTGAGAAACATACTCAGGGAATTGGCTCAAAGATACTAACCAAGATGGGTTTTGATGGAAAGGGACTTAGAATCCATATCCAAGGAATGACTAATCCCATACAAGTTGAGGAAAGAACTTGTTATGTAAGTTTGAGATATGTTAGTGGCAAAGTAGAAGTTAAATATTGCTCCAAGGCAATTAAAACAAGACTAGCTTCTAAGAGAAAAGATCCCAAGCCCCTAGCTCTTCAAAAAACACATGTACAAAGAGATGGCACACTGTCACTCCATGACGGTGAGAGTGAGTGCAAGTTGGAATCAAGAAAGGGACAACATTTCAATCATGGGGAAAATATTAAGAAAGAATTCAAAGCATCTCCAAAGTGAGATGAAAATCCTAAAGGAGAAGGTAACACATCTTCCCCTCATTAGACTTGCACAAAGAACATCCATAAAAGATATGGAAAATAAAAGTATTCCAATGTTTTATTTGATTATGAGAAGAACGATGCTGCAACACAAAAAAAATGGTATGCATATCCCTATTTTTTTTGTGAAATTAATAACCATTATGTGGCCATGTGTTGGAAGAGAAATTCCATCCTAAAGAAGTCCATGTCCTTCAAGAGGAAAGGGACTCATTGTAAATACCACTCTCTAAGTCAAAACGTGGAGAATGAAAATAAGGGCTTATTATCCAATAAAGTGGGAAATAATTATTGCACTTATTGTAATATGAGTGGCCATTGGTTTGACAAATGTTGTAAACTACATCCACAACTTCATCTAAATACCGAGAAGAAGAAATTTGTGCAAGCATCTACATGCAAGGAGGTTGTTCAAACCAAGAGGTAGTACATGAAAGAGTTGGTCAAGTACCAACAATCCAAGTGGAATCCCATAAATAAGCCCACCTATCTATAGAATATTCCATCAAAAGGGAACATACCAAATAGGAGCATCCACCAGATTGGATAAGTAAGAAATTATTTGATTTCATTGATAGCCTATTGCATAGCTGAATTTTGTTTTAACATGCTTATATAACACCTCCAAATCACTTTTTATGTTTTTTTTATTGAAGAAGCATGAAGGAAACTAAATTCATGTGTATGAGAAATTCTAGAGGTAGATCACTCATTGAGGGTGAATATGGAGCAACCATCCAAGTTGAGAAGTGCATTATGATAAACCCATTACAAGAGGTATCGTTTTATATTTTACATTCTTATGTTCATGTTGACATTCATGTTAACATGTTTTGCTTACCACATATTGTAGATTTTGGAAATATGGGTAGATATGCACTCCATTGAGAGAGAAATTCAAAATAAGGTTCTCCAAGTTAGGTAGCAGTTGAGAGGCATGTTGATAGGCATCTTATAATATGCACATGTGTTAAAGTATTTTTCTAAGATGAAGAAAAAGTGGCATGTAATCAACATGAGAAGTGTTTCCATCATGAGCAGCACTCAATAATATCACTATTATTTTATGGATGCATGTTGGCATTTATTTTATTTCATTGAAATATGTTCTCCAATGTATGATTAAGTGATTATATGCACATTTTATAAAGACCCAAATTCAGGGAATGCTTGTAAATGGAATTGTGTTTACAATCCATGTATTTTGCATTTGATTGTAAGTCCCCAAGAAGGGTAATTGTATAAGTGGTGACCTATTATAACACCGCTTACTTATTATGCAATGTAAACTTTCCATTATTGAGAATGTTAACTGTTGACGCTGTGGATTGCACCCTTGATAGGAGGTTGAGCTTATGTCTTCCATGTAACACAATGGAGACTCCCCTCTTGCTGTGGGTCTGACAAAACTGGGGGGAGAATCTCTAGATAAGGGATAGATCCCTTTGATACATCTCTATGGTCCTGGATTTCCTACTACTAATAATGGGGGGGTGAAAAGGGAGAAGGATTACTGAAAATAGAACCTAAACTAATACGGTGATGCACCAAAAAATGGTTGATCTACTTAGCTTTGACATACACTTTCCACCAAGAACAAGCTGATTATACACTTCATTTGACATGAGAAACTCTTCTACATCAGTAAGTTAGGGGTCCTTTAGAGATACAGGGAGGAAGAACTACCAGAGGTGTTCTAAGACACACTATGGTAGCCTGTTCACATGCTCCTATACTCTATTATGGACACTTTTGGCTGACCTACAAAAGAAGAACTCATAATACATTAGACATGCTGGAATCATTCTATGAAATCATGAAGAAAAATGAATTAACACAAGACAAAGCCATAGACATATGCAAAAGTGCAAGCTCAAATGGAGGTAAAAATGCTTCTTTTTTATTCAAGGTAAATTTTGGCAGAGCTCCACCTTACAAGCTGAGAGATCTTTTTAAAAAATAAGAGATTACAATATATAGCATAAAAGAAAAGACTTTGGCACCTTTCAAAACAAGTGGCCCATGATGCATGGAATACATTGGGAAGAGGAAGTCACTGAAGGAACCATGTTGTGGCAATCGCTAGTCTTAACTTTGGCATTTAAATCATATTAAATATCATTGCAAGAGCATGGGTCGCTTTGTCTATTTGAATGACCAGGCTGCTTCTCCATGAAATTCACATGATTGCTTGCTCATTAATGCAAAATAAGGAAAAATGGACCATGCTTTCACTGTTTGTGCTCCTTGTTGACCATTTCATAAGGACTATTTCAACCACTGGAATAAATCCTCTGTTGACACTTTCTTTTGCCACCTGGGCTAATCTGAATCATGTTTATGCTTGGCTAGGTGCATCTTTTGGAATATTATAAATGTTGTTGTATGTGTGTGTGGCCATGTTTTGGATTCTCTATTATGTTCCCTCTTTCCTTTCTATATTTTTGTCTCTTTCTGGCAATTTGAGCTTTCAGGCTCCCTTCTCTTCTTTTGCTGGCTCCTCAGCTCCATTCTCAGTGGGTCCTTGAGTTTGTCCTCAGGGCTTTATGCCTCTTTAAATTCCATCGGGCCTATGCCATTTGAAAACCAATGGCTATTCCATTGTCCTAAATTTGATGTGCTCAGGCTCATCACCCCTTTGGCAATTCCTTTGGCCCTTTCAGGTTTTTCAATTATGACTTTGAACCTTTCAATTGAACCTGAACCCTTTTTTGAAGTTTAATGGTTCAATAGTTGAATACTCTGTGTTCTACAAAGAGTCATGTTCACTCAGTTCCCTTGTGAATTTAATGTATCATTGAACCTACTGGTTGAACCAACCACTTTGAACCAATCGCTTTAAACCAACCGCTTGAACCAATAATGGTTCAACGGTTCAATATTTCAATATTTCTATGTTCAAAGCTCTTGGAAAGGTCATGTGACTATTGGTCAGTCTGTGTAGTTCATTTCATATATTTGAACCCCAATGTTGAACCACTTTTTCCAATTTTTTAGGAAATGTGCCTCCAAATTTTGGTCTCTTTCCTTTTGAATTTCTTCGGACAAAATGTCTGAAGAAATCCCTTCAGGCACTTTGTCTTTAGATCTTTGTAAAATCCTTGCATTATTTGAACTGGCCCATCTCTTTACTAAAAGGCTTGTGCAAACCAAATTCATGAGTGATGGCTTAGAATAGTAGGGGAAGTAGAAGACTAATTTCTGCCCTTTAAGACAAAAATGGTTAACAAATTGGTGATTCCTAGGGGAAGCATGCCTGTTATGCTTAGAAAGACTGGTAGCCTCAAAGTCCATTGGACATGGAATTAGGATGCAGCTTGGAGAAGTTAACAACAACCTTGTAAGGACCTATGAACCAGCAAAGATTTTACCACAAACACAAAGGAAAACACACACAATGAAGGATAAAAAACTATACACATGGGTGCAACAACACTTAGGGAAAATGAAAGACACACAACTGAAAGCAAACTATTATGTACGGTTAACAAGATACATTTGCCTCCCTCCTGGATCAAAGGGAAAAATTCTTAAGTCTCCTTCATGGCAAGAAAACTTATGGTGCCAGACAAGTGGCTGAATGGAATGGAGATTTGGTGACTTGCTCTTCTTTCCTACCACCTTGATTAGCTTGTATCCAAATGAATCAGGGTCAAACATGCTTCCAACATATATGTATTCATCTTGCTCTTAGAAGCTTGTTTCATGCTGGCCCTTCATGTTAGTGTATCTCACCAAGAAGTCTATGGTTGTTGGCTCATCATAATATAGATCATCTAGCTCATAACCCCCTTGATATGCATTATGGATTGACTTGTTCCCTTCTACCTCATTGAAGAGACTATCAAACTTAACTTCTGCTTCCTCATGGCTTTCTTGAAGAAAGGTGACTATTGTGATGTCTGAAATGGGATCACAAACTACTTGCTCATCCCACAAAACATCGCCTTCTTGCTCAAGGCTCTCTTCTTTAAAGCTTTCCTCAAGATGAACAGGCCCCTCCTTTTCTTGCTCAAAAAATGGAGTCTCTAGTTATTCAAAGACATCCTCATGATCCTCATCCAACTCAGGTTCCATGGCATGGTCATCCTCCTCATCAAAGCAACAATGAAGTTCATCAAACAAGGGAGGAGAGAGCTCACCATGCTTACTTTCCTCTTCATATTGCTGGAACATCCGCATGTATGCATGACCAGTGTCTTTTCCATTGTTGATGATGTCTTCAAAGGGAGGATCCATGATGATTTCATATTCATTGTCGCTCATGATAGCCTCTTAGGTAGTGGCAAATTAGATCCTCTCTTCTTCACTTGCATCTCACAAAATAGGTTCCTCCTTAAGAAGGGATGAAGAGGAAGGTTGATAGTTAAATCATGTGGAAGAGGAGGAAATCCTTGAGCTAGAATCGAATGATTCTCTTCCTTTCATTTGGTTAGCACTTTATCTATATCAGATGTGGATTGAAAGCTCTCTTGGAGGAGTGTAGATGGGGTGTGTTCAGACGTAGGATATTTTTATTGGCCTGAACCATCCATCACATTTTGGTTGAGGAACCTCATTCTGGACTCCAATTCTGCAATTTGCTTGGCTATATTTTCTTGAAAGATTCTTTCTTGGAGCTCATAGGAATCATCATGGAAATGGGGAGTGCATGAAGGCTGCCATGGAGTACAAGAAGCTTCTTAATGAAGGGTGGGAGGGACTTGAGAAGGACTACCCTCATTTTTTACCTCACACTCTCGAACAATGCCTTTCTCCTCTTTGCTACTCCATGACTCAACTACTTTACTCCAACTCATGATCTTAGGACTAGAAGTATCCTTTTGGGGTGATGGGGTTATGATGTGAGAGGGTAGTGAGGGGTTAGATTCCACTTCCCTTGCTGCCAACATAGACTGTTGCATATGAATATTTGCCAATTCAATCTGCTTATCAAGATTGGCCTTAAACATAAGATTTATTGTTTCAAAACTCTCCTTAACATGATTGGGGAAAGGAATTTGACAAGCTTGACTTGGCTCATGAGTAGGGGCTGCGTATGGCTGATATGAAACTTGGGGAAATGGGTATGCAAGTTGATAGACTTGGTAAGGCTGCCTCTCATGAATACTTAGCTTCTCTTCCAAAAGTTCAATCAAACCACTCACATCTAGCATCTCATTTGTAAGCCTTTGCCAATTGGATCTTTCAATAGGAGTCCATTCACTCTTAACCAGATCTAATGCATTTCTCACTTGATGGATGAAATGATCAGGAATTTCTTGGCCATATCCCCTTCTATTGTCAAGCTCCACTACATACTTTTCATATCCCAACAGTGCTTGTTTGAATGTGAAAATGGGTTTATTGGAAAAAAGATTAGGTTGAGTAGGAGAAGTAACACATTGAGAAGACTGGGCATAACACTGATATAGCTCATGATAGGGCTAAGAATGGTCATATTAGACCCTATAAGGATCAACACAAGGCTGGTAAGGATCATAGCCAGGCTGGCCAAGGACTTGCTCAAACTGAGGAGGAAGAGGCAAAGCTCACAATGTTTCACTAACCTGCAAAAGGAAAAACTTATAACCGTATGCATCCTTGTTTCTTGAGGTGATTCGATGAACAACTTGAGCTTGATCAAAACTATATGAAGGAACACAAGTCCCATTCTTCTGAGCAATGGAATTAGACATACCAAACTGTGATTTCTTGATGGCACCAAGACTGTTTAACTAGCTGATTCAACTTGGAGTCACCATTGGTGTTGATGAAAAAGCCTCCAAAGGCTGGTTGGTTGAAGAACACACCAAGATTATTCAACTCTTTGGATTAAAAACTTGTCCCACAATCACTTGATTAAAAGTTAGATGCTGGATTAGTGGTTCATTTTTGCTGTAATAGGACCAACACCAATCTTGGAACTTTTTTTAGCATTAAAATGGGTCCCACCAGGCATGCCAAAGATTATTGACACTGTGGATTGCACCCTTGGCAGGAGGTTGAGCTTCTTTCTTCCATGCGGCACAATGGAGACTCCCCTTTTGCTATGGGTCTGGCAAAACTGGGCGGAGAATCTCTAGATAAGGGCTAGCTCCCTTTAATGCATCTTTGTGGTCCTGGATTTCCTATTGCTAATAATGGGGGGGGTGAAAAGGGAGAAGGTTACTGAAAATAAAACCTAAACTAATACGGTGATGCACCAAAAAATGGTTGATCTACTTAGCTTTGACATACACTTTCCACCAAGAACAAGTTGATTATACACTTCATTTGACATGAGAAACTCTTCTACATCAGTGAGTTAGAGGTCCTTTAGAGATACAGGGAGGAAGAACTACTAGAGATGTTCTAAGACACACTATGGTAACCTGTTCACATGCACCTATACTCTATTATGGACACTTCTAGCTGACCTACAAAAGAAGAACTCATAATACATTAGACATGCTGGAATCATTCTATGAAAGCATGAAGGAAAATGATTTAACACAAGACAAAGCCATAGACATATGTAAAAGTGCAAGCTCAAATGGAGGTAAAAATGCTTCTTTTTTATTCAAGGTAAATTTTGGCAGAGCTCCACCTTACAAGCTGAGAGATATTTTTACAAAATGAGAGATTACAATATATAACATAAAAGAAAAGACTTTGGTGCCTTTCAAAACAAGTGGCCCATGCTACGTTGAATACATTGGGAAGAGGAAGTCACTAAGGAACCATGATATGGTAGTCACCAGTCTTGACTTTGGCATTTAAATCATATTAAATATCGCTACAAGAGCATGGGTCACTTCATCTATTTGAATGACCAAGTCGCTTCTCCATAAAATTCATGCGACTGCGTGCTCATTAATGCAAAATGAGGAAAAATGGGCCACACTTTCACTATTTGCACTCCTTGATGACCATTTCATAAAGACTATTTCAACCATTGGAATAAATCCTCTACTGACGCTTTCTTTTGCCACCTGGGCTGATCTGATTCGTGTCTGTGCTTGCCTAGATGTGTCTTTTGGAACATTCCAAATGTTGTCATATGTGTGTGTGGCTATGTTTTGGATTCTCTATTTTGGTCCCTCTTTATTTCTATATTTTTATCTCTTTCTAGCAATTTGAGCTCTTGAGCTCCCTTCTCATCTTTTGCTGGCTCCTCGACTCCTTTCTCAATGGGTCGCTGAGTTTGTCCTCGAGTTTTTATGCCTTTTTGAATTCCATCAGGCCCGCACCATTTGAAAACCAATAGCTATTCCATTGTCCTAAATTTGACATGCTCAGGCCCATCACCCCTTTGGCAATTCCTTTGGCCCTTTTAGGTTTTTTAATTATGCCTTTGAACCTTTTGATTGAACCTGAACCCTTTTTCATAGTTCAATGGTTCAACGGTTCAATGGTTAAATAGTGAAATACTCTATGTTCTGTAAAGAGTCATGTTCACTCAGTTCCTTTATGAATTTAATGTATCATTGAACCAACCGCTTTGAACCAACCTCTTGAACCAACAATGGTTCAAGAGTTCAATATTTCAATATTTCAATATTTCTAAGTTCAAAGCTTCTGGAAAGATCATGTGACTATTGGTCGGTCCATGTAGTTCGTTTCATATCTTTGAACCCCAAAGTTGAACCACTTTTTCCAATTTTTTAGGAAATGTGCCTCCAAATTTTAGTCTCTTTCCTTGTGAATTTCTTCAGACAAAATGTCTGAAGAAATCCCTTCAGGCACTTTATCTTTAGAGATTTGTAAAATCCTTGCATTCTTTGAACTAGCCCATCTCTTTGCCGAAAGGCTTGTGCAAACCAAATTCACGGTTGATGGCTCAGAACAGCAGGGGAAGTAGGAGATCAATTTTTGCCCTGTAGGACCAAAATTAAACTTTCCAATGCAATGTAAACTTTCCATTATTGAGAATGTTAACAACAAGGAGAATGTAAAAAACATCTCTTAATGGGAAAGCTTCACTCTATCCTACAAGCAATGTAGTGGCTAAGATAATCCACCAAGAAGAAGACTAAGACACCAAGAGTACAAGGTCATTTGGTAGATTTCATTTTGGATAGTCAAGCTCCAAAAGAGAGAAACAAAGTTAGCCTCCAAGATAGAGAAATAAATGAGAATCATATGATCATGGATCAAGGTGCAAATGTTCTTTCTATTGATTATTTTGTTCTTGAATTAATTGATGAGCTTCAGGAAGAAGTTGTTCTTGATAGAGGAGAGAGGACTTAATTTTTGAATGAATCAAACTTTTGGTGGTCCAAAAACTTTTTAGTGGGGAGTCCAGTGATCCAGGAGGATCCCTACTAAAGACCAAAATATATGATCTTAAATATTCCTATAACTATCTAAACATTGAAGATATCACTAAGAGCTTTCTAACATAAATTGAATGAGTTAAAAGATACATCATATACACAAGTTATGGCCTATTCAAGGTGGAAACAAATAGGGAAACAAATAACATAGTGTTGAGATCATTAGATGATTGGACCTGTATGACCTAACATGTGGACCAATCATATCCTTCAACATGGCATTCACAAATATCCACTAAGTGTTACAAGTTCCAAGACAAGTTACATGTACTACATGGTCTCATGACCAAGTTACAAGGGATGAAGTTTATCCCTTAAATAACTTTTGATTATTATCCCCACCAAAGTGGGATAAAACATTATCCAAAGCACCAAAATATCCTCCTCACGAGCTAATGCATGGGATTTGGAGTGGGGCTCAACCCCCTCACTCCACTTGGCCTATTTTTAAGGCCCAACAATAAGTTATGATATATTTGGCAAACCAAATGTAAGACTTTGTACTTATCCCTTAAATTTAGGATTTCTTGCTAATAATAAAGGATATGAGGCATTTTCCAAAGGGACATGAATCCCTAACCCTATGCAAAAGGGATAAGATTTTAACCAATAAATAAAGGGACTTTAAAACACTATAAAAGACTTAATATTGTAATTAAATACACAGAAGAAAAATTGTAAGCTTTAAGCCCTTGTAAAGAAGAACAAGAGGAGAAAGCAAAATTTATATGTCTAATGTTATGGGGGCACATTGAAGGCCAAGATCTTATTGAATAGACCTCCTAGAGACATTATAGGGAAACTTTAGCCCCTTATTGGGATAAAATCAAGTTTGTATGTCTATATTTCCAGAGTAACAATTACAAGCCAAAAGCTATTGCACAGACCTCTAAGAGACATTACAACAAACTTGTGTAACCCCCTATTTGGGAGAGACAAACAAGAGATAGTCTAGAAGAGACAAAGCTAAATTGAAACCTCCTAAAGGACATCATAAACTTGTTTAGAGATTGAAAGCCCTTTATTAGGAGAATTTGATGTTAGAAATGATATTGTTGCATCATTTCAATCGATCGATTCAACCTTTGAGCAGACCCAAAGACATAGCCCTATTTTGGATGAACCATGTTATCAACTCATTTTGTGTATTAGCTCTATTCTTAAGTACTTGATTTTTATTTCAAATTTTAAATACTATATTTTAATCATTTAATACAATTTTCACAAAAAAATATGGGAAATTGAGAAAGTCAATAGAATATCTAGAAACTAGGCTTTTAGTGAATGTGTGCATAAACTACCATTTTCAGATCAATCAACCAATAGTTGTGTAAGATAACAGTTTTCAACTCAGATATTTTTTTTTTATTTTCAATTTGTATGGGCCAAACTTAATTACTTTTAAGGCACAATATTTGGAAGAAATCAAACATCAGTTGGATTTGTTTCCTAGACAAAAGTGTGTTCTATGGGGAGATTTTAATGCCATCTTTTTTATTATGGAGAAGAGAGTAGGGTTAATGAGGGAGACCTGATCCCATAAAGACTTTTCCAGATTTGTAGCATCTACTAGGCTATTGGACATGGTCGCTAAGAATATACTTTTTTCATGGATGAACAGAAGATTGGCCTTCGGTAACATTAAGGATATGTTGGATCATTTTATGGTTACTCCTAATTGTTTGGATGTTGATTGGTGATTAAGGGTAACATTATTTCCCTCTCAAGATTTGACCACACTCATATACAACTAAAAATCATTAAGGATGGGGCCCTATCCAAATTTGTTCTTAAGTTTGAGATCATATGGCTTCAGGATCCTTATTTACATGATTTGGTAAAGAAATGATGGAATGAGGCCCCTGTGGTGGTAGGAACATAGATGTTTTTCATAAGCAAAAAGCTCTGTTATTTCAAGATGAGTCTTGGAACCCTAAATAGAGACACCTTCAAGAAAATCTCAAGGAAATATCATGAGTGGAGGCAAAGTTGGAAACTCTTAATCAAGTGGTCCTTAACATAGATATGGATTCAAATACTTAGGGTAGAGAAAAAGAATTATTAGTAGAGCTGGAGGAGCTGCATATTAGAGAGAAACAATATTGGAAGCAAAATTATAGACAGCAGTGGCTTAAGGAAGGGGACAAAAACATAATTTTTTTTCATAACTCCAAGTGGGAAAGGAGGAGTGCTAATCAGATCTCCTCCGTCAAGGCAAGGGATGAGCATGTGATTGAGACCAATTTTGAGATTAAATAGGAAG
The DNA here is from genome assembly GCA_037957365.1 of Torreya grandis. Classification (NCBI taxonomy): domain Eukaryota; kingdom Viridiplantae; phylum Streptophyta; class Pinopsida; order Cupressales; family Taxaceae; genus Torreya; species Torreya grandis. Next base: position 4,465,436 of record JARHVA010000070.1, on the reverse strand, counting down.
TTTTCAATATATATCAGTCAACTTGAAGGCATCAAATCTTGAGGCTCAAACAAGAAGCATCATCTACATTCCCAGAGTTGTGACATAACACCATAACAACATGTTAATGGTACCATTCACCAAGGAGGAAGTGAGAATGATTACTTTTTCAATGGGTAAAGATAAATCTCCTGGTCTGGATGTGTTCCCAAAAATGTTTTTCTAAATATTTTTGGATATAGTGGGTGATGAGGTAGTTGGTATGGTGGAGGAATCTCACATAAAATAGAGGATTTGGCCAAACATAAATTACACCTTCATCATGTTAATTCTAAAAGGTGAGATTCAAACATTATTCAAGGATTTTAGGCCAATTTTAATTTGAAGTATATTGTATAAGCTCATTTCAAAGGACGTATCCTTCAAATTCAAGGTTGTTTTAAATTCGTTGATCTCCAATGAGTAGGGTGGATTTGTCCCTAACAAAAATATCCATGATGGAATCATAATCACACATGAAACCATCTATTCGCTTGTGGTGGGATACAAGAAAGGGATGATAATGAAATTGGTTATTAGTAAAATGTATGATCGAGTGTGTTGGAATTTTTTGACCAAAATTCTATAAATTTTTTTATTTGGCCAAGGAATGGTGTAACTAGATCATTAGCTACATTTCAAGCCCCAAATTATTGATCCTAGTCAATGGGAAACTGATAAGTTTCTTTAGGGCCTCTCGAGGTCTAAGGCAAGGTGACATTATCTTCCCATTCCTTTTCATATTGATGGTAGATGTTATGATAAGGGAAATATCATGGGATTTTATTGAAGGTATGATCAGAGAGATCAAGGTCATAGAAGGTTTTGAGAATATCACACATCATCAATTTGTTGATGACACACTATCTAAATATACAATTAACTTTATTAACACTCCATGATAGGCACAACTAGAAATTGTTGGAATTCTAAAATTTAACATTGTTAAGTACCTGCCAAATATTTGGGTGTTCCCCTCTTTGTAGGAGTTCATAGAACATCCTTATGGGACAATATGATCAGATCATTCTAAGAAATTATTGAAGAGTGGAGAGACAAGTGGCTCTCCTTAGATATTAGGATAACCCTTATTAAGTCTATTTTAAATGCCTTGTCAATTTACACTCTATCTGTTATGTAACCACAAGTTAAAGTGTTGAAGGAGCTCAATCATATTATGAAAAAAAAATTATGGCAAGGAACTCATGATAAAAATAATATCTCTCTAATCAAATATGATAATGTATATTTACCTTAGTCGGGGGGTGTTGACATCAAAATATTGGCAATTCAAAATTTAACCTTGGGAACTAAACTAGTGTGGAGTATGGTCAATTAGACACAGTGTTTGTGTAATAAGTTGTTGTAACATAAGTATTTTTAGGAGTTATACCCAAAAAATATTATGGTGGTGGAAATTCATCCTAAGGATATCACCTTTGGAACTTTATTCTTAAATGTCGACCCATCATCAAAGATCATGTCTCTTTAGTGGTCAATAATGGATGCTCAACAAAATTTTGGGGGGATTTGCATAATGGGCATAGGCATCTATAGGACTATCAAGATTTGGAGGAGTTTAAGGATGTTTTAGAAGTTATTTGGGGTAATAAAGTGTGTGGTTATCTAAATTAAAGGCATTTGGTGGGTTTGGACTACTAGAAATGTAAAGACTTGGTTGCAATGTTGATCCTAGCTAACCAAAAACTTGTGTTGACAGACATTCAATCTAAGAGGAAGGTATTTCATAATGATAAAGAAGAATATATTCAATGGATTGGGGTGAATATGGTTCTGTATTCAGTCATCTTAGGTTATAAAATGGAAAAATAGATTGAGCCATCCTTCAAATGGGCTAAATTTATATGCTAGAGTAAGACAAGCCTTCCCAAGGCTAGGGATTTTGCCTAGCTGGCCACATAAGGGAGGATTTTGACTCAGGAGTGACAATGCAATATGGGAATTATTGGGCCATCTATATGTATCATGTGTTTATCATTGGAGGAAGATGTTAATCCTCTTTTATTTTGATACCCCTTTGTGGTGGCTAGTTGGGATTGCCCAGAATATTTGATGTAGGCCTTTTGATCTTGGTTGATTTGGTCCCAAAAGGATGCCTTTTACTATTTATGGAAGGTAAGTCTAGCTATTCTAATTTGAACTCTATGAAAGGAACACAATTAGTGGATCTTTGAAGGGAAGACAAGCCTGCTTGAGGAAGTGATTAAAAAAGTATAAGTGGTGATGTTAGAAGTTGGATCCACACATGCCAAGAGGTATAAAGGAATTCTCTCCAAGTGGGATTTGTAGATCATATTCTCTCAAATATTATTAAATGTACCCCATATTAATGAGTTGATCATGTGTCCTAAGGCTCTTTGACAAGCTGATAAGATAGATTGGTTACCTCCACCTCCTGAGATTTTCAAAATGATTTTTGATAGTATGGCTAGGGGAAATATTAGGGCATCAGAGGCAGGTTGTGTGATTCATGATTGTCTTAGATAATTGATCAGAGTAACATCAATTAATCTCATTAATATAACTAAAAATGAGGTGGAAACATAGGCTCTAGTACTTAGTTTGGATATTTTAGTTAAGTGTGGCATTGAACGAGTTGATATTGAAGATGATTCAATGGTGATAATCCATGCTTTATGCAATAGGAAGGTTGGGTCTTGGAATGTTGAGAACATCCTAAGCCATGCCTGGGATGTGTTTGACTCACTAAGTGTTTGGGAATATAAGCATTACTTTCATGAATCAAATTTTATATCAAATTTCTTAGCCAATAAAGGCATAATGCAGGTCGAAGAAGTGATTATGGACAATGATTGGAGTGCTTGGCTGGATGCAAGGATGAGTCGTGTATCATCTTAGAGAGCTGGGTTGAATGGGAACCATGTCTCATGATGGGAGTATGGGGAGGAATCCATCGTTGGATGGAATTGATTCAATCCCCCACACTTGTGATGTAATACTTGTTATCACTCATAAGTGCACCCTTATTGAGAACGTGTGTATGTTCTCACTTCCGTTGATACAATGGTTTTTGGCACATTTGGTGGGACATAAATTAAAGATAAAAAAAGACATTTAAAGTAGCAATAATATCATTTTCATGCATAAAGTTACTACAAATGAATATATCTATCTTAAGGAATCATGTATTCATTCCTTTTAATGATGGAAGCCCTCTCAATTTGGCCCAATATGATGATATTCCAGCCTCAACCTTCAAAAGTCTACCATATTTCATAGGTGAAGATCAAACTACACCCATACATGTATTTATTCATTTTAATAATGGAATCCCTCTCAATTTGGCCCAATATGATGATATTCCAGCCTCAACCTTCAAAAGTCTACCATATTTCATAGATAAAGATTAAACTACACCCATAGAGCATTTCAAGGATGTGGCCAACTTGTGTTCATTCTACCATGTTACCCAAGAGAATGATGCCATCCATTTACTTGCTACATCCTTCAAGGGAAAGGCATTGCTATGGTATAGGAACCTTCCCTTGAACTCCATAACCTCTTGGGATGATTTAGGTGAACCGTTATGTAGGCAATATGAAGATAAATCAGACCATTTATCCCTTGTTGAGAAGATCACTACCATCAAGAGAACACCACATGTATTTATGACTAATTTTAATTTTAGATTTCAGAAAACATGGAACAAAATCCCTCCCATGATAAGGCCATCTCCTGAACATGCTTTCCTATACTTTTTAAGAGCCTTGAACTCTAATATTTTAGTTATGATCTAGTCTATTGGTGGTAGGACACTCTCAAATGCCTATGAGGTTGCCATTAATGCCTAAAATAGTCTAATTCAAGCTGGTAAACTTGCACCTAAGCCTCTAATTCTATTGTTTCTATAATTAAAGCCTATTCGACCTCCTCAAGCTCCATCAATAGCCCAAATTATATCCCCTCAAGGTTAAGTTCAAGCTCCTCACAGTTGATCTAGTGAGCTTGGTGAACTAAAAGGTATGCTGTAATATTTTGGTAATGAGTTAGTTGAGTTGAAGAGGAAACAATATCAAGGCAATATGCCTCCATATCAATTTCAAAGAGCCATTAGACCAACCAAACCATATGTTGCAATTAATCATAATGTTTCTTCCTCAACTAAGGCCCTTATTCCAGTACAAAATAATTTGATACAAGATTCAAGTTGGAAACATTATAACATCAATGATGTGTAAAATTAAGCTTTAGTAGCACAAAATATGGTAATTCTTCAAATGACACAAGAGGAAGTAAATCATGGACAAGTACAATTGGATGCAATCTTAGTGAATTTTTAAGTTGATGATCATGTGGTAGTAAATCAGATTAATGAGACTAGAAAATCAAATAACTTTATTTCAACCATTACAAGATCTAATAGAATGGATATAGATGAGCCCCAAGAGGTAAGCCATGCTTCAAATGTTCCTAATATACTTTCTAAAAGTACTAATGATCAAATTGTTGCCCCTTTAACTCAAAAAAATCAGCATGTTGAAGAAAAAAGCTTCACCAAGTGCCTCAAGTTGAAGAGAAACCAATAATGACTTATATTCCTATGCCACCAAATGGAATATCTTTCCCTCCCACCATCTCCCTCTTTGAAGGACCTATTGTATGGAAGGCAAAAGAAGAACATCCAGGTGAAAAGAAAAATTTGTCAAGAGAGGATGATCAAGAGTTGTGTTGGTCAAATGAGATTCAATTAGGCATAGAAGGATATCATGTTGCATCTCTTGAGGATCCATTAAAAAATTAAATCGAAGTAGTAAGTGAGCCTCAAGAATCCTATCATGAATATGTTCTAGAATAAATGACAACAACTAGTGAGATTGCAGTAGTGGTTTCACAAGGTAACAGTCCTAGACATGAGCTAAATAAAGATACAAAAGAAGATTATATCCAATTATAAGGTACCAAAGGTAAATAGACATTAATCTGGATATTCTCTTCAAATATAATGTCCCACACCTTGGAGAGTTTCCATTGTATTAACGAAAGTGAGAATAGGCACACATTCTCAGCAAATATGCTCTATGTTTTGCCATTTTATTGAGTTTTATGAGGCCTTAAGACCTAATATTTTTGAATTATGACCTGGAAGAACCCCTCTTATCATTTCAATAATTTTATGTGCTCAAAAAATCACTTAAACCACTCAAAACTTGATTTTTTTAATTGTCTCTCTTGCTTGCTTAAAACCCTGATGCTTGATCATTTGCCTTTATCCATCATTTTCCATGAAATTTTGATTGAGGAAGGTGTATAAAGGTCTTATATGCCCAATGAAATCTCACACCACCTTTATTTTTCAATAAATAACTCAAAAATGCAAACATACTACTTAAAACTGAGTAAATGAGGGTTTAAGAAGGGTTTTAGAGCACATGTTCTTCTTAAGGATCCTTCATAAAATTAAGCCAATTTAATCTACAAAAAATGAATTGAATATTGAGGTAATACAAGCTGAAAACTATCCCAAATGATTTTCAAACCAACTCTTATTGACCTTCATGTACCGAGTATTCAAAAATTGCCTTCACTAGCTTGCAACTAGCTAGTTAGAGGAATAAAAGAAACCTCTATCAAAATTTAGACTTGTGAGTTGTTTCTAAGCATGATTTTGCCCTAATGAATGTTTTATGATGTTTTCAATACCTTTTTTACCTTTAATCCATGAATGGATTCTTATTAAAAACTTGCACATAAGTAACTTTGACCAATGGTGGTAAACAATTATCAACAATACTCCCACACCCAACTTGCTTGGTCGTGAGATAACTTGTTTGAATTTATGTTGGAGGGTGCCAAGTTTTTTTACACTTACACTAGATATAAGTTATATTATATGGTTCATAAAATGTTTTATATTCATGGGCTGAATGCTATAAATTTATTTGAGTGAACCATTACTGTGAGGGATGGTTGCCAAGATAGATGGTCTTCAAAGGTAAGGTATATGATGGGAGGCTAAATAAGGTTTTCATTCTTCAATCTAGGAGTGCTCTAAAATTGGCCAAGAATATTATTTGGTTTTTTTTTTGAGATTCCCTATTGCATTAAGGTAAATTCGTTTCTTTCTTCAATGTTTGTGGGCAACTTGATGTTTGTTCTAAAGGATAAGTGTATCACATGGTAATTATGGAGAAGATTATTTACCCATACTTCAAGGTGGGGTTGGAGATAATTGTGGGGGAAATTTTTTTAGTGGAACACTACACTCTAATGTTCTCCCAAGAATGATATCAAGGTTTACTCCTTCTTATGGCCTTTAGAGATATGAAAGATCAGTTTTGCATTATGTTGAAACATGTGGAATTTATGATGGAGAGTCTCAAAAATTCAAACCCTTTGGGTAGATTGATGTCGATTTTAGACTTGGCCTCTCTTAAACCTCCTTTGGTTCTTGTGGTGGTAGCACTGAGTTACCAAAAGGCATCTCCCTTGAAATCAATGGTGAAAATAATGGTTCATCTATATGAGAACAACATTCCCCTGGATCCCCCTCATGATGACAAGTAAAATCCACTCATATGTAGGCCTGCATGAAAAGTGTATCCTATGTTCCAGGACTGGGTAGGTCTTTTGTGAATAAATAGGCTAGTAGGCCCTAACACAGGTATTGGAAGATGGTGGTTGGGAAGGATGTAGAGGCTTCAGGTGTTGGGATTGGTGGATTTAGTAGAATGGTTAGGATCATGTGGAGGCAAATAGGTGTGGCATCATTGGGTGAGATGGGTGCTAGAAGTTCTCTAGGGGATGGTGGTGGTGAGAATGGTGGTAGAATACCTTTGTGTAGTGGTGGCGATGGACTAAATGTTGGTAGTAGGGCTAAGGGATTAGCTCATTTTCCTCTAGAATAGTCTTTTCTTGATTTGGTAGTCTTGTTTTGTCAGTTTTGAGTTTTGTAATTGATATTTGTCTCCTGAGTCATTAAAATATCACCTTGTATGGGGTTAATCTCTATTTGGGTTGTTTGCCTCTTGTTGATAGTTTATTTCGGTTCTTGGTCTTGGTTAGTTCTTGGTATATCATGTTTGGTTTCCAATATGACCAAGTTTTCTTGTCCATTTTTATGTTAATAAAGGATGAGGGACCCATCAACCCTCAATTACCAATAAAAAAAATATATTATATAATAATAATATTTATAAATTGCTAATTGTTATTTTATAATAATATTTATGTATTATATAATAATAAAATATGTATAATAGTCTATATAATTCTAAAAATATTTATAACAATTTTATTATATATATATAGAATAATATAATATAATGTTACAATATTATTAAATATGGTTATATTATATTATTATTTATAATATATATTAATATTATAAATCTAAATAAAAATAATATATTAATATTATTTATATGCTATTATATTATTAGTTATTACGTATACTAATATTATAAACATAATTTTATTTATACGCCACAAGGGATGTAATTTTTTGTGTTCGTAACGTGGGGTTTTGTAAAGTGAAGGTAGATAGTAAATTATTTTTATTATAGACTTTAGTTTTATATAATGCTAAAGCTCATGAGTGAGACATATTGTTTTAAATTTATATAGGTAGCAAATAATGTCACATTTGGATAGGCTGAGTTTAATTTTTTTCATTGTGAGGCCTCATTCAACCCAAAACTCAAAATGTTTGACAAATCTTCACTGCTCTATTGGGTGGTGTGTCAGCTCATTCATATGGTGAACAATTTTAATTCCACCTGTCGATGGTTTCACTCCCCATGGCAATAGTCATATAGCTATTATTTGTAACAATATAAATGCATCATTACCATTAATTGGGAAATTCCGATGTCAATCAAAATAAATTGTAGATGCATCTTCATCAAAAATCTCACAAGGAAGACCATCACCACATCATTAATCCTCTAGGTTTTGGGTGTCATCTTCATGCAATAAATCTTGCAAGTTTCTCCACATCAAATGCTCATGAGTAAGTCGTATTGTTTTAAAATTATGTAGGTAGCAAACAATGTTGTATCTAGACACACTGAAGTTAATATTGTCCATTATGAGGCCTTATTCTACTTGAAACCCAATACATCAGACTTTAAATTACCTACAAAGTCTGATCCAAATAACTTACAACATGATTCATTACCAACAATCTATTCTCAAATCACATATAAATCATTCCATATGTCCTCCATGAGACTAATCAATGACATATTTGTAGACCTAGGATAAAAACCATTTTGTAATATGCCATGTTCTTAATCACAATTTGTCTATCATTATCTTTTACATCTGAGATTTATTCATGTCCATTAATGCTCAAAATTACCATTAATTGAAAATAATAATAATAAATTAGAACCTTTTGTAAGTGCATTAATCTTAGTCGTAATAAACAAATTCAAGACTTTACATGCCCTTCACCTATTGTAAAGGGGTATGTAGCTTACACGAAGTCAACATATTTGATTAGTCATTTTCTATTATCAAGGGTGGGCAAAGGTGTCATGAAATCTGATTACCATCATTTATTGCATCGATAATAATCAAACCTCCAAAGATGATTTTGTGCCTATACCTGCAGCTTTTATTGCACATTTTATAGTTCATAGACATGTGTGACACAAAATCTCTTTGAACATCTATTTCTTTCTTCATCTCCCTATTGTGTCTTTTTGTGCATAGAATATTATTTTTCCCATTTGAATTGTTTCCTCTAATATGATTGTTACTGAGCCACCTTCTCCTCTAGACTGGTCATTATGAATTTGTACCTCATGGGAAAGTTCAAGAACATCATTCTTCTAGCTTATGGGAAATAAATCAATATGCTCACTAGGCACAATCCATATTAGACCTAGGATGATTGTAAAAATTTATCTAAGGATTACATGAAAATATTGTAAGTTGATAACTATGTTGTATGGGAAATAACTATTGACCCTGTTTGGAGGGAAAGGGAAAATCCATACAAAACATGAAAGCAATGAAATATTTCAAGGTGAGGTGGGTGATGATGGTGAGGGGAAATGATAGGGTATTTCAAGTGATGGAATCAAAAAACCCTAACTAGATCCACATGCAAGGTTCAGTGACATGTCATAAATGTGAATATATATATATATATATATAAAGATACATACGTACATGTATATATAATCTTGACAAGCTAGCTTAAGTGGAATATGAGTTGTATGTTATATATGGGAGGTCTCGAGGTCCATTCCCTCAGTCTGGCCAACATGTATGCATCAACATCTAGATACTTGTGTCCCCATTCGATTAGGTGCCAAAATAGTTTGCCAGAAGTACATGGCAATAGAGATGTGTACGATCTACCCTGAACTTATACTGAGAGTAGTTCCCTAAAAAAGAGTGAACCCTTCTCTCTCTCTCTCTCTCTCTCTCTCTCTATATATATATATATATATATATATGGCCTTATTCCACATGAGTTTCAAGGAAAAAATTAATGGTCATATTACATAATTAAATATGATTGACACATGGGGATATGATCATATCATGGCATGTCTGTCGGAAAGGTCAAGACATGCAGTGAAATCAATTGGCAACATTATCCTCCTAATTACTAATGTATGATGTTAGAGTTTTTTATCTCACCATATTTTAACTCTTGTGCTTATGTTCAGGTCGCTGATGAATTGAAAGAGTTAGAAATTATCACATTCTTAGTGTCAACCATGAATTGTGTTAGAAAAATGGTGTCTGTTGTATGCTTAGTCAGGATGGGTAGCTTAAAATTGGCATGAAGGGTTATTTCAATTGGGTTCACCAAATCATAGACCATTCCATTCTTTTTATGCTAGCATCAAGGATGGACCTTGGGTGCAGTCAAGCTTTTGGTTCTAAGAATTATGGACTGATAGACCTCTCCCTGTGGAGAACAATACTCATCCTACAAATAATGTGTGCACCAATAAACCTGTTATGGATGAACTTGCAAAGTATCATACTGTAGTTGGTGAAAGATGCAAGCATAAAAACTATAGATAGTACATATGGATGAATTAGAATTTGTCACACTTAATATCTCCTCAAAGCTCACGATCTCTCAATAATATTTATTTTGGTAATTATGTTTTGAATTTGAATTATTTGCTAATTGTTTTATCCCTTTGTTATGGGATAAATGGGTGAATTTAAAACTATGATGAGCTTAATTTTTCTCTTTTAAAAACTTTTTTTCTTCTCAAAATTTGGAAAAATAAAAAACTATGACAAAAAACTAGCAGTAGGTTTTCTCTGTGAAGTGGCTAAGCCAGAGAACAAACCATGGTGATTATATATAAAATCATAGCCACCTATGTGCCCATTTTTTTTGTCAAGTGAAAAGTGTTGCCCTTGTGTATCCCTGTGTTTTGATTGTACCCTACAATCTAGATGGAATATGGATGAATGGGTAAATTCATATGGCAAACAAATTTTTAAAAAATAGGAAACCATATTTATAATGATGGAAATCAGGATGTACATGTAACCCAACGTGGAAAAAACAAAAAAAATGTGTCAAAATTTAACATGCAATGAGAGGGGCATAACATTCTAAAAAAATAGGTAGTACTTACCTATGGCACATGGGAATGGAAACTTCTATTTGCTAGGTTGACATGGCCCTTTGGATTTACTTTTTTCAAAGACTTTACAGAGGAATAAAATTCCATCGCATGAGATGGAGTAAGATGTACTAATGGATTTTTTTATTAGATGTCATTCTATTGGTTAAGAGGCTTGATTGTAACTAGTTAGGCATGTTAGTTCGATAAGGGGATTTGGTCTTCTCATTTATGTCCTAGAATTTGACTAAAAGTGCATATAAAGTCCTATTCGTGAGTGGAAGTTGACTCGAGATGTATCTCCTCTATTCGAACATGGATATGTGCCTCCTCTGTTTTGAGTGGCACATCTTCATACATAGGTTGATGTACTTCTTCCTTGTATACAGGGTTCCATTGTGTCAAAAATATCCAAGTGGATTTTAGGACCATTGTAGGGCCATTCATCCTCTAGGGAGGGGTTATAAGAAGCTCCACTTTATGTATATCTAGGCATGATTGAATTAATGATCTTTGTCTTGGGTAAGATAGGATGCTTTTGAATTGATTTAGTTTGAATACGTGTAAATATTTATTTATCAATTCAAAGTTTACCATTGGATTTGAGAAATGTTTTGAAGTCAAATTGTATCTTGATGTGTTTTCAAAATATTTCTTAGTTAAGGTAGAAATTCCAATTTAAACTTGTCAAAATAGAATGTCAAAGTAGAATGATATTGAATGTAAATCGTCTTCCAAAATTTGTAGTCAAATGCTTGAATGATCAAGTATGATTTTTGAATGTGCCTTAATCAAATTTGATCTTAAATTATTGAAAGTGTTTAATTTTTAACTTAACCTCTAACTTTGAAAGTTTGACTTTAAAAATTAAATTGATGATAAAGTTGACCTTAGTTACTTTTAAAGTTGGCTTTGTTTGAATTTTGAAAATTGACTTCATTTAAATTTTAAAAGTTGACTTTGTTTGACTTTCAAATTAGAATTAAACTTCTTGGTTCAAAATGAACCTGATTTGGATTGGAATGAGAATTAGATTTTTGGTTTAAATGAACCTAATTTAGATTTGAATGAAAATTAGATTTTTAGTTCAAACTAACCTGATTTAGATTTGATTTGAAATAGACAACATAACTATACAATGGATATAAAGTAACATTTAATTGGGCAGCGTATTGCTTAAGATGGGATAAAGATGACCTAAAATTTGAGCAGAGTAATACCTTAGCATGTGATTTTAATGATGATGTTTGGACCTAGAATATTTTTGATTTGTTTGATGTATAATGTGTCACACAAACAAGTATAATACAAAAAACAAACAATACCATGCATCCAAAATAATCCCTATCTTTAGTGGAAGAATGGGTGTGCAACTGAACTGTAGGTCACATAACTCCCTTACTTGAATTGGTGATAGATTGATTTCACTTAACCCTCACTTAAAGTAGTATGTCATGAAATATTTGGGGGGGACGGAGGGGGGTTGGTTTCCCTCACATTACAAATCATTTATGGCCAAAGGTCTTAATCTAAAATTTTGACATGGTTCTTCTAAATGATCTGTGATATACCTTGTGGTATGTGGGACTCAAAATCCATCGAATAAGAACAAATAATGGTCAAATCACAAGGGAGTATAGCCCCTCAATGACCATTTTAACCATAAAATTTTTAGTGAAGTGCTACCAAAAATTTGGACTCCCAAGGTGATGTTTGATAGTGTAGCATTAGGGATAAACCCTTTGTTGTCATGAAACCCTTTATGGATAATTTTGTTATACTCTTAGTAACCATTACCCTCAATCTATATCCCAATCGGATGTATGGGTTTGGTACATAAATGGGATATGAAACCCTAGTCACCACGCCCTATGAACTCGCAAGAAGGAGATGAAATCCACCCCATGCAGTCAATAAAAAGAAATAAAGGGACTACGATAATTTGTGTTTTTGGTCACCCAAACTCCCTCAAGGGGGAAAGGGGAGAGTATACACATGATAAATTAATCACAAAAAAATAAACAAATAAAACACGCAAACAATGAAAGTAAGTTTTTTAGAACACCTTTTATATAGGTGTTAGTTTTTTTAATTTACACCAAAAGAAGTGTTCATAAAGTATTTGTTTGAGTAGAAACCACATCTTTGTCAAGCTTACCTACAATAAAAAAGTTAAAGTTTTCAATTATGATCTTTGGAAAGTGAAGGAAGTTCAATATCTATTTGTTTATCTCATGATAAATTCACACAGAGTGATCCATTATTTAGTAGAGTGATCCGACCATTTAGCAAGGCAATCTCATCATTTTGCTGGTAAAAGAAACAATAAATAAGAAATGGTGATTCCACCAATTAGAAAGGAGATATCATTGATTTGAAACATGATATTGTCATTAAACAAGACATTCCCATTGTTTTCCAAAAATGACAAATAGGGAGAAAACATAAACTATTGCGTTCTTGATCATATCGTTCCATAGGTTGATATTGTTGATATGTAGGTAGATCTTGCCTCACTAATATGTAAGTCGATCTCATCGATAGGTAGGTTGAAATTATCATTAAAGTTTTCAATATCATAATTTTTATATTTTGTATGAGCTTAGAATTTCCACTGACTCACAAGTGTATTCCCACCATTTTCCTAGAAAACACAGAGAGACATAAATAAGGAGAAGTGATATTGTCATTACACAGAGTGATACCACCGATTACATGAAGAAAATCCATCGATATGCAGTGCATTGCCACTAATACGTAAGGGATGAAAAAATGGAAAATTAGAAAAAATAGAAGAAAAGAAGGGAAATTAGGCTCAGAATTGACTTAATTCATAATTAGATAATGATATAATGCTCTAAATAGGATTTTTGGTTCATTGTCTCACCAGACGTGCCATATGTAAATACATGAGTACAAGGGAGTTAGTTTTTTTGTTAGTATGAAATTGAAATCAAATGCATAAAAACCTAAAACCCAAGTGTATGTCATCGGATTGGGTAAAGATAAGGAAGAGATAAACAAGTACAAAGAAGACAAACAATATAATTTACCTTCTCGTTGGATCTCTCTATCTTGTCAACATACAGGTTGGTTTGGCCCGAATATAGAGCTTAGAGTCTTCGTCAATGTCATGAAGTCATTCCTATGGCACTTCCCCTTGTGTTATGCATGTTTGATTTAGGCAATGAAGGAGTGGATGAAGATTTTTTTTTAGATTTTGGCAAAGTAAGGTTGCACAAAAAGTCTTGATAAGAATAGAAGGTGACCGCTCTATTTATATTTTTTCTAAAATGGTTTTAACCTTTGGATGATAATCTATGTGTGTTTGAGGTTCAATCTAATTTGAATGGTAAATGCAATTAATATTTGGGATAGAGTTTGCATTAATTGAGCATGGATTGTATTTATATTGATATTTTCTAAATTTTGATAGCTTGGCTTGTGATGTCATGATGATGATATTTGTTGAATTTTTATAATTATGAATTTATCCAATTCCCATGTATTTTATATTTAGCCATTTGATTTCTTTTGTTTGGCTAATTAATCTTGATTAACTTTTATGTAATTTATGCAACATTGAAATTTAAGTAATTGTGCCACTTAATTAGTCGAGAATGTCACTTTCAAAGTAGAAATTTGACACAAGATGAATTAAGTTTGGTTGATGATTGAATACAATGAATTTATCCAATTAGGGATGTCCCAATGCATTTCAAAGTATACACGTCAAGTATGCTGATGAATTTAAGTGTTTTAGTGCTTTCTGACTTGATTTATACATTATTGTAGAAACTCATTTTATTTTTCAATTTAAGCATGGAAATGATGAAAATGGAGTGTCTACAGTCTCCAATCAAAAAAATTATGTGATAATAATAGGGCTCAACAATTCATCTTGAATTTTACTTTTTTTTTTGGGTTGGTGTTTTTTTAATTTGTTTTGATACTTTATCACTCACATTGAATTTAATTAATCTAATTTTCATGATTATTATTGTAATCATTATAAACAAGACAAGAGGAACCTAAGAAATATGTTGATACATTAATAGAGATCGAGAAACAATTGAAAATGTCAATAATTTTGAAAGACTTGACAAGCAATGGGAACCTGTTGATAAATCATAACATTTTGAAAAGTAGAAAAACATGTGGATTAATAGGAGCAACATTAAAATCAATAAGAAAAAAAATTAGTATGAGTATGAATGGAATATACTTGATAAATGATTACCTAAAGAAGCATAGGTTTAAGATCTTGAATGACATTAATCAAAATAAGAAGATAATCAAGATATTTAGAAAAGAAACTCTCTAAATGTAAAAGTATGGTCAACATTATGGGTACTAATATATTCCTTGTCTATCTTATAGGGTATTTCTTGAATGATTATTTTATCTAAGGCCTCTTTGTCATATGTTTTGGCTTGCAAATCTTTCAATATATTCATTAATCTAGAGATCTCATTAGTTGTTTCAATTATATGTTTCATAAAATATGTAATATGTTCATCTCTATTTTGTTCACCTAAGTAATCTTGCTGATCATGATTTATTTCACATACATTACCAATTTGAGATCCATTCATAATATTTCCATTTAAAGGCACCTCATTTCCATTATCTGCAACAAAGGTTATAGTTGGAGCAATACTGGCTATCTTTTCATATTCTATTTTCTTTTCCAAATCAGATCCAAAATTAACCAATGGAATTTCAATAAAATCAACATGTTCTCAATTAATCCTAAGACTTTTCCTAGTTGACCTAAAAATCTAGAAAATTTGTGGCATAAAATGAAATCATAAAAATTACACACCAAACAATCACACTAGGGTTTAATAAATAAATGACCTAGATTTTAGCATCAAACACAAGGAATCTAGGTTGTTGGTTCTAAGATCATATAATGTAACAGACCCTATAAAAATTGGATGAATTCATATTTTTTCTAGGATGAAGTAAGATTTAATGTTAAAGTTAAATGCAAGGCAATGCAAGTTCACTAAAATATGGATTTATCAATTATAGGTCCCAATCAAGCATTATTGGTGTGTTTGGTTGACTTTTAATGGTCTTTGACCCCTATCTAAACCCAATCTAGCTCCTCTTTTCTCTTTCTTCTTGTTTCCCCTTGATTGGACCCCTTTGTTCAAAGCTTTCATATGCTCCTAGACCTTGTCTAGACCATCCACCCGCTAAACACTCTTTTGAGTGGCCCCTTTGGCTTAAGTACCTTCATCCCTAATTCCCACCTTTTACATTGTTTGATCATTAGAGATCAATTTGAGCATCAATAGAGTCTTAATTTGGACCAATAATCGATAGGCACACAAACATTGCTAGATTTATATAATTTAATCATCAATAAGTACTTAGGGGCCATTTTTAAGTGCCTACAATTTTGTTTGACAATAACTTAATATTAAAAACTTGTCATTGATTTAAGGTGTATTCTGATACATAATATTTAAAGTTTTTTAAAATATTTATATGATTTGAGTTAAAATGAAAATCTCCTACCTCAACCCTTTTGGCATTTATTAGGATTTGTATCTTGGTGGACTAAAATTACTCTTCAAGGATCTCGATGGTTTCCCTTCAATTAAAAAGAAAAAAAACCTTCCTTGCTTATACATTTTATTATGAATTGGTAAGTATCCATAGATATACCTTTTACAACTATGTGTTTTATTTAAGCTTATGTGGATTTTGGGTGAGTGGTAACTTCAAATGAAACAACATAAATGTCATGCTATTTTCTCAATCTATTATATATGAGAGAGTTATCTTGATCTACACGTTATTATTTGTATTATTTTTTTAGGTATTATTTATTCTTATAAATTTGAAAAGATTGTTGTGTTTTCGTTAGATGAAAAGAAGTCAGAGGAGTAAATCCTAAAAAATGGGAGTTATGGATTCTACGTATAATAGATGAGACATTGGTTACAAATTTTGAGAAACCAAAATATTTTATTAGGTGTCAGTTGAGCCCATCTATCACATGCAATAAAATCACTAACAAGGTGTAGTTGTTAATCATCATGAAATTCTTTAATGAGTGAAACTATGTGACAATCCAAGATGGGCGTCTTGAGATTGATATATATTCATATTTTTCAAATTTGTTTATTCATTCATCTAGATGGTTTTCAAATAGATTTTTGAGCTATTTATTAGCATAGAGACATAACTAGTACATATATATTAAATACATCTATCTAAAAAATGCCAAGATATTTCAATCTTAAAACCCTTATCTTGGATTTTTTACATACCGTAATTATTAATAACTTCATTACTTTCTTTGCAAATTTCCCTCTTACTAGTGACACGTCATTTCAATATCAATACACAATGTGTCAAACTTGAAATTATCTTTCCATAACAAAGAGGGCTCCAAACTCCACCGTATGGCCAAGATATCACAAGTTTTTTTTGATTGACCAATTCTTTGGGTTAGCACCAAACACTGAGGGGTTCCATTATGTCAAGAACTTGACCTCATCCCTTATGGCGTTGGGTCTTTGTATTCAACAAGAATTGATCTCTGGCATAACCAACAACCTTTTGACCATATCATAATTTTTTGATTGACTTCTACTGGAAAAAAGAAAAATCTATTAAGTGATAGTCAAATGGATGTCAAATTTAGGGTCAAAATATGTGAACTCACTCATGGACATTACAGATCACCACCAACCTTACTTTCAATTTTAGAATGCCTCTTGGCATAAATATCAAGGTTTTTCTCTAGCACCAACCTTATATGTTTTGCTTTTTGAAGCTCTTGGATATCTTTTGGCGCATTGGTTTGAGCTGGGTCTCATTAGGGGAATTGTCCTTTTTGATAGATCCTATCAACTCATTAATGGCCATTTTTGTAATGATAATTTCCTCGCTCTTGAGGAGAAAGCCTATACATCTTTTGCAAAACTTTTGGCTCTAGTTTGAAGTGGAATAAAACTCATTGCTTCAGACAAAGTATTATGCCCATGCCAGATTGATTACACCACTACAATTATAAATGGAATCATAGAGGGGAAAACTTTAAATTATTGGGGATTCCCTTTGACTTTTATAGTTCCCTTATAGATGTGTGGAAATATGTTACAAACAAAGTGGATAAAAATATCGAGTACTAGGTCACCAAGCCCCTCTCTTTAGCATGGAAATTCCAAGTTTGCACTAAGATATTGGTTGCTATTCATGTCTATTACTCCACCTATTAGGATTCCTTTAAGGACTCATATGAAAAGTTGGATAAGATATTCAGAAACCTTCTTTGGTCTAATCCCTATAGACATATAAATTAACATTTAAGCTAAAACAATGCATTTGTGACCACCATTTTTACACACTTAACTCGTGCCTTATTCCAGGGCCTTTTAACCACTTTTCTTAATTTTACACGTGGATGACCCATTATTATAAGCAAATAATTGACTCTAGAGTATCCCTATTCCTCATGAAAAATAATTCAGACTCACCCACAGGCTATTCTTGGTACTTAGATAAGTTGTTTGTGCTCCTTGGACAACAACACCTAATTGAAAAACAATGCACTATTCTCTTGTCCAGTTCCACTGCTCTTGTCCTCCTACCAAATAACAACTAATTTCCAAATTTAAAATTCATATAACAAGTCATCCCAAAAATTTATCAAGCCCCATCCAAAGGAATTCAAAAATTACCACTATAAATCAACATTTCAAACTATTTTGCATGCAAGATGCTTCCACACTGAAAAGTACTAGAATTATAGTTTCACATTGAGAGCAAATTCACTATTTCTCCAAATTTTGATTACATACAACCCTAGTAGCATTGATATAAATTATGAATACACTTCCAAGGTCACAAGTCACAATTGAAACAATTACTCACACTAGGATTGCACAACTATCTAGAATTTTATACCAATCTTTCACACACACCACTGTAGTAAGGGAGAACTACATGGAGTTTTTATCCCTCTTCAGGGTATTGGTATGTACACAACACTAAACACATGGATTTTTGAGTTTAAGTACAACTTCAACTTCTAACCCCATTTGTCATCTTGGTTTATTGAGTCAGGTTACAAGTGAAAAGAAGATACACAATGGTTTTTGTAATTGATCGAAAGCTCGCGCATAGCCCATAGAACACAAAGGTGAAGCTAATCATATCATATAAAAATTAGAGCTCCACCACCTACCAGACACTAGCGCTCCCTAAAGAAAACAACACACTACTCTCATATCTAATTATAATGTTCCTATCCAAAAAACTTTCAAAACCCTATTTCAGATCCACACTCAGTAAACGTAGCCTTCCAGTCCGTTTCAACCCCAGATCTAATCTGTATCTTAGTTTTTTAGCTAATTTCATATTTCCCTTAATACTTTCATCATTTAGTATTTTCTAAATTTAGAAAGTTCCAAATCATTTTGTCATTTAGTGCATCTATGTAGCATTATGATTTTGTTCAACAATTTGTCTAATTAGGGTCTAACATCTCTAGTTTCACAAAATTTGATAAAATATATTAGTGAACCTGATGTGAATTGAATATTTCAAGACACTAACCATAGATATTGCTAGGCTTTATTGCCTTCCTCTTGCTATTTCTAATTATTTTTCTAGGGTTTGAAAAGCTGATAAATTTTGTAATCGCAACAATCTTTCTGGTTTTCATTTCATATTATACACACTCTAGAAAATATATTTCTACCTCTCTTAGACAAAGGGCTAGATTAAGTGGTGTTCCAATTGATCATACCTAGATTTCTTTTGATAAAGTACATAACATTAATAAGAACAAGGGTACATTAGGACCTTTGGATGATAATGAACATAATGAGCATGTATAGATCCCTATCACTAATTCAAAACATGAGCATTATGAACAAGATACCCTTGGTCCTCAAGAAGAACTTCCACTTATAAGTGGTGAGAAAATAGAATTCAATTAAGTGGAAGTTATCAATAGCTTTCAAGAAAGACTCTATGAACAACCTCTCGATCATCCTACAATCTTGTAAACGCTTTTATACATAAAAAGTGCAAGCATGGCACAATCATTTGAGACTTTTAATCCTATGACTTCCATGTATACAAATTTTGTACCACCATTTACTGTGGAGGCAATCTAGAGGCTTCAACAGATACTATGCCAATTACCACTCAATCCTTGGGAACACCACCTTTGGTTAACACACATTCTTCTCCCCCTGATGTACAATCCCTTATGCATGAGATTCATACTTTGAAAGCTAAGGTGTTACATTTGGAGCAAGGTGCTTCAAAACTAAATTAGGTGCTTGATTCTTACACTTTATTACACACTCCATTGGCACATAACACAGAAACATATTTTATAACTAAAGGTTTTTTGGCACCCAAGGTTACATTATACTATGGAAAATGTGACACTGAACAACATCTAAAAGTATTATGTGCATCATGTTTGGACTATGTGTCCAATGATAGGCTATTGACAAAGTTATTCCCAAGGAGTATGAAAGAATATGTTCTACAATGATTTTATAAATTACCTCATCAATTAGTGAATGATTTCAATCCATTGGCCGTTATGTTCATAACACATTTTTCAATCAATATCAGCAAGAATATTTCCTATGCTCAGATTGCTCAACTCAAACATAAATTTAATGAGCCTATCGCATAATAATTCTTAAGGTATAATACTAAATTATCTAAAATTACAAGTCCTATGGCAGACAAAGAATTACATGATATATTCAAACAAAATTTGCTTCCACCCTTTGCACGAATCCATCATATTTAAGAAATTTTGATCATTCACAAACTTGTGCCACCCGGTAAAAGAAAGGGAAGTCAAGTTATTAGCATGAATATGCTTAAGTATACACCCAATTCATATTTCAATACAAAGAATTCAAGCAAGCCACCATTCAAGGTGATGCCAACTGATAATAATAATGATCAAAGGGAAAAAGTACATGTAGTTTCAAAACCCACTCCATGAATTGTCTTATATGCTTCTCCAAGGAGACAATTTACCAATCTACCAAAAGCTCCATATAAGGTTCAAAAAATACTATTGTATTACAACCTCATATCTCTCCCTCCCATTAAAGAGGTTGGTGTGAGTAAGCCTCTTCCAAAAGGTTTTGATCAGAATTCCTTTTGCAATTTTCATAGGGCACTAGGCCACACTACTAACAAATATGTTAGTTTGAGGCACAAGATTCAGGGTTTGATAGATGCAAACATAATTGATGTGAGCACACCTATAGACAATTCAAATGCACAATCAATGAAAATATTCATTGATCCTTTTCCTAATTATACAACTAATGAGATAGTCGATACATTGGGAGTGCATTCTGCATATAGTGCACACCCTCCACTAGTTTCTTATCATTCTCACACAGAGGTATTTCATCTTTTTAATGGCATCATTGGTACCTACAATACTCCAGTACCCTCTAGGACATTAATTACATTTGCATAGCATGAATTATTAGAGGATGACTTAGATTTGCATTCCTTGTTCATTCAAGCTCACATTGATCATCAACCTATTCGCAGTGTCTTGGTCGATAATGGTTCAGTGGTGAATATGTGTACAAACACACTTCTTTATCATCTCGAATACACAGACCAGGTTTGATTCCCACCACCATGGTAATAAAATAATTCAATGGTCACATTTAGAGTTTCGCGGGTGAGATTACATTACCACTACAGGTTGGCCTGGTTCATGTGGCTATTATATTTATAGTAGTACCCAGTGTAGGGGTCTTTGATATATTATTGGGATGCCCTTGAATCCAACAAATTCACATAGTTTATTCCACAGTTCATAGATGTTTAAAATGTATCTATGTTAATGAGGTAATCACAACGCATGGTATTCCATATGAATACCCCATAACACAAATAAATATGGTTCCTACACAATAGAGTTCAGTTGAGTCACCTAAAAAGGTGAAACCTACTCATATAATTCAAAAGCAAATGTCTATCCTTATAAGGAGGCCTATCCTTGAAAGGCCACTTTCTCAGAGATTTGTCACAAATTCTAGAGAGCCTTTTTCTACTCCTACATGTCCAAGATTTGTCTTACAAGGCACTAAGGGTATTTCATGTACAACATCAAAATAGGGTTCATAGACTCCATGATGGGTTTCCGAAATCCCTAGAGTTCATCATGTTCAACCAAATACACAATATGCTAGATGTCATCAGCATGACAATGGCAATTATAGTATGGAGGACAATCACTATTCAGATTCAAAATTTAGCTTAATTTAGTCACAATAGTATGACACTTTCCATTTACGAAAGGTCACCAATCCTAGCCTAGACACATGATCCATGGATTGTGAGTCCCTTGCAAAACTCATTGGTTAGCATTTTTCTCTCTATTTGGTTTTCTTTTAGTTCACATATGCAAAAATACAAAAAATTCAATATTCTAGAAAAAATAAAAAATAAATTCCTATGCATGTTTATGTTTAGTTCATATACATCATTAAATTGGAGCACAACTATTCAGTACTTATTAATATCTAGTTTCATATCATATATGCTTCACAAGTGTACATGAATGAGTGCAGAGCCTAAAATTTGTCATTCTCAGTCACAATTGCAGGTTATTTCACTATCTTAGACTCAAAAATTGCAAACAGATAAGAGCGCCCTATTTAGAGAGCTTCACATCGCGTTGTTTTCCTATTCCACCAATCTTATACTAGTGAGCACAGACTATAAGTTCTCATATCCAAACCAAACACAGTTCTATTACAACTTATCTATATATCAGCAAGCTCACTAGGGGCATCATGCACAATGTTTATCCTTATTTGGCTATCCCTTATTGTTCATACCTTAGTTATTTACATGATATAACATCTATTGATATTGTTCACTTACTAACACATTGATATCTTAATATTTACCTAAGTTACTAAATATATTAATGTTACAAATTGCTTATGTTAATCAACTACATGTATTCACGCACGTGTTTCATGTTTGTTTTCATATTTCATGTCTTGTTTGTATTCTTTGTTTGGCTTATGAACATTTGAACATGCCTTATGTGTGGCTCTAAGCCTTCATTGTATGTTTCTATGTGTGCATGACATTTGAACATGTCCTTTCTATGTAGCCCCTTGACCTTCTATTTATATTTTGTGTGTTTTACATGTACTATATGTTTGTATGCGTCATGGCCATGACAATTATTTATTCAATTTACTCTATTTTAGATGCCATAATGGACATCATGCATCTTCCCAACATTTATATGTCATAATAAATATCATGCATCTCTTTCCAAGTAGATTTATTCAGCGTTCAGTTCTCAGTTTTGATGACTTATCTATATTCTTAATTGTTAATATCCATCTTGACACTCCCTATATATGTTTGTTTTCACATGCATCTTACATAACAACTCATTGCTTAGTTTATATATATGATGATGCCATGCTCCTCCATGTTATCATTATTATTTAAATTTACATCTTTTTCATAACATCTCTCGCATAACTCTTTCTTTTGAGTTAATTTATTGTGCATGCTCAATAACTCACCTCAAATGATGAGGTATATACAGTGGCTTGTTTTAGAGACTAAACCCCTATAGTGCAGTGTATAGACATAATTTTATAGGGATTACACAGTTGGCCAAGTTGCATGCTCAGGATTCACCTAGACAACAATTTTAAACAAGAGCCCTCCATTTGGACAAAGGGCAAAGCCCACCCTATCCAAAACAATGTGATTTTGTCCCAAAGAGCATAAAACAATTACTTTCATAATTTCTTAGAATCACATACAATATAGATCAAGTAGCAACAGAGATATAAGTTCAATTTTTAGAAAAATACTCAAATTTTTCTCAGATTTGCTCATGTTGGGGGTATCATGCGTCGCATGTGTACCAAGTTAGCACACATGTTACTTAGAATTTTAGTTGTATTTACTCAGTGTTAGAATTTATATACACCAAATATTAGATTGGGGGGCATGTGCATGGCATATAATTACCTCATTACTCAATTTTGCACCAATTTTACAAACGAAATGACAATGATTGTCATTTTGCACATTGTATACACCAGACCTAGATTATACTAACTTTTTGCACCAAATTTGTAACAAATTTTTCCCATTTTTTTGCTCCTGAAATGAGTCTCATTCCATATGAAGCGTTTCGTTCACCCTTTTGCACTAGTATTTGCATAAGAATAATTTATTAAAATTCATACATGTATTCCAAACCACTTCACTATTTTGAGTATGAAATGATAAGAGTCAACTACTCCTTGAGTTCTTACACACACTTACTTTTCAATGATGATTATGTCATGCGCAATCCAATCCAAGTTATTCAACAAAAATGAAATCTCTAAGGGGCCTACCCTATACAATAACTTTTTTTTGCACCAAGAAAACGCAATGGTTCATGTACCGAAACAAGTGTATTTGTTTATTGTTATTAAATCTATAAGTTTTCTTTTCTTGTCTTTAGTTTTAGATTCCCATCTAAAGTAGGCACTGATTTATATATGTTTCATTGCAGGGTTGCATAAAACACAATTCAACATTGTGGCCTACATTCAAGATTGCACTTCATAAGTATTTGTTTATTGTTATTAAATCTATAAGTTTTCTTTTCTTGTCTTTAGTTTTAGATTCCCATCTAAAGTAGGCACTGATTTATATATGTTTCATTGCAGGGTTGCATAAAACACAATTCAACATTGTGGCCTACATTCAAGATTGCACTTCATAAGTAAGTTCAGATACGTATTTTTCTTTTTATTTTAATACTTTCATTTTTTTTTAAATCAATAAAAAAGGAACAAATGTAGACACATAAATTAACATTTAAAGCTAAAACAATACACTTATGACCACCCTTTTTATAGACTTAGCTCATTCCTTATTCCAAGGTCTTTTGACCACTTTCTTTCATTTTCTGTGCAAATGACCCATTCTTCTAAGCAATCCAATGACCCTAGAATGTCCAAGCTTTAACAATAGATCCTTGGAATGATTCCCTTCTTTAAATAGTACTCATTAGTGCTGCAGTTTATTAAAGAGAAGCAGACCTTTTCTCAAAATTCTCAGGCTATCTTTCAGAATCTTGATCATTTCTAGGTAACCTGTTTTGTCTTGTTTTTATACCTGGAATGAGTTCCATACGGGAGCAGGTTACACCCAATACAAAGAATATAGACAAATTCTAGTGTCTATCTATCTGAGAAGTAAATAAAGATAATTAACAAGAATAGTTCAAATTTCATAAGAGAACTGTAATGTGACAGCCTATAGCCCTATGCTACACAATTGTGAGGAAAACTCAGAAAATGTTAGTCACCTAGAAGATAGATATAGGAACAAGAGTGTAAAAGTAATGACCTTGTATGGTGAATTTAGATCAGAAAGTTTGCAGTTAGTGAACAAAGGACTTCTAAGATTGCTCCAGCAATCTCTTAAAAACTGAAAAGGCAGCCACTATGATGTCACTACGTAGCTGCCAAGCTGTTCTAATCAACTAAGGGACCACGTAGCTGCCAAGCTGTTCTTATCAACTAAGGCAACATTATGTAAAAACCTACCAAGCAGACAGTTAACTCCAGCCCCTGTTTTCTATAAAGGTTTTAGAACCCTTAAAATAACAATAGTACCACTACTGAGCAACTTTCTCTGAAACTCTCTATCCCTCAATAATAAGTGCTAATGAACTGAAAAGTTTTTCTCATAGTTTCATATTGCATTATCAGTTGGTCTATCACAAAACTTCACAGAAAGTTTGTCACCCGAGAACCAGCTGTCCTGCTTCTTCCCTATTATATGTGAGCCAGTGACTAGTAAACCTGGGTAACTGGTTCCTATGTCTTAGATATGCAGGCCAATTACAGGTGCCCCCAATGTTACGATATACTTGCTCTATTTCTCCCTTCATTGCCATCTTTCTAGGGTAGTTAGACAACTAAGTTGCTAACATAATTCCTTTGAATGTTGTAATAATCTTATTTCACCATAGCAAATCATTAGTTTGGTTCATATGCTTTATCAAAACACAAGATTACATGAGAAATACAATTAATGCATATACTTAAGCAACAATATGCTATCAAGAAAAATGTTGTGGGGCACCAGCCTGAACATTATCTATTTAGAATAAAATGTGTGCATTTTTCAATAACTAAAATTGTGTTAAGAAAAACAAAAGCGCCTAAATAGAGATGAACACCATGTTAACCAGCAAATGTTTGTAAAACAGAATACATAAGGATCTTATAGAGATGAAACTAAAATACAACGTTAATAAGAAATTATATCCCATACAGAGATTTACAATGCTATAGATTGATGCACCTTATTACCACCGAGAAGATGAAATGAAACAGCTGGTGACTGTCTAGAGTTCAAGCTTGCATTGTTTACCTCATCTTATTTTTTTATGTCATATCAGTTCCACCTGACACGATTAGAAAGCTCATACATAAAACTATGATCTGCACGGCATGAACAGAAACTCTAGAACAGGTTTTCTGCTCCTGGTCCGTAAATCATAGGACCCAAATGAACCTTCAATTACCTGTCTATAATAGGGAGAAAAAGCTCAGAGGACAATGTAAAACTCATAGATCTAATAGAAAATGCCCTGAAAAACATTAATGGGTATGAAGAATCCTAGTCTTCCTATGAAGAGAATTTTTCTTCAGCCTTGTTCTTCTTATGTCATGCTTGTTTCCTTTATTGAAAAGTTGCTTGTTCTCCTTCCGCATCGTCAAATTATTTGTGTTTACACTCTCTTGCTTTTTCTGGAGCTGATGTAAGCTTCTGTGGTTATATACTGAGAAAGTTTGCAGTAACTCCTCCTTGCTTCCGACTAGGATGTTTCCAGACTTGAGCTCCTTTACATGGTTGGTTAATCCGGCAATCTCAGGCACAGAACCTGGTTCAATATCATTATTTCCGTTATGCATACTCACAAGACAAATATTATATGCTACTGTGTTAAAGGAATGGCATGACAGAATCTACATTTTTAGTATTTACTGTTACCCCTATGTATTCACCCATATCGCATCATTCACTATTATTATCCATACCCAAAACAATAACAGGAGGAGTTCATGGGATTGCCATTATGCATAGTCACAGAACAAATAAGTATGTTTATGGCAGAAATCTATATTTTTTATATTACTTCTATGCATTTACCCAAATCAAATTATTCACTTGTATCGTCCATACCCAAAACAGTAACAGAATCGACATATTCGTGCTACAAGAGATGAACTCTTTTTAGGGTTAGCCTCATGCACAGACCTAAATCACATTTTTCACTATCACTATCCATACCAAAACACTCATAGAAGAGTCCTATAGCAGAAACGTATTGCATAACACAGAAGCACTCGTATTATTACAATTGAGAATTCACCCAAATCATATTTTTCACTATCATATCCATGGCCAGAATATAAACAAAGCAGTTTTATGGGATAAAGGAGTGGCAGAACACAGATATTGCATTTTCATCATTAATTTTATGTATACACCCATATCCCATTTGTTATGATCATCAATACCTATAACAATAACATCATAGTTTTATGGTATAAATTGATGGCGCATTACAGATTCCAAACCCACATTTTCATTGTCAGTTTTATGCATAAAGCCACTGTAATTAACCTACCCAAAATAGTAGAAGTCTATAAGTCTTAAGGGATAAATGAATGGCAAAATACAGAACCTGCATTGTGAATACACCCATAACAAGATTCAAAGACATTTTTGGGATAAATAAATGATACAATCCACACTAACACCGACCTTCATCAGGAGTGTAGGAGAAAATGTAAAGGATCAGAAGACACGCTAGCAACAGAAATGGAATAAGGTGCACTGCCTGCTCTGGATTGCAGCCCAACTGGGCTTTCTTATCAAACTCCTCCCCCCTCTCCTCTTCCCATTTCTCTCTCTCTTCTGCACGGACTCCTAAACCAAATTTACACAGTCCAGCCCCAGACCTATGCATGGCTAAAAAGTGATCACCTGCAAAAGGCTAATGCTACATAGAACCCAAACACCTAACAACAACCACCCAAAGAAGCCATCAATGCTAAAAACGGTGAGGTGGGTTTCCTTCAATAAAAAGAAACCCCAAATGGACGATCAAAAAATTATTATAGCGGGTGCCAGAAGCACACAAGTACAAGAATGAGTGAAAGAATTGATGAATGCAATAAATGGTGGTTTACCCCTTCGCATACTCTACAGCCCACATGATCATTATATTAAGCAGAGAATCTGTATGAAAAGGTACAGGGACCATTTGAGCCATAATATACATAAAACTACTAAATGTACATCTTATCTGCTTTTAATATTTTTCATTTTCAGTTGTTTTTTTCCATTCTATTTCCAGCTGGGTATGACTGTCTTTCAATTTACAGTTGGTATGAGTGTGACCTAATGTACTAGCCACTTGCTGTAGCTTTCTCTGATTAGTGGGCATTTTTTATTTTGACACTCGTGATTGTTGTTGCATTTGGGGCAATGTTTCTGCTCTGAAACCTCTGTTAGAGCTTTATTATTTGTCTTGACTCGTATCTCTTGTTTGTGAGGATAGAGACCCCATTACTATTAGCGGTCTTATCTACTTGCTTTCTTGTGTTGAATGGCAGATTTTCAGGTCTAGTACCAAAAAAAGCATGATGTAATCATTTCTTAATTCAATCATTTGCAGACACGTTTGTTTCATTGTCTTTTTTTTATTTTGACGTGTTTCAATCTTTTGGAATGCTAAGTAAAGCATCCAATGTTTATTTTTTATTTATTTTTTAAAATGGGGTGATGTTAGAATAGAAATGAATTTTGATTGTTTAGTTATATATAAATATATTTATTTATTATTTATTTATTTAATTAATTATTTTTAGGATTCTAAAATCTTTATATATATATTTTTTTTTAAATGGGTTATTTGATATTTTTAGACTTACATATTTTTACAAATATTTTCATTCAAATTTTTAATATAAAGGATATTGAGTCATTTTTTCTTTAATAATTTTGGGTCATTTTTTCGATGTTTTCATTATAATCGAGTAAGATATTATGTGAATATGTGTTCTTTTTAGAGATCTACAGGGTGTCAAAGGATTATTTAATGTTGATTTTCTCCAATGTAATCATGAAGTGTTATATCCCAAGCATTTTATTGCCATTCCTTCTACAACCTTTGATCCTTGGGTCATCTTTAAGATGTTTTCATTATAATCGAGTAAGATATTATGTGAATATGTGTTCTTTTTAGAGATCTACCAAGTGTCAAAGGATTATTTAATGTTGATTTTTTCCAGTGTAATCATGAAGTGTTATATCCCAAGCATTTTATTGCCATTCATTCTACAACCTTTGATCCTTGGGTCATCTTTAAGATGTTTTCATTATAATCGAGTAAGATATTATGTGAATATGTGTTCTTTTTAGAGATCTACCAAGTGTCAAAGGATTATTTAATGTTGATTTTCTCCAGTGTAATCATGAAGTGTTATATCCCAAGCATTTTATTGCCATTCCTTCTACAACCTTTGATCCTTGGGTCATCTTTAAGATGTTTTCATTATAATCAAGATATTATGTGAATATGTGTTCTTTTTAGAGATCTACCAAGTGTCAAAGGATTATCTAATGTTGATTTTCTCTAGTGTAATCATGAAGTGTTATATCCCAAGCATTTTATTGCCATTCCTTCTACAACCTTTGACCCTGTAGTTGATAAGGATGTAGCAGCGGTGAATGTGATTTCTAAGGTGAACCTGGGGTTAGATGGTGGTAGGTCTCTTGCAAAAGACTCTGACTAGGTACAGGGGCAACAAACTTTGTCTTGCTTTCCTACTTCTCCTCCGCCCTGTCTGAAAGGGAAGAAACTCACTTTCGACACTGGGGCCTCAACCAAATAAAAAGGACCTAGAACTGAAGCAAAGGTTGAGATTGGAGATGGAAGAAATGATTAATGATAGTTCTCAAAAAATCCTTCTTAGGAGAAGGATGATTTCTTCATTACGTCGATTCTCTCGCTAATAATATTTTGGGATTAGGCTTGAGCATTGATGCTTCTTTCTAATCTGGGATCTTTCACTTCTTCACAACATGGTTGTTGCATTGCACTATGTTGATGTTCCTTTTCGCTCTGAGATCCTTTCCTACTTTCTTCCGTTGTTTTTTTATTGTACTCTTTTTATTTATTCTTTTTTCAATTTATTAATGTTTTGTTTCTCCTTAATATATTTTACAATAATTAATGAACTTTAAGTAAATACTTCTCCACATCTAATTTATAAATATAATAAAAATATTTTTCAATTCATAACT
Organism: Torreya grandis; assembly: GCA_037957365.1. Classification (NCBI taxonomy): domain Eukaryota; kingdom Viridiplantae; phylum Streptophyta; class Pinopsida; order Cupressales; family Taxaceae; genus Torreya; species Torreya grandis. The sequence goes on along the minus strand of JARHVA010000070.1, from coordinate 4,435,434 downwards.
CCAATTTTAAAAATATTTAACTATAATAAAAATTTAATCTTAAAGACACTCCATTTTTACTTCCATAATTTAAATCTAAGAATCGCCCATGGACCCCAATATGAAAGGGCCGTTAAGCCCATTATCCGTTACGATTACACTTATGTTTACTTGTTTGTAAAGGCGGCGCCCTTCCCATACCAGTATTAATGGTGGTTTACATGTTTACGTACCATTCAACTAATATTTAGTTTAATGTCTTCCTCATAGGTAAAGGTTGACGGTTCCCTTGTTTGTCAAGTTTATTTGATGGGGGATTCGTTTGTATATAAAAGGTACACTAATAATAATTTTATATTTTTGGTAATAAGATTTTATGTTTTTTAATATAGTACGATAATATACAGAGCATATAAATAGTGAAAGATTTTAAGATGAATTAAGTGGCGATAGCGAAAGGTAATAATAAGATATTTTAGGTGAGATTGTATTTCAGAGGACCCATATCATATAATGAACCCAAAGTTAAGACTTGTGAATTTATATGACATGTATTTATTGCAGAGAGGTCCACAGTGGATAAGGTGTTAAGATATTTAATTGGACATTTTCTATCATTAAAGGGTGTGGATATAATTAAAATTTGAACATATTTGATAAAAAAAAAATTGTGAGTGGCAGATTAAATTTGGATTTAATCACAATTTAAATGCGTTTTTTAAAAATTCATGATTTTTTCACGATTTTTTTATGTTTTTAATAATTTTCCCTAATTTAAATTTGGCAAGGGTTTGATTGTCCAAAAAACTACAATTTTTTAAATTGAAAAAAGCATTTTTACAATAACTCAAAAGTGATTTAATCATGAATTCTACTTTTATACTTTAAAGTAAATTGATTTATAATACACAACAAAATATATACAAAATAGAATCTCTTTTAACTTTTTTATGAAAAATATTTATAATTATTTTTGTTGATATCAACCTTAACAATTTTATGTATAAAATATATTTTCTTTAAATATTTAATGAAAAAATATTTATAATTATTTATATTAACAACAACATTCAAAAAATAAAAAATAATAACATTCAACAACCATATTTATATTTATAAAGACTTATTTTAACAAAAATTTAATTTAAAATTACCGTATTTAAAAATTCATAAACTAAATTATATATTTCATATAATAAAATTTTAAACAATTTTATTAAAAAAAAAAAAAACTTGTTCCAATGATCTTATATGGTAAAATATTAACTCAATTTCATATAAAGAATTCTATCATCATATAAATAGTTCTATTAAATAATTCCACACATAATTCAATCTAATGATAGATCACATATGAAATTCAAAAATATTGATTTAAATAAATGAAATTTAGCTCAATTATTTTTATTATTATAAAATATTTAATTATTTTTGAATGGTAATGTCTCGTTCATTAATATTCTAATTTTTTAATAATTTTATTTACGCATCAATCAAGATTATCTTTTATGTTTTTTAGTACATTTTTTAACACATTATTAATAGGGTTAAGGCTTATATAAAATGGTTGTAAATTTATAGAAATAGTTCTCGTTTTCTTTTTCTTTTATTAGTAAAAGAGGGTTGAGGTCTTTCGTCTATTCTATTAAGATCAAAAAAATCGTTACAAGAAATATAATTGTAAAAAGTTAGTAATGAAACTCAAAAATATCTAAAGAAGACAAAAAACTAGAACACTAAGGTTTTAAAATACAAAACCACCTATGACAAATACAACAAAGATATTTAAAGAACAAAGTTCACTTATAGCACAAATGTCCTTAAGATTGCACTCTTAAAGATCCCCTGCCTTGACTTTGAATGTATTTTCTACATTCGTTTAGGTTCCATCTCCAATGACATCCAAAGTCTCCATCGTATCTCCTTCAACATACAGTTCTTACCATGCCTCTTCTTAATAGGAGAGGGAGGAGAAATAAAAGGAGTTTGACTGATTATGGTTGATTTAGGAAAGGCTAAAGATATATGTTACTCAAAAGCATCCTCATCCTTTGCTTTGGCCAAAACATTGCTCAAACTTTGAGGAGTTAATGGTGGACCCTTAGCTACAAAGTTTGAAGCCAAAACCATGGCCCTAGTTGTTGCAACGTCACTTTCTTTTGTTGCAAAAGGTCCAAATGTTGAGGCTTCTACAACCTATCTTATTGATTTTATTGTCAAATCATTCATTCCATTTTTTCATGCACTCTTAAATCCAAATTTGCAACAGAACCTAAATCAATGTTAGTAAATACATAGGTTTCTCCCACATTGTGAACCATTGTTGCGAGATCTATCACGTGTACTATAAAAGTTCCAGTGTTTGTTACAACCCCTAAAACCTTTAATACAAAAGTCGTTGTAAAATGTAAAGACAAAGTTGCAAATCATACCTCTTTAGCTTTAGGGCAAATCATCTTTCCAAAAGAACCTATATCCATTGTTGTCGTTGAACTTGAAATAATAGCTGCATAGCTTAAAACCTTTGTTGTTGAACCCTTTCCCAAAAGCAAAGTATCCAAATCAACCACACAAGTAGTTACCAAAGGTGAAAACCTAGTTGGGCAAGGAATAGCCATAAAAACATGAGGCCTCTAAGTGTCCCAAGTATATACCTTTGTAGCTTTAGAGACTAAACCCATCACCTCTCCCTTGTGCTTCCCTTTATCCACCTGAGTTATAGCAAAAGGTTTGTCCTTCTCATGTTGCAAAAGAAAATTTCCATAATTTCACCAAAAGAAATCAGAAATTGGGTCACCATCCTTTTTACTCCAAATCATGGATTTTGACATGTTGCTTTTACCGTGCTGAAAGGGACAAAAAAAATACTTATGTCAATTTTTTTTGCACCAAGATGAAACTAAAGGATAAGCCTTCATATTCCAAGTTTTAAATCCATGATACAATAGAAGAGACAAACCCAACATCCATTGCAAGGGGTTTCATTGGATCAAATTTTGCACAAATATGAGCGAAATTTTGATATTTAGCCAAGTCCACTTTGATGAACTTCCTAACTACACCAACCATCAATTTTAACAAATCTTCATTGATAAACTCCATAGGAAATTTATAAAGATGAACCCAAATTGGGATTTCAAATATTTTCTCCACTTCAAGGGGAAAGAGAGGAGACCAAGGGAACACATACAAGCATAAGAAATATCCTTCTAGGCAACTAACATCTATTTCTACAAATCTTCCTAGCATCAAAGAATATTAGATATAAAAAATGGTTCCTCCCTAAAATATTTTTGTAGAATTTAGGGTATGTCCTCTCATTATCTTATTAATCTTTTCACATTATCACTATGTTATATAGGATACGATGTATGGAAAAATCTTACTCTAGTTAGAATAGGTACTCATTTTGGGCACTTTAATCCTCTATGCAACTTTACGAATAAGGATGCAAATCTTCAAAACAGTAGTATTTCTACAGTCCATGTATTAAGCATGTATGAATTTTTGGTTAAAACTATGTCAAAAAAAATTTACCCAAAAATCCATAAATACTTGATGCAAATCTTATTAGTATGCTAGAGTTATGGGGTTTTTATAGAAACTCCACCCTCTTGATGTTTTATTAATGCTCCTTAACTCACTAAACAAGAAATAAATCAAGGTATTTGTGAAAAGATTAATAAATCTTATTTGAAAGTTATATGAACTAATCCTGTAGGGAGAAGAGAAATCCAAGAACAAACACACCTGTTCTGATTCCTCCTGTTAGGATCTTGCTCCTCAGAAAGAGCACAGTATGATTACCAAATATAAGCAATTAAAATATGCGGAAATAACCAGAAACACAAGTAACTAGAATTCACCAATAGCACAAAATATGAGAGACAATACACTATATTGTATTAACACTTTACATAAAAGAATACAACAAAGAGCCGCCACACTCTTCCACCTTACAGAGGTTTGCCACACCTCAAGTGTACAGTAATTCTTCTCACACACACTCTCCTACACAAAAAAGGGTCCCAACAACCAACTCACACACAGAATTGGTGTTCACCTCACCAACCAGTCAGTAATAACCCTGCCGGTACACCAAGCACTCTATAGCACTTCAAGTTGATCTCCCATGAACCTGCAATTCAAAGACCAAACTTACATGTAGATCCCCTATGAGCTTGCAACAACCTGCAACTCAATGATCTTACAACATAGAAGGAACTCTTCCTTTCTATCTCATACTTATACTTATACAATACATGCCAATGGGTCTATAAATAGATCCCTAACTTAAACAATAACTTAGACTCTTAATTTAGACAATTATCCTCGTAGCCCAAGACTCTAACTGGTCTTAACATGCAAACTCTTCGTTCACTTAACTAACTGTCCGTGCAACGAGCAGTTCTGGAACACACAGGCGACCGACGTCGGTCCCTGCTTGCTTGGTTCTGCCAACGTCAACTGACTCCCTGCCATCGCCGGTGGCCTTCTGCACTGGTCACGATCGACGTCGGTCCTGATGCCGAAGCCGGTGCTCCTGGATCTTAGCAACCTTCTGTTCCTTCAGTTTGCAAAGGGTTGAAGCTTTTAGCTCCACAACTTAACAATCTCCCACTTGGAGATAAACAGCTGCAACCTGTACCTGTACTCCGTCTAGTTTGTTCCCTTGGCTTTGTATCCCTCCTCAAGATCACTCTTGAAGACCAACCACCACAAATCCTATAGTGCAAAACCTGTCATCCAAATTACCTGCCACATCCGCATCTACAACCTTGTAGAAAAAGAACTTGACCCTGGATAGCATGTGCACCTGCTGCTGGTCCCATTGAACTGCCCTTCAGTATTACTTTCCCGGATTGACTCCAAACTTGTGACAACTCCCACTGCTTGGGAAAACTCAGGTTTAGTACATACCATGCACTCAACCTCATTATGTGAATCAAGACACCTGTTCTGTGAACTGTCTAACCATCGACATGCTAATCGGTTTCACACAATCATCCTGAAACAAAGTCAACAAGACCTTCCATGTCTCTAGAACACACTCATGCCAAAGAATCTTGCTGCTCCCAGATTCTCCATGACACACACCTGAACTAGCTTTACCTTTAGTTCAGCAATACCTGTATATGTAACCCTGCAACAAGCACATCATACAGAAATAGGATAATGTAGCTAATATTATCCAACCTGGTAAAGAGAAACACAATGATCAAACCTCCATTGTCCTGCAGCTAATACAAGATCATATACCCTGATCTTCCATCTCACGTATCCATTTCCGCTCTTCTTCATCCTGAACATCCATTTGTCTCTCAGTGCTTACTTCCAGCTGGCAACTCTACCCAAAACACCTGTTTGGTTCTCCTCCAAGGAATCACATCCTCATCCATGCCAAGCTCCCACTGTTTCCTGGATCTACCTGTTCTGCTTCTTTAACAACTTCATGGTTCTATACCATAAGTGAGCAACAAGTAGTGTAAAGAAGGGAAATGATGAATTTAAGAACTTACTTACACCTTCAGTCCTCCATATGGGTGCTTGAGACTCCATGACAACTAGTTGTCCACCCAAAATTCGTCTCAGTGACCGATGCCGATCACATCTCAGTCTGCAGCCGATCGATGTCGGTTCCCTGCGACTGCCACCTTGCCGACGTCGGTTTCCCCTGGCCGACACCGGTCGTTATCTGCCCCGAGTCACCGACGTTGGGCTGCACATAGCCGACGTCGGTCCCTGTCTGGACACCGACGCCAGTTTTCCTGCCGACGTCGGTCTCTGTGTTTTTCTAGTGAGACCTGACTTTTTCCCACGAGCTCCTTTTGGATCAAACCCTTGTCCAAATCACCCTTGCTCTGCTCAGAATTCCTCTGCACCTTGTGCTGAACTCTGTCCGTCACCTTCTCCTTGAAAACCAAGGTTTTCCTATTCTTGTCACTAACATCGGATTCCTCAAGAAACGTCACCTTCTTTTTTTGCATACAGAAACCACGATCCATGCCTTCCAAATCCGAAAGCATACTCTTTGACTCAAGAACAAGCATCTCCTTCTTATCTATGTGACCAAGCCTATTAAGCCACATCTCTAAATCTACAGCTGAAGTAGATGACCCAGAAAGAGAATCAGTAATACAAGTAGATAGATAAAGCGTACCTACTTTCTTACCTCTAGCTACAACAAGTGTACCCTTGGTAACCTTCCAAGAGTCCGCTGTGAGAGTTACTGTGCAACCCTCATCACCCAAACTTCTAACAGAAATCAAATTCTGCTCCAGAACTGGGACATGCATGACCTCCTTTAACATCCATGTGTCACCTGTCTGCAATTTCAGCTTCACTTTTCCTTTGCCAACAATCTGACAAGGCTTACCATCCCCTACACAAATTTCTCCAAAGTCTCCCTAGACATACTCATGGAAAAATTCCCTATGTGGGGATGCATGAAAAGAGGCACCAGAATCTAAAACCCAAGATTCTACTTTATCCAAAGAACATACCAGAGCATCCTGTGCAACGTAATCCACAACATCTGCTTCTTCTCCATGTCCTTCATGCTGATCTTCACCCGATCTGCAATCTCTCTTTAAGTGCCCTTGCTTTCCACATTTCCAGCAGGTTATTCTGCCATACCTGGACTTGGATCTTCTGCCTATCTTCGACCTTGATCTCCCACGCTCTATCTTCTCTCTTGGCCTTCCTCTGCCTTCAACACTCAAAGCATCTCCTGATGACTCACCTGTGCTTTTCCTGCGTATCTCTTCATTCAAGATCACACTCACAACATCATCCACTTTTAAGACTTTTGAAGGAGACACAGTGTTAGAAACTGCCATTACCAAACCTTCCCAACTTTCAGGTAATGAACACAAGATTAAGAGAGCTCTAATTTCATCATCAAATACAATATTGACTGAACTTAACTGGTTTACCAAACCATGGAAATCACTAAGATGGCTATGAACAGATCCACCTTCCAACATTTGCAAATTAAATAAACACTTCATAAGAAATACCTTATTAGAAGCTGAGGGTTTTTTATACAAATTTGCCAAAGATTCCATCAACTCCACCGTTGTCTTACACTGTGATAAGCTGGAAATCACAGATGATGCAAGACTCAATCTAATAGATCCTAGAGCCTTCCGATCAAGAACCTCCCATTCTTCATCCTTCATATCCGAGGGTTTCCTATTAACCCCACCCAACGGTAAGTACAAATCTTTCTGATACAGATAGTCCTCAATCTGCATCCTCCATAATTGGTAGTTCTTGCCATTAAACTTTTCCATTCGTAGCTTACTGTCTTCTGCCATTGCTCAACTCCCACTCAAACAGAAACCCTGTGAGTAACCTGTAATCAAAACACACTACCCAGATTTAAACCAATCTGTTAGTATCCCAACCAAAAGCTCTGATACCAGTTGTAGGGAGAAGAGAAATCCAAGAACAAACACACCTGTTCTGATTCCTCCTGTTAGAATCTTGCTCCTCAGAAAGAGCACAGTATGATTACCAAATATAAGCAATTAAAATATGCAGAAATAACCAGAAACACAAGTAACTAGAATTCACCAATAGCACAGAATATGAGAGACAATACACTATATTGTATTAACACTTTACAGAAAAGAATACAACAAAGAGCCGCCACACTCTTCCACCTTACAGAGGTTTGCCACATCTCAAGTGTACAGTAATTCTTCTCACACACACTCTCCTACACAAAAAAGGGTCCCAACAACCAACTCACACACAGAATTGGTGTTCACCTCACCAACCAGTCAGTAATAACCCTGCCGGTACACCAAGCACTCTATAGCACTTCAAGTTGATCTCCCATGAACCTGCAACCTGTAATTCAAAGACCAAACTTACATGTAGATCCCCTATGAGCTTGCAACAACCTGCAACTCAATGATCTTACAACATAGAAGGAACTCTTCCTTTCTATCTCATACTTATACAATACATGCCAATGGGTCTATAAATAGATCCCTAACTTAAACAATAACTTAGACTCTTAATTTAGACAATTATCCTCGCAGCCCAAGACTCTAACTGGGCTTAACATGCAAACTCTTCGTTCACTTAACTAACTGTCCGTGCAACGAGTAGTTCTGGAACACACAGGCGACCGATGCCGGTCCCTGCTTGCCTGGTTCTGCCGACGTCGGCCGACTCCCTGCCGTCGCCGGTGGCCTTCTGCACTGGTCACGATCGACGTCGGTCCTGATGCCGAAGTCGGTGCTCCTGGATCTCAGCAACCTTCTGTTCCTTCAGTTTGCAAAGGGTTGAAGCTTTTAGCTCCACAACCTAACAAATCCAAGATAACCTTGCCACCAAAGCTTCTTCACTGTTTCCAATATTAATTGTTCTTCAATGATGATCAAATTCGAGCTCCCAAATATATGAAGATCACTTTAGTTTTGTTTCAAATTCGCTCTCATCCACTTCTGATGGAAGCAAACCATGACCTCCTTATAAGATGAGTATGTAAATTGTGTTTTCTAAAACTTGAAATTGAATTAAATTTTGTATTCAAGGGCTTTATTTACTTCAATATTCATGGAAGATACCACTATATTTTTAGATATTCCCATGGATCCTTGAGGACCTTCATTCACTACAAGAATAAGAGATTTTTAACTTTGTTTATTCGTGAGGCACTTCAATTTCAATAGAGAATATCCAAATTGAAGCTTTCATATATTGAACATTCTAGGAATATCAATTCGTACTTCTAAACAATGAGCTATCAAAATTATAAGAGAGCACGCATCCAAACAACATGGTTTAAATTCATAAAACAATGCAATTTATTAGTTCTAAGACCTAATTCCTTCAAATATCAGAGTAAAAGTTGCTCGTTGAATTTTGCTTGTAACTTTATTTTCTTTCTTTTTTATTTTTTGGATATGTACTTGACACTCCCTCAACGTACTAGATTCATCATGCCAATAGGTGTAACCTACAATGACAATGAAGGATGGTGGCCAACTGGAATGCCCATGATATGTTTACGATTAATAGTCAATCATAAATTTTATGTCTATTTGATGGTCGTGGGATAATTTCAACCTTAAATTTGATGTCTATTTGAATGTTATAGGGAAGTATTTTCTTCATACTTGGAGACGTCGACTAAAAATTTGGAATATTATCTTAGGTATGTAGTGGAGTTTGGAGCCATTTTTTTCAAAATAATTTTTTGAGCTTAAAAGAGTGGTACAACTAATTTAAGCCCATTTGTCACCAATGAACAAGAAATTCGTGGAGAAGGTAATGAAGTTATAGATCAATGTGATATATGACAAATCTAAGTCATGTACCTCAAAATCGATATCTCTCAAATTATATATCTATATCTATAGTATTTGTACAAATGTATTATCTTCTTTAGTCCCATTGACCATTCTTAGCCTCTAGGGGATATTAACACGTAAATTAAATAAAGTTGAAAATTTAAATTATATTACATTGTAAACTACTAATTGTGTGTATATGCATCCTACAATGGTAGTCAAGGGTGGTGGTTGACTGTAATGTCTGTGAGTGCATAACAATTAATGGATTGTACTAAATTTGATGTCTATTTGATCATCATAAGGATTATTTTCTTAAAATTGTGATATCTTAGGCATATAGTATAGTTTGGAGGCTTTTTTTTCCTTTTTCCTTTTTTAAGTCCAACTGAGTGGTGTAGCTTGATTGAGGTTATCTATCATCAATTACCTAAAAACTGTAAGAAAAGGTAATGGACTTAGATTAATATCTATTGGTATTTTTTAGATAAATTTATTTAACATATTTGTACTCGTAAATTATAATAAGCAAGTTAGTCTTTGACCTCCTTGAATAGTCATTAGCACATTATTTGTCAATAGGAGGGAGGAATGATGAATGCAATTCACCACTTTGGACTTCTCACTCTCTAGCATCTTTCCCCATTGACAAAGTTTTTGGTAAGTATAGAACTTAGTAGATCACCCTTATCTCACGATTATTACCAATGTGGAATTAATCCAATTTACAATTCAATGTTGTGTGCAAAAAATTATGTAGGTCACCAAAAACTTTACTAATAGAGAAAGATCGGGTCATCAAAAACTTTCCCAATAAAAAAAGAGGTTAGAAGGTAAGACCCTAGGGTAGTGAATTACATTCAACGCTTAGATCACACTTTACTAAAATAGATCCCCTTACCTTATAATTATTACAAAAATATACGAAAAAAAAAAATCATAAACATAATGACTATTCAAGTAGTCATTTACATGGTTAAGAGATGTGGGTGCATTGGTTAAGTGATTTAGTTATGTCCGATTCTACCTAATATCAAATCCTGCGATGGCATGATAGATCGGAAATGACAATAATTTAAATAATGCTTGTATTCACTGTAAAGAAGCCCTGGACCTCCTATTTATATCTCAAATTATTTTTGTTGGCTCCAATAAAAAAATTATCCCATTCACTTAATCAAATAAAAAAATAATCATTTAAATAATAACTTAAATATACATGAATAAAGGTTTCCAAAACAAATATATATCTAATTATATTAATTCTATTTGATATTTACAAGGCGACAGCTATTCCTTTCGGCCCCGCCTCTAACTCATATTGATGCCATCGTCCACATTAATAGTTTCATGTGGTTAAAATGGATGCGTAAACTTCCACATAAGGGTAAGGTTTAAATATATTAAATGTAAAAAATTTCCACATTAATGACTTGGGATTCGCTCAGCTATAATATAGCCTTTGTATAAATAACCTGAAATGCGTGAAATTTGACAATTAGCCTTTTGGAGGTCATGTCCTTGGGGGACAACCTTTATATCGAAAGAATAGATGGGGCAGGAAGGGTGGGGGGCCATGTTGCAAGAATCCAATGTAAGGGTTGTTTGTTGGGACCTCAATAACTACTTGTTAAGTTGTAGGTTCGACTTGTGCTTGTTGGGTCATTAATACTTTTGGTAGTTACTTAGTCGCTTTATCAATTAATTCATCTTAAAAATATATATTTAATGGTTTTCGACTTTTTAAAGATAAGCTTGTTTACACATGATTTTGGTTGATCAAAGACAAACTCATTATATAAGTACTAAATTTGATGGTCGACCTACTTGTCATGTAAAATTGTGATGATAATTATTTAGTTAACATTATGATTCAGATATTAGTACAAAAGAAAAAACCATTACACAGAGTATGTATATTTATTACAATCCTTTATCTTTTTTGATGGTTTGCTTAAAATTTCACCTTCCATCCCATAGAGTCTACACAATTTTTATTATATTTTATAGCCAAAAAGTGTAAATAGGAGCATACATCCATAAAATTTAGCCCCTAAAACGAGTTGCACACTTTTTGCATGTTATACACTTATTTGGTGTTTTATGGGAAAGTGGGTTTATATTAAAATATAATATATCTACCCATAATATATGCAATTAAATCTAATCATATTTGAACACTAGAATCATAGTTTATTATTAAAATAATTTATAATGAACTAACAGAGAAAATAGGGGTTTGGAAGAATCATCGATCTCATATAAAATCTAGAAACAGTCGTCATAGACATGTTGTCTCCAAATCTTGCACCGTAGAAGAGGGTTGTTCAGGCCTCCTCCAGATTTGGACAACATTGGGACATTTCCAGGCCTGTGGGTGTGCCTATAAGTGGAAATGAACCTCTAGGTTGAAAGGGCTAGCTCCCTGTATTAGCTTTATTGTGCAATAAAACTGTTGAACCGGTTTGTATGAGTGAAAAGAGTCAGAAGTTTGCATAAATGAAAAGCCTAGTCTAAGATGGTGATACACCAAGAATTAGTATCCACATGTATGCCCTATACTTATGCACAATACAAGAGAATATAGTGTATAACTCAAGCTGTCAGGGAAACCCCAGAACAATAAACATGCTCCAATCCCTACTGAGTCAGGATCTTGCTCTACCAATTAGAACACATGTGATTACTTCTTGTATTAGCAACTAAACACAGAATTATGCCAGAATCAATAAGTAACTAGAAATATGAAACAACACAGGAATTAAGAGACAATACACAATTGTATTATATACATGGAAGAATATACAATAAGGAAGATGCCACTTCTTCCTCCACCTCAAAGGTTCGCCACACCTCAAGACCTTCTTCCCTCTCTCTCTCGGTCCCAACAATCAACTCCAATGCAGAATTGATGTTCACCTCTCCAACCAGTCAGTAACACGCTGCCAGTTCACCAAGTACACAACCGTACTCCAAGTAGATCCCCTGCTCTCTGCTACCTGCAAATCACTAGACCTTACTCACCATGTAGACATCTCTACACCCCTGAAGAACCCTTGTCCTTGCCTCACCAAGTCCTTATGATTCTTCAACCAGTACTCCAGTGGATGAGCTCCTTGACCTTGCAGACCTTGCAACTCTCCCTGATCATACACACTCAGCACCCCTTGGAACTAGGAGGAGCTACACTAGCTCTATCTAAAAGCTCTATGGCTTTCTAGCACACATTTACAATACAGCCCATGAGTCCATATATAGATCTCATGCTTACAATAATTAGACTAACCTAATTACGATAATTAGACTCGCAACTCAAGACTACGACTAGCCTTCAACATGCAAACTAACAGTCTTAAAATAGACTCTTCTGGATTCGTCATGCAAACTGCCTGTTCTCGCACAGGCTGCCGACGTCGGCACCTCCAAGACCGATGTCAGCCGACTGGTAACCGACGTCGGTTGCTTCCTCTTGCTATCTGACCGACGTCGGCTGATCAGACCGATGCCATTAATTCTGCAACTCCGCATCCTCCGTAACTTCTCCTGTTTGCATCCTGGTGAAGCTTTTAGCTCCACAACCTAACAAATAGGTGTAAGAACATACCCCTCTTAGATGAATAGGCCATAGTGATATGTTATCACTCTTAACTATTGTTAATAAATAAGAGGTAACAAATATAAGAACCAATTCCACTAATTTAAATATTACTAGGACCCCTAAAAATGGACATAGTTTATTATTAAAATAATTTATAATGAACTAACAGAGACAATAGGGGTTTGGAAGAATCATCGATCTCATATAAAATCTAGAAACAGTCGTCATAGACATGTTGTCTCCAAATCTTGCACCGTAGAAGAGGGTTGTTCAGGCCTCCTCCAGATTTGGACAACATTGGGACATTTCCAGGCCTGTGGGTGTGCCTATAAGTGGAAATGAACCTCTAGGTTGAAAGGGCTAGCTCCCTGTATTAGCTTTATTGTGCAATAAAACTGTTGAACCGGTTTGTATGAGTGAAAAGAGTCAGAAGTTTGCATAAATGAAAAGCCTAGTCTAAGATGGTGATACACCAAGAATTAGTATCCACATGTATGCCCTATACTTATGCACAATACAAGAGAATATAGTGTATAACTCAAGCTCTAGAAGATTCCAACATAAGTATTTCAATGTAGAGACAAAATGAATGAGATGACACAAGGTAAATAACTGGGAAAGATAACCTGTATAGTCCAGAAAAAAGGTTGCACATGTGCAAAATCTTATACAGCTAGAATGCACTCTACATGACCTGTTGGGTCAACTATTTGCTCAAAAACATAAACGATAGAGAACATAAGGATAAAACATCACTTGTTGTCACTCTGTGTCTCTTGCATGCGTAGGCAAATGTCTAGAACTTAGAAAGAAAATAGAGTTATGCTTCTTTGCTCAAAGGCAAGAAAATAGCAAAACATTATAGTAGGGCTTCGTCGTACTATTTGTGGATGATAAAGCAAGAGCCCAAGGGTCCTATTTATATCAAAAGAGGGAGAGAAGAGAGAGCTCTTGGGTGTCAAAATAGAAGCCTCCAAAATGGTTTGCAGTCGCCATCCTGGTGAAACTGATTCTAGTTGTTCTCTCATTCAGTTGGAGTTTGTCCTTCTCTTTGATTCATCCTTTTGAAATGACCAGGATCGCTGCAAAATCAATGATGAGATGACTGTCCATAAGAAATGGCTTGGATCACTGCTGTAAACCTTAGATTCTTTCTGAGAGCTCCCACGTTTTGCACTATAGACCCATTCAAGTTTTCCAAGTGACTTTACTTCTACTTGCTTCTTTGGGTTCTTTGATTGCTTCTACTTATAAAAGTCATAAGCAAAGCTCTTTTGAAAACCTGCAAAGCATTGTCTCTTCTTTTTCGATCTTTTTGATTGCTTTTACTTGTAAAAGTCATAAACAAAGCTCTTTGGAAAACCCGATTTGCACTATCTTTGCTAAAGACCCTGTCAAGTTCTCTAAATGGCTTTACTCCTCGTTTGAAGATTTTAGGCATAAATTTGACATCCTACGACACATCATCTTTGAATCTCAACGACTAGTTGGCCACCATAAATTTGACGTCCTACGACACGTCATGCCTTTGAATCCCAACGGCTAGTTTGCCACCCTGAATTTGACATCTTACGGTACATCATCTTTGCACCCCAACCGCTAGTTGGTTGTATTAAACTTGATGTCCTGCAACACATCATGGGGATCCATCGAGTCGAGTTTATTGTTTCAGGCAATTTTCTCTAGGTAGTTCCTTCAGATAATTTATCCAAATAAATTCTTTCGAGGATTTTGCCCAAAAGGCCACGATTAGTTCCTTCGAGAACCTTTCTAGAAGGACACTTGGGGAAGGCACATGGTCCCTTCAAAAAATTATGAAGGGCATTACCAAAGGAAATGGCCCCTCATAACTTTTTCGAAGGGCATTTCCAAAGACAAAGTGCCCTTAAAAAAAGTCTAAAGGGACACTTGGGAAGAAAAGTGCCCTTCGAAACTTTTCCGAAGGGTCACTTGGACAACAAAGTGCCCTTTGAAAAAGTCTGAAGGGTCACTTGGGCTAAAAAGTGCCCTTCAAAACTTTTTCGAAGGGTCACTTGGAAGAAAAGTGCCCTTTGAAAAAGTCTGAAGGGACACTTGGGCTAAAAAGTGCCCTTTAGATTTTTTTTGAAGGGTCACTTAGAAAGAAAAGTGCCCTTCAAAAAAGTCTAAAGGGGCACTTGGGAAAACAAAGTGCCCTTCGAAATTTTTTGAAGGGACACTTGGGGGGAACATTATCAAGACCATTTCAGGTTTTCCGATTGCTTTTGCTTATAATGCAATTTAAGACTTGCTCCTTGGAAAACTTGAAGTTATGCATCATTGAAAACCCGTAAAGCATTAGAAGGAGTAATTCGGATTCATAAACCCAAATTACTTCTACTCATAAAACTTTTATAAGTCGAGTCGTTCAGAGAACCCAACTTGGTCTTGATAATGTAACTCAGGTTTATGAGGAGCCAAGACTTGACCTGTGGAGAAGTCGACATACGCTACAATGGAGCTAAAACACTTTAGCCTCCTTGACTTGTAATTTTGGATCTCTGAAATGCCCTGTTCTTGTAACTACTGTTTAGCTCTCCATGAAAATGGTTGAAAAAATTATATTGAGGTGAAATTTGGTCAACATTCTTGGTGATCCTAAGGGGAGGCATGCCTACTATGTCAAAGACTAGTCGCCTAAATCCTTCTATTGGGCATGGAGTCATAGATATAGGCACTTCAAAGTGAACTGAACAAGCTTTGGTTCAAAAACACACTAGCTAGGTTGATTACACACACAAGGCAAAGACGCACACCAAACAAAGGGAAGGAAAACACACATGTGCTATAAAGCACTTAGGGAAAACAAACATAACAAAGGAAACACACCAAAATAAAAATATATACAAGACATGGCCAGCAAGGGTCAAAAGCAAGGCTTCAAGTGGATTTCATTCACTGGAATGGGCAACTCTTCCCCATCCATTTTGGATAGCTGAAAGGAGTTTCTTGGCTTGCACTTGCTGATGATGTAAGGACCACTCCACAAGGTATCAAAATTTTTATGTTTGCCTAGTTTTGCTCTATCTTCATCCCATTTCAAGACCAAGTCACCTTCTAAAAACACTCTTGCCCTTGCCCTTTTGTCAAAGGATTTCTTTATGAGGACTTGATGGTGTTCCAAAGCTTTGTGTGCATCAACTCTTGCCTCTTGTAGCTACATTAATTATGTCAATCTGACCTCTATGGGAGTGTTTTCAAGTAATTCCAGCTATTGTACAAGTTCCAAGGCAGGGAGCTCTTGAAATATGGATAGCCTAACTTCTCTCCAATAGAAAAATATAAAGGGAGAATTACTAATTGACTTATTGAGAGTGATTCTATCTGCCCATAAGGCTATCTTAAGCTTGCTATGCCATACTCTTTTATTGGTTTCCAATGTCCTCTTGATGAGGTTCTTGTTGGTAGACTCAGCCAATCTATTACCTTGAGGGTAGTAGTTGGATGAGGTACTCAAATGAACTCTACTCTTTGCTGCCCAATCAAAAGTTTTAACACTTATGAAAGCAAGTGAATTATCTGAGATGATGACATGAGGAGCTCCAAACCTTGTTATAATGTTGTCATAGAACTCCACGATGGCATTTTCATTTGCTTCTTTTAAAGCAACAACCTCTACCCATCTTGTGAAGTAGTCTGTAGCAATCAATATCCATTTGTGTCCATCACTTGATGGAGGGTTGATTATGCCAATGAAGTCAAGGCCCTATTGCATGAAAGGCTGGTCCACTTGTATGGGATTCAATGGAAGGGTAACAAGCTTTTGTTTTCCAACAAATAAATCACATTGAGGACAAACCTTAACCCAATGATAACAGTCTTTACAAAGACCAGGCCAATAGTAATCAACTCTCATTATTTTTGTAGCTATTGTTCTAGGAGAGAAGTGACCACCATCTACACCATTATAGAACTTTTCTAGCAGCATATCAAATTGGTCATTGTTAATGCATCTTAGCAACACAATGCTCACATCCTTCTTAAAGAGAATGCCATCCACAAAACAATAAGGAGTAGCTTGTATCCTAAAATACCTTACTTGAGATTTGTTCAAGCCATTAAGACACTCACCATTTTGAAAAAAACCAATGATGTCTTGTGTCCAACTTTGATTCTGTATTTGATCAACTGGCCGGTCTTGAACTTGATTTACCAAGGCTTGCTCTTTTGGCTCTTGAAAGTCAGATGCTAAGTGTTCACATAAACCTCTTCCTCTTACTAGGTTGGTTACCTTGATGTCAATGTCATATTCCATCACCTTCCTAATCCATCCAACTCTCTTCTCATTGAGATCCCTGCTTAGGAGAAACTTCTTGGTGTTAGGATGGGAGACCATGACATGGATCTTATTGTTGGAAACCATATCCTTGAACTTTTTCAAACCTCTAATGATTGTTAAAGATTGCTTCTCCACAAAAGAATATCTCACTTCATAATCTTCTAAGCCTTGGTTGAAGAAAGCAATTGGTTGCTCAACATCCTCATCATTCTTTTGCATAAGCATGGCTGAGATTGTGTCCAGGTTAGCAAAAGTATAAAGAATGAAATCCTTGGAAAAATTCAGATTTAAGAGAGTGGGAGATGATGTAATTACTTGCTTGATTGCCTCAAAGCTGCCTTTACGTTCCTTTGTCCAAGTAAAAACTTGGTTCTATTTTAGCATGGCTGTGTTAGGCTTTACCACAGTTGAAAAGTTTGGGATAAACCTCCTTATAAAGTTTATTTTTTATAAGAAACTTTGCAGCCCTTTCTTGTGTTAAGGCAAAGACAAGCCTAGAATAGCTTCAATCCTTTCAGGGTTAATAGATAAGCCTTCTTTTAAAACAACATGATCCAAAAGCTTACCTTCATGGACAATGAAGATGTACTTCTTTAGATTGAGTGATATGATGTACTCTCTATACTTCTCAAACACTTGCCTTAGATGTCCCATATGATCAACAACATCTTTTGAAAAAATGGTTATATCATCAAGGTAAACAAGCACAAACTTATTGATCAAACCTTTGAAAGCCATGTCCATTGCCCTTTGAAATGTAGCTCTAGCATTGGATAAACCAAATGACATCTTCTTGTAGGCAAAGCTCCCCCACGTGGTGAAGGTTATCTTGAATTGATCCCCTTCATTTACCAATATTTGATTATAACCTAAATAACCATCAAGAAATGAGAAATGTTGAGAACCTGAAACAACTTGCAGAATTTGTTCCATGGAAGGGGTTGGGTAATGATCCTTGAGAGATACTTTGTTTAGATCATGAAAATCCACACAAAGTCTGATTTCTCCATTCTTCTTTTGAACCGACACAAGGTTGTCTACCCAAGTTGAGTGCTTGATAGGAAAGATAATCCTAGACTCAATCAATTTGGTCAACCTTTTCTTCATGAGTTCTCTACCTTGGGGTTGATAGGCCTTTGATTTTGTCTCACCAGTTTAGCTCCATTCTCCATCTCAATGGTGTGATGAGCTAGACTTGGGTCAAACCCTTTTAGGTCCTTGTATTCCTAGGCAAAGATGTCATGAAACTCTTTGTATAATACAATAAAAGCTTGCCTTTCTAGCTGAGAACAAGCCTTGCCAATCTTCAAAAGTTTGTCCTTGAAAATCAGAACTCTCTCATAGTTCTCTTCTTTTGTTGACATGCTCATTCTTTTTTTTTTTAATCATCCTCATTGAAGATACTCTCCAAGGTAATCATCCCCTTGGGTATTTTATTTGTCTTTAGTTATATAATCTACTCTTCATAATGATCATGCAACTTCTTTTGATTTCTTGAAGAGAAGCCTGCCTCATTTTGCAAGAAGTGTGCAATGTGTTCATCACTTTCAAAAACTTGCAATGACACTTCATTATCTGGAATGGAAGGTCTCACAATGATCTTGATATGAGATTGATCTTTCTCTTGTTCAATGTGAGTAGCTGAGTCAAAACATGCTCTTATTGCAGCCAGTTTATCAATGTGCTTGTTTAAGTCTATTGGTATGGGTTGGATGTTAAAGGCATCAAAACCCTCAAGTAGATCCCATACCCTATGCTTGTAAGACTTGAACAAGGGGGTCATGACTGTAGCTTGAATTTTCACTTGATGAATGACCAGCTCACTATCTCCATAGACTTTCAAAAGCTTGATTCGTCTCTTCTTTGCCCATTGGAGACCATGAACTAAGCCTTTATATTTTGCCATGTTGTGAGTGCACCTGAAGTGAAACCTATAAGAAGAGTAGTAATGATTATTTGATGGGGAAACCAACATGATACCAACTCCTACACCTACTTTTCTCCTTGAACCATAAAATAACATTTCCCACATGCCATCAAGCTTATGATCTTCATTGGTGAGTGAAAGAATTGGGATGTTTTTCTCATGCATGCAATAAACTCTCAAATCAGTTTCCTCAATGAAAGTGTAAGGATTAAGTCCATGTGTTTCAGTGCTATACTTGTCAAGATATAGGTCAAAAATACCTTCAAGAGGAGAATTTGTTCACTATTCAGGATTGCCTCTTCCTCCTTGATGTTTAGACAATTTTGATTTGTCATCGTCTCCAAGTATGGCTCAATGTGGAACTTTGTTAAGGGTTGAGTCCTTATGATTACCTTGGTTCCATACCTTGTCTTGAAAGCTATAAAATACCAATCAATAGAAAGGTATCCTCATATCTTGGCCGTAAAGTCCCTAGAGAAGCATATAACAAAGTGCGCTGGAAGGTCCACCACCACAATATCTTGCATGATAGGGAAGCTTGGGCAGCCATGTAAAAGCACTTTGACCTTTGACCAATCCTACCATATTGGTTGGAGTTCCATCTAGCTACAACATGTCTTTACTATGTGGCTCATAGTTCAAACCCAGCTTATCAGCCACTACTTTAGGTATAACAGTAGTGCCTGCTCCACTATCCACAATACAATTGTGGACCAACTTATCTCCTACAATGAGTGTGAGTTAGAAGGGTGGAGGATTTTCAGCTTTAGTGGAAGGCTCTAAAATATGATATGGATAATTTGTGAGAGCCACACTATGATGCCTTGAAGATTGAGGAACTACCTGCATGCTTGCTAATTGCTCTTGCAAATTTTTTTTTTGACCAGGTATATGTAGAACCTCCCAAAGGGATATGCTTTTCTTAGTGTTCTTTAATGAGTCCACAATATTTAGAGATGGAGTATTCACTTTCTCATACATTTTTGATGGTAATAAAGGAGTTGTTGCCCGTTATGTTGTAATCTTGGCAACTGCATTTACATTCTAATTTTGTTGAGGAACATGGCTTGTAGAAGGTGCATCACTTTGATTGGCATTTTGTGGCCTTGAAGAGGCATCACTTGGAACTATTCGTGGCGCCTAGCCTTCCCCAAGGCTCTATTCTTGGACCTTGTATTAGCTGCAATTGACATGCCTTGAGTCAACATAAAATCATCCTTTTCTTGAAAGTTCGTCATCCCCACACTTGGGCTGCTGCCTTCTCCATGATTATCCCTTTGGCTAGGACATGCTTCTTCTACTATCATGTAAGGAGTAGTTTCTTCTTATATTGTCAAAGCGTAGTTGGGTCCTTCATCATCATGTGCAAACTGACCTTGAGGCTGCCCCCATTGGTCCACATGATCTTCTCTTTGCACTAGATTTGCATGAATTGGAACAACAACCTTTACGGGAGGAGTAGATTTTGGATTATATGCATTGGGTTGTTTTCCGTAACCTTGTTGAGTTTGTCCTCTTCCTTGATAATTGTATTAGGATGGAGCTCTATATCCTTGTTAAGGATAATATTGTGCATTAGGAGGAGCACTTGCCTGATATTGGGCTTGCTGAAGCTGAGCTCTCAATGATTTGATTTCTTCATCCTTATCCACAATGTTATCCACCTTCTTAGGAAAGGCTCTTGGCTTCACATTGGCATTGGAAACCTGAGACATGCTTGGAGCTTCAACCAAATTGTGGGATAACAAAGGCATGGAAACTGTTGGAGGGAGTCTTCCAGCTTGAATCAAGCTATTCTCAACCTCAATTACTAGCTCATATGCACCTGGAAGAGTGAATTTTCCCATTGACTGCAATATAACAACAACATCAGTACCAATCCCTTTGAGGTATGTTGGGAACACAAAGCTAGGAAGAGTTCTCATGATTGTAATTACTTGCTTGATTGCCTCAAAGCTGCCTTTACCTTCCTTTGTCCAAGTAAAAACTTGGTTCTTTTTTAGCATGGTTATGATAGGCTTTACTACAATTGTAAAGTTTGGGATAAACCTCCTTACAAAGTTTATTCTTCCCAAGAAAATTTGCATCCCTTTCTTGTGTTGAGGCAAATACAAGCCTATAATATCTTTAATCCGTTCGAGGTTAATAGATAAGCCTTATTTTAAAATAATATGATCCAAAAGCTTACCTTCATGGACAATGAAGATGCACTTCTTTGGATTGAGGGATATGTCGTACTCTCTATACTTCTCAAACACTTGCCTTAGATGTCCCATATGATCAACAACATCTTTTGAAAAAATGGTTATATCATCAAGGTAAACAAGCCAAAACTTATTGATCAAACCTTTGAAATCCATGTCCATTGCCCTTTGAAATGTAGCTCCAGCATTGGATAGACCAAATGGCATCTTCTTGTAGGCAAAGGTCACCCACTTGGTGGTGAAGGCTGTCTTGAATTGATCCCCTTCATTTACCAATATTTGATTATAACCTGAATAACCATCAAGAAGTGAGAAACGTTGAGAACCTGAAACAACTTGCAGAATTTGTTCCATGGAAGGGAGTGGTTAATGATCCTTAAGAGACACTTTGTTTAGATCATGAAAATCCACACAAATTCTAATTTCTCCATTCTTCTTTTGAATCAGCACATGATTGGCTTCCCAAGTTGAGTGCTTGATAGGAAAGATAATCCTAGACTCAATCAATTTGGTCAGCTCTTTCTTCATGAATTCTTCTACATTGGGGTTGATATGCCCTTGCTTTTGTCTTACCGATTTAGCTCCATGCTCCAACTCAATGGTCTGATGAGATAGACTTGGGTCAAACCCTTTTAGGTCCTTGCATTCCTAGGCAAAGATGTCATGAAACTCTTTGCATAATACAATAAAAGCTTGTCTTTCTAGCTGAGAACAAGCCTTGCCAATCTTCAAAAGTTTGTCCTTGAAAATCAGAACTCTCTCATAGTTCTCTTCTTTTGTTAACATGCTCATTCTTTGGTTTTTTTTTTTTTTTTTATCATCCTCATTGAAGACACTCTCCAAGGTAATCAACCCCTTGGGTATTTCATTTATCTTCAGCTATATAATCTACTCTTCATAATGATCATGAAACTTCTTTTGATTTCTTGAAGAGAAGCCTGCCTCATTTTGCAAAAAGTGTGTAATGTGTTCATCACTTTCAAACACTTGACATGACACTTCATTATCTGGAATGGAAGGTCTCACAATGATCTTGATATGAGATTGATCTTTCTCTTGTTCAATGTCAGCAGTTGAGTCAAAACATGCTCCTATTGCAGCTAGTCTATCAATGTGCTTGTTCAAGTCTATTGGTATGGGTTGGATGTTGAAGGCATTAAAATATTTGAGTAGATCCCATACCTTATGCTTGTAGGACTTGAGCAAGGGGGTCTTGACTGTAGCTTGAATTTTCACTTGATGAATGACTAGCTCACTATCTCCATAGACTTTCAAAAGCTTGATTCCTCTCTTCCTTGCCCATTGAAGACCATGAACTAAGCCTTCATAGTTTGCCATGTTGTAAGTGCAACTGAAGTGAAACCTGTAAGAAGAGTAGTAGCAATTTTTTGATGGGGAAACCAACATGACACAAGATCCTACACCTACTTTTCTCCTTGAACCATCAAAGAACATTTCCCACATGCCATCAAGCTCATGATCTTCATTGGTGAGTGAAGGAATTGGGATGTTTTTCTCATGCATGCAATATAATCCCAAATAAATTTCCTCAATAAAAGTGTAAGGATCAAGGCCATGTGTTTTAGTGTTGTACTTTTCAACATAGAGGTTGGAAATACCTTCAAGAGGAGAAGATGTTTCACTATTTAGGACTACCTCTTCCTCCTTCCTGATTAGACAATTTTGATTTGTCATTGTCTCTAAGTATGGCTCAGTGTGGAACCTTGCTAAGGGTTGAGTCCTTATGATTACCTTGGTTCCATAACTTTTTTTGAAAGCTAGAAAGGACCAATTAGTAAAAAGGTATCCTCATATCTTGGTCGTAAAGTCCCTAGACAAGCATATAGCAAAGTGTGCTGGAAGGTCCACCACCACAATATCTTGCATGATAGGGAAGCTTGGGCATCCATGTAAAACACTTTTAGACCTTTGACCAATCCTACCATCTTGGTTGAAGTTCCATCCAGATGCAACACACCTTTACTATGTGGTTCATAGTTCAAACCCAACTTATCAACCACTACTTTAGGCATAATAGGAGTGCTTGCTCCACATCCACAATATAATTATGGACCAACTTATCTCCTGCAATGAGTGTGAGGTATAAGGGTGGAGGATTTTTAGCTTTAGTGGAAGGATCCAAAAGATGATTTGAAGAATTTGTGAGAGCCACACTATGATGCCTTGAAGATTGAGGAGCCACTTGCATGTTTACTAACTGCTCTTGCAAAATCTCTTTTGGACCAGGTATATGTAGAACCTCCCAAAGGGATATGCTTTTCTTAGTGTTCTTTAATGAGTCCACAATATTTAGAGATGGAGTATTCACTTTCTCTTGCATTTTTGATGGCAATAAAAGAGTTGTTGCCTATTGTGTTGCAATCTTGGCAGCTGCATTTACATTCTGATTTTGTTGAGGAACATGGCTTGTAGAAGGTGCAACACTTTGATTGGCATTTTGTGGCCTTAGAAAGGCATCAATTGGAACTATTTGTGGCTCCTGGCCTTCTCTCAAGGCTCTATTCTTGGACATTGTATTATCTTCAATTAACATGCCTTGAGTCAACACAAAAGCATGCTTTTCTTGAGAGTTCATCATACCCACACTTGGGCTACTGCCTTCTCCATAATTATCCCTTTGGCTGGGACATGCTTCTTCTACTGTCATGTAAGGAGTAGCTTCTTCTTGTGTAGTCAAAGTGTAGCTGGTCCCTCCATCATCATGTGTAAACTAACCTTGAGGCTGCCCCCATTGGTCCCCATGATCTTATCCTTGCATTAGATTTGCATGAACTGGAACAATAACCTTTATAGGAGGAGTAGAATTTGGATTATATGCATTGAGTTGCCTATTATAACCTTGTTGAGTTTGTCCTCTCCCTTGATAATTGTATTGGGATGGAGATCTATATCCTTGTTGAGGATAGTATTGTGCATTAGGAGGAGCACTTGCCTGATATTGAGCTTTCTTAAGCTGAGCTCTCAATGATCTAATTTCTTCATCCTTATCCACAATATTATCCACCTTCTTAGGAAAGGCTCTTGGCTTCACATTGGCATTGGAAACCTGAGACATGCTTGGAGCTTCAACCAAATTGTGGGATAACAAAGGCATGGAAACTGTTGGAGGGAGTCTTCCAGCTTGAATCAAGCTATTCTCAACCTCAATTACTAGCTCATATGCACCTGGAAGAGTGAATTTTCCCATTGACTGCAACATAACAACAACATCAGTACCAATCCCTTTGAGGTATGTTGGGAACACAAAACTAGGAGGAGGTCTCATGATTGGTGGAAGCCTATACCATGTTCTTTGAAATCTCTTATTGAAATCTCCTATGGATTCATTTGGACCTCTTCTTATTACATTCAGATGATGGATTAGGGAAGCATGATCACTCTTATTTTTGAATCTTGTCACCAATAGGTCTCCAAAACCATCCCAAATTGTAATGCATCCCCCTTCCAACATTCTATACCAGTCAAGTGCTTTGCCTTTTAAAGACACATCAAGCAACCTAATTGCTATGTTGGCCCTAGTAACATTATGGAAATTAAAAAAATTAGAAATGTTTCTAATATGTTCAGATGGGGTAATAGGACCCTCTTCATTGAAACTAGGAAGATTTTTGGTAGTATTTGGAGGGATGGGGTCATATGCAGAAAGATCTATTGGGTTTTAGGTATTAAAAGTAGGGAAAGGTTGATGTTTATCTATCTTTTCCCTTTCTCCCATTTCTCTTCTTCCCCTATGATCCTCTATTTCTTCTTTTTCTTCAATTTCCCCCTCTCCTTAAACTTCTTCAACCTCTTCTACTTCTTCTCCAAAACCTCCTTGCCAAGGATTTAACAAGGCTAGGAGTGGTTTAGGGCTTTGTTATTCAGGAAAAGCTTCAGTTGAAGGGGCTTGGTTAGAAAATCTTAAGGACCTTGTGAGGACCATGTAGGATAATGTATAAAACTTGGTCTAGAACTAGGGATTCACACCCTTTTGGAGTCACCAAATGCTATGTTAGGGGTATTTCTACTACTTAGGCCTATCAAGACCAGCATTCACCTTGACTTAGCAATAATTTAGGTCCCACAGGGCGTGCCAGAATTGTTGTCTCCAAATATCGCACCCTAGAAGAGGGTTGTTCAAGCCTCCTCTAGATTTGGATAATGTTGGGACATTTTTAGCCCTGTTGGTATGCCTATAAGTGGAAATTAACCTCTAGGTTGAAAGGGTTAGCTCCCTGTATTAGTTTTTTGTGCAATAAAACTATAGAACTAATTTGTACGAGTGAAAAGAGTTAGAAGTTTGCATAAATGAAAAGCCTAGTCTAAGATGGTGATACACCAAGAATTAGTATCCACATGTATGCCCTATACTTATGCATAATACAATAGAATATAGTCTATAACTCAAACTCTAGAAGATTCCAACATAAGTATTTCAATTTAGAGACAAAATGAATGAGATCACACAAGGTAAATAACTGGAAAAGATAACTTGTATAGTCCAAAAAAAAGGTTACACATGTGCAAAATCTCATACAACTAGAATGCACTCTACATGACCTATTGGGTCAACTCTTTGCTCAAAAACATGAAGGATAGAGAATAGAAGGATAAAACATCACTTGCTATCACTCTGTGTCTCTTGCATGCCTAGTCAAATATCTAGAACTTAGAAAGCAAATAGACTTATGCTTCTTTGCTCAAAGACAAAAAATGGTGAAACATTCTAGCAGGGCTTCACTGTACTCTCTGTGGATGATAAAACAAGAGCCCAAGGGTCCTATTTATAGAAAAAGAGGGAGAAAAGATATATCTCTTGGGTGCCAAAATAGAAGCCTCTAAAATGGTTTGCAGTCACAACCCTGGTAAAACTAATTCTTGATGTTCTCTCATTCAGTTGGAGTTTGTCTTTCTCTTTGATTCACCCTCTTGAAATGACCAAGATCGCTACAAAATAAATGGTGAGATGACTCTCCATAAGAAATGGCTCAGATCATTGTTGTAAACCTTAAATTGTTCCTGAGAGCTCCTACATTTTGTATTGCAGACCCATTCGGGTTTTCCAAGTGACTTTACTTCTACTTGCTTCTTCAGGTTCTTTGATTGCTTCTACTTGTAAAAGTCATAAGCAAAGCTCTTTTGAAAATCTGTAAAGCATTATCTCTTCCTTTTTGGGCTGTTCAATCAATTTTACTTGTAAAAGTCATAAGCAAATCTCTTTCGGAAACCTGATTTGCACTATCTTTGCTTAAGACCCTATCAAGTTCTCTGAATGGCTTTAATCCTTGCTTAAAGAATTTAGGCATGAATTTGACATCTTGCGACATGTCATAATTGAATTTCAATGACTAGTTGGCCACCCTAAATTTGACATCCTATGACACATCATGCCTTTAAAAATCCCAACTACTAGTTGGCCACCCTGAATTTGACATCCTGTGGCATGTCGTCTTTACACCCTAACGACTAGTTGGTTGTATTAAACTTGAAATCTTGCAACATGTCATGGGGATCCATCGGGTTGGGTTTATTGTTTTGAGAAAATTTCCCAAAGTAATTCCTTCAGACAATTTGTCTAAAGGAATTCTTTTAGGGATTTTGCCACAAAGGCAACAACTAGTTCATTCGAGAGCCTTTTCCGAAGGACACTTGGGAAAGTGTCCTTCAAAAAAGTTTTGAAGGACACTTGGGGAAGGCATAGGGTCCCTTAAACTTTTTTTGAAGGGCATTTCCAAAGGAAATGACCCTTTAGAACTTTTTTGAAGGGCATTTTCAAAGACAAAGTGCCCTTCGAAAAAGTTTGAAGGGTCTCTTGGGAAGAAAAGTGCCCTTCGAAACTTTTTTGAAGGGTCACTTAGACAAAAAAGTACCCTTTGAAAAAGTCCAAAGGGTCACTTGGGCTAAAAAGTGCCCTTTGGAACTTTTTCAAAGGGTGAATTGGAAGAAAAGTGCCCTTCAAAAAAGTCTGAAGGGACACTTGGGCTAAAAAGTGCCCTTCAGAGCTTTTCTGAAGGGTCACTTAGAAAGAAAAGTGCCCTTCAAAAAAGTCTGAAGGGACACTTGGGGGGAACATTATCAATACCATTTCAGGTTTTCTGATTGCTTTTGCTTATAAAGCAATTTAAGACTTGCTCCTTCCTGAAATCATGCATCATTGAAAACTCATAAAGCAATGGAAGGAGTAATTCAGGTTCATAAACCTAGATTACTTCTACTCATGAAACTTTTATAAGTCGAGTCATTCAAAGAACCTGACTTGGTCTTGATAATGTAACTCAGGTTTATGAGGGGCCAAGACTTGCCCTGTGGAGAACCCAACATACACTACAATTGGAGCTAAAACACTTTAGCCTCTTTGAATTGCAATTTTGGATCTCTAAAATGAGATATTTTTGCAACTGCTGTTTGGCTCTCCATGAAAATGGTTGAACAAATTGTACTAAGGTGAAATTTGGTCAACAAGACATAATGCAAAATAGGTTCAGACAGTAAGACCAAGCAAACCTAGAAAATTTGAGCAAAATTGAGCCAATCAAAGAATGCCCCAAGAACTCTACATACACTTAAAACTATAGAATCATTTGTAGTAGATTATACATAAATCAGATATGATTTGATAACTTTGTTAATTGGTCTAGGGCTTGAAAAACCTCACTCACATGTCTAAAATTTTGTGTAGATCCTTGAGAAATTGATCTCCTTCAAAACCTAATACAACAACTACACCTACAAATGGATAAGAAAAAATGTTAATTTTAGGGTTGTTCTCAGGGTTATAAGGGGTTTTAAGCAGTGACTACTTACCAAGCCCATCAATAATTCACAATATCAATAATAACAAGGCAAGTATAATGCATTTGAACCATGCAATCTAATGTGATGTAATGTCTACTCTGTACGACTTTAAGCACTACAATGAATGCTTGATTTATTTTAAAATGAAGTAGTAAATGCTTTATATTTTATTAGATTCTTGAATACCTACTCTAAATGCTTGAATTGATTGCTTATGTGCATTCATTGTATCTTCTAAATGCATTAATGTACTTATGTATTTATAGACTTGTTGAATTCAAAATAGGACCATATTGGCACACAAGATGACACAAAATGGGTGGGTAAGCTAACAAAGGAAAACCCACAAATCATAAGAGACCCAAAATAAGGGTTAGAAGGGCCCAAGCCTAGAAATGTACCCTATGCATTTATATGGTCCCAAAACCATACACTGTATGTTTTTGGGGAAATCTCCAAAAATTCCCATAAACATGAGTGGAGGAGAGGGGAGTGTAAAGAGAAAAAGAAGGAGAACATGATAGGCAACAATCATAACATATGAAAACACACGAATAAGATCTTAATATGGACCAATAAGTAATAAACACACCAATACCCTAGAAAAATACAATTTAAAGACAAATAGATAGTCTTGGACCAAATTTAAGTGTTCATACAATGCCCCACTTTGAGATGTGTGTGTGCGTGCACATACATATCAAAGTAAAATGAGCAAAGGGTAGATATAAAATTTCAAGCTCCTAAAGTTCATGCAATAACTTCAATGCTCCTATAAAACTTGCAAAGACATGTATGTAGATAAGTGCCCAATTAATCAATAATTTGTTGAAATCTGAAAAAGGAAAAATTGAAACCGATACGCCTAATTTATTGGGTGGTGCTATAACAACCCATGCATGAGTCCCAAACATATATAAATACATGCCAAAATATGTAGATGCCCCTGTGAAACTTGGGAGAACAATTATATATGGATAAATGCCCATGACGATAAGTTTCAAAAATCAAGAAAGGATAAACTAGAAGTGATGCATTTAGTTTTGTTAAAAATGTGAGGGTCACCCTATACAAGTTCCTTGCATCTCCAAATCTATGCCAAATGTTAATGGAAACGTCTTTGAACATGTGCTAAATCTTGCATGTTTTTATATGTATATATTTTAGTGACAAAAAATCAAGGCTAAATAAATCTAACTAATATAAAATAGGTTAGAAAATGTCCTGAATGTATCTGTGGTGGGAACATATTCCATGTGTTGGAAATGTCTAGGAATAATCAAGTTCTAGTTGTCCTTGTCTAGATGATTAAAAACAATACAAAATGTCTTGAGTCTTAAAGACTTGAAATGAAATGGGACGAATATATGCCCCCCTTTTGAGATGTGGGATAAACTTGTGAAGCGCGTATATTAAAATAAAATGGATTGTGTGCATCATGTGTAATATAAGAAATAAAATCACGGGTTTTTAATATAAAAATTATTAGCTTGCAAGCATAAATGTTATAAATAAATTGTTCCACACAACCCTGTGATGTAATCCATATAAACACTAATGTAATATTCCCCAAGTAGGCAACATGTAAGCAATATAAGCACATAAGTATATGCTCCTAATGGGAAAAATGTAATCAATGAATCACAAAGGTAACATATCCCAATAAAAGTAGTGTTGGATTTATTTTCTATCTAGACCTTTCCCTAGGGCGCTGAAGTAACTAGTTCCCAACAAACTAATGTGCTGGCATTTCATGCAAGACTGAGCTCTTATATGCTCACCTAAAGCATGTAGCAAGAAACCGATTCTCATGGGTTATGTTGTGTGATAATATACTTATCATAAATTGGTGTTTATTCATATATCTTAATTAATGACTAAATAGGAAAAGAAATACATAGTTGTGGACCTAACTACAACTACGTAAACAAACATGATTTTAGAGAAAATTTTAAATAAAAATAATCCTTTTAAAGAAATCCCTAAAATATGAAAAATGACATTAAAAAAACAATGCAAATCATTTAAAAAATATCTCCAAGATCATGTCACCTAAAATAAAAATATAATAATTTTTATTTAATATATAAAACTTACTAAAACCTATAAACTAACTCCATTTGGTTAAGATAACCCAAGTTATTTTATTCCATATCTTCATCTTTAATGGAAATTGCAAAGATTTTTTTTTTTTTTTTCACATTTAATTTAAATAGAAGGTATTTTGCTTTTTTTACAAACAAAAAACACCACCAAAATTATTATAAAAAAGAACATTTGATGAATATAAAATGTATTGTTTTTTTTTACCAACAAAAAAACACTACACAATTATTTAGCAAAAAAATAATTAAATAAATCTCTAAAATACAAATATTAATTTTATAAATACTTGTAATAAAATCAATTTTATGATATATTGTGTATATAAATTATGTTGTATAAAAATAATTACTAAAATTATTAATTGTATTAAAATTAATAAATTATTAATTAATATTTTATCATATTTATATTAATAAGTGTATCATATTTTATAATATTAATATTTATATTAGCTATCTTATTAATGGATCATATTTATATTTCCAATTATGATTGTAAATATTAATTAAAAATTAGGATAACTTAAGATAAATATGATACACTAATATTAATTCAATTTTATAAATGTAATTTATTAAAAGTAATAAATGCATAATATTAGGGGTAAGTGCATTTAAATAAATTGATAATATTGGAGGAATTATAATTTCTGGCATATGTAATTTAGAAAAAAAAAATATTTAAATACTGAAACTTTAACGCACGTAGAAATTTAAAATAAACATAAATTTAATTTTTTGGGTCATGAAATATAAATAAATAACCAAAAAAACCAAAGGATTCATATTTTTTTAATGTATAGATTTAAAATAAAAAAATAAATAAATTTTATGAATAAATAAGTTAATATTATGAAATTTATTTTATTGTAAACAATTGGTACGTTAAATAATTTATCTGAAGTTATGATTTTTTTTTGGTGTTAAATAATTAATTATAAATTTGTTTATTTATTTTTTTTGTGTTAAAGTTATTTTATTTTAAATTTGTATGTTAAATAATTTATTTGTGTTCATAATTCATAGAAAGTTATTATTTTAAATTTATTTGTATTAAATTTATATTTTTTATGTGTAAAAAAATAAAAATGATTCATATATTTATTTTAGTATTTTGGATATTAAAATCCTTAAAAAATTAAAAAATTATTTTTGTTTCTATATTAGAATTGGATTTTGTAATATTTAGAAATTTAAGATTGGCTTTGATTTATGAGAGATAAAAAGTTTAAACATTAGTTAAAAAAATATATATTATTTAAATTTTAGAAATCTAAGATTGAGTTTTATTTTTTAGAAATAAAAAATCTTAAAAAGTATCTAAGAAAATATAGAAATTATAGTAGACAAGTTTTTTTATGAATTATTATATAAATATGTGGTCCCACTTAATTCATTTAGTTAAGTAATTTATTTTTATTTCTATATAAATAATTTGTGAAATAAATAAATAAATAAATAAATATATATATATATAGTTAAGATTTTTTAGGAGGCCCATTTTATATTAGAATTTTCCCTAATTGATTATAAAGATAACTCTCATGAGACTCGGAGTATGTATTACACATGTTCATATAACATAGATTTTATTTATTATATCTAAATATGAACCATAAGTTACATAATACATGTATTAGCAATTTAATGATATAATTTAACTATCAACTATTCTGCAATATCAAGATTATAATGATTTTCATGATTCCACTATTTACTATAATCTATCATTATACAATACCAATGTTTCACAACATCATAAATCTCTACACAGTGGTATTTATACTTGGTTCTCCCTGACCAAGTTATTACATTAATTATGACACTTCTAGTGACTAGCCGACGATCCTTAGTAATCTAAGAGTTGTGGCAGTCGTCTACTTTGCTTTTCCTATTGACCCAAGCCTCTATGCCTCTATATTCTCATTTAGTGTTGGATCTTCATTGCCAAGTGTCCAACTTTATGTAGGTCGGTGCCAAACTCGTGTGTGATTGAAGTCTGTTATATCTTTGAGAATCGTTCCTTAATTGTTTCTCACTTCTTTCACACTTCCTAAGTCTTTCATTGATATATTGAGTCCTCTATTCTCGAGTTCTCCATTTGTTATACCTCCCTTATGACTGGATCTTATTGCATCATGATCTCTTGTACAATGGTCTTTTGTGCCATGCTTGTTTCGTGTCATTACCAAAATACTTAGCCAAAATTTGGGGTCCAACATCACCTCATAGTACGTGCTTAATCCATCTTGGACTAAGCATCGGTCTTGACCTCAACTAAAAATTTAGAACCAATATGTTTGATCTATTTTTTGACACCTTCCTAATGTGACAAGGTGTCAAGTAACTTTATTGTTATTTCCTTAATTGTTGCTTTCAAAATTTTGGTATCCTCAGGTTGATCAGAACACTCACTTGCCTTATTGACCAACTATTCAAGGGATGTGGAAGCATCCTTTTGAACCTCTTCAAGTGTGGTGACCTCATTCACAACTTATCCTCAGAATACCATAAATTTGGAATTTATTTATTGTCAATGTGCATTTATTATTTCTTCCATAGTTTTGACATCTTTATATGCCTTAGCACGCTTGATGCATTCCTTTCGACCTCACCACCTAACCATTTTCGCAACCACCTCTCATTCATATTGATGTTATCTATATAATATGGTCATTGAATCCAGTTCCACATTTTTAGTTTCATGTGGTTAAAATGAATGCCTAAACTTCCATATAAGGGTAAGGCTTAAATATATTCAATGTAAAATGTTTCCACCTAAATGTCTTGGGATTCGCTCAACTATAGTATAGCCTTGTATAAATGTCCTTCAATTTGTGAATAGTGAAATGCATGAAATTTGAAAATTAGCCTTTTTGAGGTCATGTCCTAGTGTAGACAACCTTTATCTCGAAAGAATACATGGGGCAGGGAGGCCAGGGGCCATGTTACAAGAATCCAATGTACGCGATGTTTATTTTTTAAATAAAAATGCTAAAAAAGATAGGTAAAAAAGTTCACTATACTAAGTTTGCATATAAGTGAATAATGTCTAATAGTATTTTTTTTACTTTAAGGTTGTTGATTCAATGGTAAGGATGTTTGATAACTCTCCGTTAGGTCTTAGGTTTGACTCGTACTTGTTGGGTCTTCCATAACTACCTGTTAGGTTATATGTTCGAATTGCACTTGTTGAATCCCCAATAACTCTCTATTAGGTTATATGTTTGACTCATGCTTGTTGGGTCCCCAATAATATTGACAGTTAGGTAGTTTCTATATCCTCTAATTTACCTGACAAAAAAAATTATAATAGTCTTCTTGACTCTTTGCAGATAAGTTTGTTTATTCAAGGTTTTGATTGTTCAAAGACAAGCTCATTGTACAGGTACTAAATTTGATGGTCGACCTACATGTCATGTAAAATTCTAATGATAATTATTTATTTAATATTATGATTCAGATGTTAGTACAAAAGAAGAAACCATTAAATATAGTGTGTATATTTATTTTATTCGTTTATATTTTTTGACAGTTTGCTCAAAATTTCACCTTTCATCCCATAAAGTCTACACAAAATTTTCATTATATTTTATATCAAAAATTGTAAATAAGAGCATGAAACCATAAAATGGAATGAATAGTAGACTTTTTTCACGTTATACACTTACATGGTGTTTTATAGGAATATGGGTTTATATTAAAATGTAATATATCTACCCATAATATATGCAATTAAATATAATCATATCTAGAACAGTAAAATCATAATTTATTATTAAAATAATTTATAATGTACTAAAAAATAAGAGAGGTGTTTGGAAAAATCGTTTATCTCATGCAAAATCTAGAAACAATCATCATAGACATATAGTAAGACAAAACAAACCTAGAAAAAGTGAGCAAATTTGAGCCAATCAAAGAATGCCCCAAGAACTCTACATACACTTCAAAAGCATACAATCATTTGTAGTAGATAATACATAGATGAGAAATGATTTGACAACTTTGTTCATTGGTCTAGGGTTTCAAAAACCTCATTCACATGTCTAAAATTTTGCGTACATCCCTGAGAAATTGATCTCCTTAAAAACCTATACGATAACTACACCTATAAATAGATAAGAAACATGTTTATTTTAGGGTTGTTCTCAAGGTTAGAAGGGTTTTTAAGCATTGAATACTTACCAAACCCATCAATAATTTACAATATCAAAAATAACAATGCAAGTATAATGCAGTTCAACCATGCAATCTAGTGTGGTGCAATGTCTACTCTACATGACTTTAAGCACTATAATGATTGCTTAATTTCTTATAAAATGGAATAGTAACTGCTTCATATTTCCTTAGATTCTTGAATACCTACTCTCAGTGCTTGAATTGATTGTTTATGTGCATTCATTATATATTCTAAATGCATTATTGTACTTTTGTATTTATAGACATGTCAAATTCCAAATTGGACCATATTGACATGCAAGATGACACAAAGGGTGGAAAAGCTGTCAAGGGAGAACCCAAAAATCATAAGAGACCTAAAACTAGGGTTATAAGGGCCCAAGCCTATAAATGTACCCCATGAATTTATAGGATCCCAAAACCATATAGTGCATATTTTTGGGGAAATCTCCAAAAATTTATGAAAACATGAGTGGAGGAGAGAGAAGAGAGGGAGAAAAAGAGGGGGAACATGATAGATAACAAGCATAACACATGGAAACATGCCAATAAGATCCTAATATGGATCAATAATTAGCAAACACACTAGTACCCTAGAATAATACAATTTAAAGAATAATAAATACTCTTGGACAAAATTTAAGTGTTTACACAATGCCCCATTTTAAGATGTGTGTGTGCACGTGCATACATATCAAAGTAAAAAAAGAAAAGGGTGGATATAAAATTTTGTGCTCCTAAATCTCATGCAACAAATTTAGTTCTCTTGTAAAACCTACAAAGACATTTATGTAGATAAGTGCCCAATTAATCAATAATTTGTTGAAATATAAAAAAGGAAAAATTGAAACTGATATGCCTGATTTTTTGGGTGGTGCTATAACAACCCATGTATGAGTCCCAAACATATATGAATGCATGCCAAAATATGTATATGTCCTTATGAAACTTGTGAGAATAATTATATAAGGATAAGTGCCCATGACGATAAGTTTCTGAAATCAAGAAAGGATAAACTAGAAGCGATGCATTTAGTTTTGTTAGAAATGTGAGGGCTACCCTATAGGAGTTCCTTGCATCTCCAAATTTACAACAAATGTTAATGTCAACATCTTTGAACCTGTGCTAAATCTTATATGCATTTATGAGTATAATTTTTAGTGGCAGAAAATCAAGGCTGAATAAGTCTAACATAATATAAAATAGGTTAGAAAATGCCCTAGATGTATCTTGTGGTAGGAACATGTTCCATGTGTTGGAAATATCTAGGAATAATCAATCTGTAGTTGTCCTTATCTAGAGGAATACAAATAATACAAAATGTCTTGAGTCTTGGAGACTTGAAATGAAATAGGTCAAATATATGCCACCCTTTTAAGATGTGGGATAAACTTGTGAAGCACATATATCAAAATAAAATGGATTATGTTCATCATGTGTAATATAGGAAATAAAATCATGGATGTCTAATATAAGAAATATTATCTTGCAAGCATATATGTTATAAATAAATTTCTCCACATAGACCTACGATGTAATCCATATAAGTGCCAATGTAATATTCCCCAAGTAGGCAACATGTAAGCAATATAAGCACATGAGTATATGCCCCTAATGGAAAAAATGCAATCAATAAATCACAAAGGTAGAATATCCTAATAAAATTAGTGTAGCACCAGATATATTAATGTCCAACATAATTATATATCCTACTAGGATATAGCCTTGCCCTTAGTAGACGCATGAAATCATTCCTAATTAAACTAGTCATATTAGCACCATCGCAAGAAACATGTTATTTTTTGTAAGATCTTTTGTTACCTTGATGCTATATGATCAGTCAATTAATCCAGAGTAGTGCTGACTAACTTGTGAAATGAAATGGCAGGTAAAGGGTGTAGTAGATGATGTAGCTAAGAAGTGCAAACTTATAAGAGCTTTGATTGGTCAATCTCTAGAGTAGATCTTTAATAATAATCACGTAGCTACTGCTCTTCAACAGGTTAAGAATAAATTGATATGATAATTCAAAATATAGGTGTGTTAGTCAAACAAATCAAGATCTAAAATAAATCAAACAAAAACCATGACAATCTATTTGGGATTATGATCATTGGTTTTTTAATGTGATTTATAGGGTGAACTTTTAGTTTCAAGATTTGAATAAAGTTGCTTGGTTTGTAGAAGGCAATGGAAGCATGATTAGGTTTCAATGGCATAAGATTGGTTCACCATAAAAGTTGAGGAAATATATAGTATGATAATAGTCGAATAAATAGAGGACTATCGGGAATACCCTCTTCGCATTTTAAAAATTGATGTCAAGTTAGATGCAATATTGCACATGATGGATAAAATTTAGGAATGGAAGAAACCAAGATTGGTTGTATGGTGCATTGAGTGTGGATAGGAGGGGAACCACCATAATTAATTCCCAAAGATCAAAACAAACATCTATGAATTATTTTGCATTGTAGGACATGCAACTATGAAGTACCATTTATTACAATAATATGTGCAACAAACAAACACCATATTCTATAGTTTTTGTAAATCCCATAACCA
Organism: Torreya grandis; assembly: GCA_037957365.1. NCBI lineage: Eukaryota > Viridiplantae > Streptophyta > Pinopsida > Cupressales > Taxaceae > Torreya > Torreya grandis. The sequence continues at coordinate 4,398,474 of JARHVA010000070.1, read as the reverse complement.
TGATGAAAAGAATTACAAATATCTATAAAAGGTATAAGAGGACATCACTTGAAATTCATCTAAAGTTGATATGCAATAGTCTTCAATGATAAAACCAATTATGCTAATGTAGGATGCTGAAGTCACAAGACAAGGTGGATGGGGTCCCTCATTAACATAACCCATCTTTGGGTGGACTCCTCAGTCTCTTTAGTACCAAACAAGATGGATGTCTTAGTGTCCTTAGTACCATTTAGGGTGAGCTCCTCCTCCTTGATATCAACTAGGATGACACTTCCCTATTTGTAATACCAACATGGACTGACCCCTAACTCACCACAATAATAATGAAATTAGGCACCTCCTTCTATGTAAAAGAAATAAAGAGGGTATTCAAGTCAACATCAAGGATGGGGATACCCTCAAAGACATGAAAGTTATCAAGGAAGTTATTAGGGTGGTAATCAAAACTGAAGACAAGGGAATAGATAACCAAGACATCTTATTACTTGTTATCTATGTGGAGAAATAAATCATATCACAATAAATTATCCTAGTAATCCACATTGAGAATTTTTTTGTACATATTTTAGGATTGTAGGCTACCATAATATTGAGGATTGACTTATTCTTGAGAATCGGATGAAGGAGAAGATAGTGTGAAATGTGAACGTGATACATTCTCATCCTAAGAACCATGATTTTATTATGTTTATTACTAGAAATAAACACAAGCAACAAGGTCTTCAACCTCTAGGGATGCTTGAAGAAAACTATATGTACAAAGTGCAAGAAGCCAAGTATCCAGACCATGTAACAGAGAAGGTATTAATGATTGAAGCAACCCAACTATTACAGTCAATTTAGAATTAGAATACCACTAAAGGAGATCATGTGACAATAGATACCCAAATGTATGAATAGATCATTTAGATGAGAGATGAGACTTTGAAGTGATTGACATGAAGATCAATGAGGCTCATTATCCTACTCTAATTAGAAAAAAATGGGTCTATGATGGTCACATGACCATAAACGCAGTGGACAACCAATTGGAGGCACACCAAGAGGATATTTTTATTGTCATACCCTTAAATAAATCTATGCACAAGCCATATATGATTGTAAAGGAACCATATTTTCCATATGCATACAAGGATGATAGTTGGTTCAAAATCAATACAAAGCCAAAATTAAAAGCTCTATAAAGTATAAAGTTTACTTCTTTTCATAGCTTGTACAAGAGATATTAGAGTTATAAAAGATAGAGTAATCTTGGACCCAACCAGTCTAGATGCCTAGGACTTGTACACATTTCCAAACGGAAGAATGTAAATCCCCTTCTATGCATTCTCCTAAAATTTCAAATATCGATCATATCTATTAGTTAACTTCTATTGAGTGAGATTATATTGAACCTACTCAAGAAGGTAATATACCACGAAAAAAAAATTCCTCCATTTCTGGTGATTCAAATGCTCATATGATAAATTGGGTGCATGGAGATCATGAAGTAAGACCTATGTGAATGGTGTTTGTTATAGAAAGATAATTTCCCCAATATTTTGCTACATAATATCTTTCATAGTTCCTTCATAAGATGGAAAATTATGTTCTAGACATAGACACGTGAGTCAATACACTGAAATATGCATTGAAAGGGGTTTTTACAAGTTGGTGAAATGTTCATAAATCCAACAAATTTCATTACTAATAAGTGTGTGAGATGTTGTGAGCTAGATTTCAAGGTGAAACTTCTATCTTAGAAAAATGGTCATTCTTCCAAGAGGGCCAATTGACAAGAATAATTTTAACCACCAATTAAATTGATGTAGACCAATCTCTGAATGCATAACCTGATCTATGAGATGGGGTGGACACTTGGTTTATATAAAAAACTACTTCATTAATTATCAACCCAAGGTGAGTTAAGCTTGACAAGGTGTCAACACTATATGTGCATCACTAGTCTCTCTTAAAGGCTGGGGTCCTAATTATTGCGTAAACAAAAAACACACTTGCATAAATTAATTTTCAAGAAAGTAAATAACATAAAGGAAATCTAATCTATTTCAAAATTAAATCATGATTGTTTGGAAGCTTCATGAACTTAAAAATTAAAAGCACAAAATATCATTATTATTTTGAAGCTTCATGAACTTAATAAATTAAATGCACGTAATGGAATATGCTTATATAATAAATCACACATGAAAGCAATCCATACACATTATAATAATTCAACATCAAATAAGAAATATATCCAATTAATGCATAAATAATACTAATCTAACAAACAAGGAATCAATCTAACAAATTGTGTTGGTGGGACCTGCCTCGATTAGACTGGAGCTTGTTTCCTCTCCTTCTTAAGACATGATTAATCAAAGTATTCTTTATTCATCCAAATGGAGTTGATACATATACATTACAATATGATATGAAATTAATTATCTACCTAATCTTTACTATATAATTATCTTACTACTCCCTACCAACTTGCAACTTCCCTCATAAATAAATAAGACAAGGTATTATTGGCTATTATAGCCACCCTTGGTCTCTTGGCACCTGATTTGCATAGGGATGGATCATTTTTTGCCAAAACCAACTGAGTATAGTCCTTGCAAGCACCTTCATGCTGTCTATATTACCTTATGAATAGGTATGTTGAGATCATTGATGTCACTTGAACCTTTTTCTTTATTGGATAAGGCCTAATAGTCATTTGGTTGAGATCATGATTTGCATTAGACCTATAAGAGACCTATTGGAGGACCTCTCAATGTGGAAATATTGTTTAAAATCTTGTTTAGGTCTTATTAACCTTGTTAGGCCCCATTCCATGTCTAAAAACATTCAAGTTGATCCTTAATGCAAGAAGTTGTTAGAAGGTTCAATAAGTCAATCCTAAGTTAATGATGGCCTAGTGAAGTCTATTTGATAATTGGAGATGTGAAATTATTTTCAATGGTAAATGCATCCAAAAAGAGTTTAATTAATTTTTTAACATCATACCAATCTTGTATGGGCTGATTCAAGAGCTTATTAATATCAAATAAAGCAAAAGGGTATTAAGAAGGGCTTATAGGTTCATTAAGGGGTTAAAAGAGGTCTTGAGTTACTCATTGAAATCATTCTATAGATGATTAAACATTCCAAAAGGTCTCATAAAGTCATTTTATTATTTGAGGACTCTTCATAAACTCTCCAATCTTTATAAATGGTCAAAGGATGAATATAATTTAGTTGTTTCCCTCCATTTTGTTCCTTAGTAACATTTAATTTTCTCAACTTGAGGAGAGTGTATCAAACCATCTCCAAACAATTATCCACCTTCAAGCATGTCCATGTTAGTTTTCATTATTATAGGAGTGTTTTTAGAGGTATGTTGAAGAAATCCTAAAGGCCAAATCACCAAAGTCAAGACTTCCTCATGATTTAGAACCCCTTCAAGGCCTAAGCTTCCAAATATGAAGTTGCAATAATTTTTTGCAGGTTTCCTAAGATTGAAATGGAGAAAACATAATGTCTCAAGGAAGCCACATCCTCCAAACTAGGTTTCAATTCCTTAAGGAAAAAAAAGTCTCATTCATGAAAGAAATAATAGGTTACAAGGAATATCACAAGGAGGCAAGCCTTGAAGACAAGCCATGAAAGAAGAATTATAGGTTTAGGCTTGTATGCACATGATTACAATAGGTGTAGAAGTTTTATGCATGGAACGAAGATATAAAACCCTTCCTCAATAATCTACAAGGTGTATCAAACATTTTTGATGTTTTAACAGGTAGCACAAGGCATAAAAACTCTCAAACATGGAGGATGACAAGAAGTTATAGGTTTTCAAGTAGTATTAATTTGAGTTGTAGAGTATACCATTGGTCATAAAACATAAGGTGAATTTAAAATAGGGTACCTCATCATCTTCAGGCTCTCACACACCTTTAAATAAGAGAATAATTGTCACAACCCTTAAAACAAGGCATAACTTGTATAAAACCCTATTTTCAAGCACCTACAAGTGAATTTTGTGGATGACCTATCTCTATTCTAAAGTTACATGGTTTAATATGAAAATTGGAGGAAATGGGGAAGGTCTATAGGGGCCATCTACAGGTGTTAATAGGTAGTGAGAGGAAGATAGGGCTATGAACAATCGTTAACAAGTCGTAAAACTGCCTGCAAGTCACATGAGAGAGACATAGTCAAGGGTTTGTATGCATTCCTCCTTTTTCATGGCTCAAATCAGGTAATGGAGAAGGATAAGAGGTTTTCAAGGCACCCCCTAAGTCTTTAAACTATATCAATAAACTTAGAGGCATGTGGATCTACCAAGAATGTTATAGGTAGTATTAAACCTTATGTAAACCCTAAGAACATGTGAGCACACTTTTTGAACATTTTGAGACTATAAAGGCATAAGAATGGACATATACATCTCTTAAACACCATTTCAAGGCTCTTAGGAGGTTTTTTATTATGGTATGGCAATACTCATAGCCTTCAGAACATTCAAAAGTGTGTGCACGCTTAGATATGTCACCAAGGGATTTAATGTTACATAACTCAATCAAATCTACCTAAAACACCTCCTTAAGATTCAAAATTTCTTCACCTCTTTAATTAGAGTCTCAAGCCTCATACAAGATCTTATAGATCTGTAATACCAAGCATGAAAATTTTTTAGGCACCAAGAATGTTTTTTTTTTTTGATCAAGATTGAAACCTATTCTCAAGGCTTTTCAAGGGACCTGCATGTTAAGGCTCAATGTTCCTAAATAAGTTTAAAAAAAGGAAAACATGATATAAATGTTTAATAACCTCTTAAACATTTAGTAAGGTCTTAAGGTAACTTTACAAAGGGACCCAGATGGATACACGTAATAAGACTAGTTTGTAGGCCTATGTAAAGAGAGAGATACCAATTTTGGGTTTCAAGAGTTGTAATGGTTTTCAAGAGCCTCTAAAACCTTTTCTATCTTATGATAGTGTCTTGAATATTTTGAGGGACATGTGGAGATTCCATGGCTTCAACCTAGAGGATTTAAAGTATGTGTAAAGCATGTTAAGGTTTTAGACAAATTTCAAGGTCCTTCAAAGTACCTATAGTCATATAGGTTTGACAATGAAAAATTGCATGTTTCAAAAGAGTTTTTGACATGTTATGATTGGATTGTAAGATATAAGCAAGTATAAATGACCTAAGAGACCATATTGCAGAGAAAAAATAGAAGTTTCATGGCTTATAGGTCTTTGTAATAAGATTACAGGCTTGTAAACTATGAGTTATGCCCATCAAGGTCATGTCAAGCCTAAAATGTTGTTGAGATAAGTTGAATAAGGAAATAATAGTTCATGAAGTCTAGGAATGTTCAATCTTGTCCCAACATGATTGCAAGATTTTAAGCTTTTCTTCAAGGTCCCAAACATAGTGAAAATGATTGTAGGCCTACTAGTGTAGTGTCAATAGTTATAGCATGGTCATGCAAGTCTGTAAACCTTCCCACAAAGGCCAATAAGAATCTAGGTTTTGAGACAAGCTGTAAACACCATTTTAATCACTCTTTAAGATTCCTACAGGTTTGAAAAGTCATTGTAGGGTATTTTGTGAATATATATATATATATATTTTCATGGTGAGAATGGTGAATAACCGATTAAAAAAATGCATCCATAGGCCTGCATCACATTATGACCTCAAAAACTCAAGAAGTTGTAGGGAAAGTCTTCATATAAGTTTTAATCATGGTCTCAAGCATCTCCCAAACATTTTCTTCATGTTAAACAAGGATGATCTCTTAAGATTTTTGTGTATCAAGGAACATGTATTTAAGGTCCCTATGTGTCTTCAAGAATACCTATAGCACTTCATGAGAATGTGATAGGTTTTCATGCCCTTAAGATAGCCAACTAGTTTGAGAGTTATCTAAGACATTGAAAACCCTCTTATAAGACTCTAGACCTTCCTTCAAGCTCAAGCACACCTTAAAACATCCTCCAAGACCATTTTTAGGTTGCAAGTGGGATAATGGAGATTACATGCTCCTCAATAACTATTACAGGCTTGCCAATGTAGGGTTTAAGGTTGTAACATCAAAACTATAGGTCTACAGGCTTCTTGAAGCCTTCATGGTAGTCAAGGTTACAAGGGAAGTTGAGGAAAGTTTCAAGAGTTGCGGGTATAATGATCAAGCTTTTGCAAGTCAAATCAAGTCTACAAGCTTGTCCCATAAGTTTCTTAACTAACCAAAGAGTGAATGCAAGATTGATGATTTGAATACAAATGGAAGTGGTGAAGTTTCAAGGTGGAAGACTTATGAAGGATTGTCACCAAGGTTCTAATGATTATAAATATGGCCAAGAATATTTATGAATGATTTTAAGCTTCCAAAATTCACCTAAAAGTCTGTTGTAATGAGAGTTCAAACATCTTAAGAGTTCCAGACCTGCAAACATTGAATAAGAGCTCTATGAAATGTCAAACTCTTGCAAGTAGGTTGTAGGTCCTGAATAACGCTTCTATGGTGTTCAATAAGGAGGAATGAGTTATTGAGTTTAACAAACATAGCTAAAATCCTAAAAGGTACATTTAAATATGATAAAGCTTCTCATGATCAATCTACAGGGTTTCAAACTTTAAATTGAGTCCTTATAGGTATATAAACTTGTATACAAGCCAATGGGTATATTCAATAGGTTCATGTCCAAATTATAGGTCTTATTGGGATAGTTTGAGTTAATATACAACCCCATTATGAAGGCTTCAAGTTGTAGACCTAGCAAACAAAGTTAAATGGATTTCAAGGTCTCTTTGTGAAATTGGAAGACCACATGAAGAGAAGGATTATAGGGGTCATAGAAAACCAAGACATGATCAAAGCTCTTAGATATCCAAGTTTCAAGTTTGTACCTCACCTTTAAAGGTTATATGACTTCTTCCAAACAAAATAACTCAAGAAATTGTAGGTAGTCTATTGAAATTTGCAAGCAAACTTTGGGGCAATGATAGTTTTGAAGGATATTTTAAGGTCCTTAAGATCAACCACATGAAGACTTCAAGTTACAGTTCTAAAAATTGAATAAATAGATATGGTCATGAATTTAAACCTAGTATATCACCCATAATTTAGATAGAACATATTAAAAGTATAGAAAAACCATTAGCCAAATCTAAACTCTAAATGATCATCAAAATGGAAAGAATTAGAGAGAAGAAGCCAATTAGTCATGGAATTAAAATAATCTTACCACCATCTTACTCCCTTTTGATCTCCTTTCCAAAATTCTTGAATATTGTTGAATACCAAATTGAAAAATTGAATATCTAAAATGGGATGTAGAATTGTGAAGTATGATAGGCTTAAGACTAGATTAATGGAGGAGAGTGATGGATGCAACATAGGCTTACATTCATTCCTTATCCAAATGCTTGGGATGCCCCTTACATTTATATAGGTGTTGGAAGGAAATGGAATGGAAAATTCCCTCCCAAATTTTAAATTTGAGAAGGGTTTTTAGAATGGAGAAAGTTCTAGAGGTTAGAATTATCTAGACTTTCTTTAGAAAGTGGGGTGAACTATAAATTAGAATATTAAGAAATATGAATATGTGGAGAGTGGGTTATTCATGTAGTTAGGATACATTAATTGATTGACTTAAGGACATGGAGAGGTGATGGTAATATGGTATGAATGGGAAATAGGGACTAAGTATTAATTACATCAGATGAATAGGATATCAGATGATAATAAGCATAATTAAACAAGTTAATTTAGTGTGTAGAATTAGATGAATATATTTTACCCCTCTTTGAAAGGGCATTGTGATTGGAAGGAGTAATGGTCTTTCAAAGAATAAATATGATCATGGATGAATGTTAGTAAATTAGTGGACAAATGGTGCCCTTCAAGATGACATGCAAAGAAGAATGAGATGGATGGCCACTCAAAAGGAAGAAATATAGGTAGGGTGTACAAATAGACAAGGGAATGCTAGATGTGAGATCGATGATGAAGAAGATGAAATCAACATAAGTAATGAGATAAAAATTGATAATGCCCTTGAGAAAGACATATGCATAGGGAGTGAATAAGATGATGTCACAATTATCGACATGTCTAAAATGGGAAATAATCATGATGAGAGAATGATAAGATAAGAGGTTGCACGATTTTGATGTATCCCAAGCAAGGACGTATGCAAGGGAGAATTACAATCTTAAATATGATGAATGGGCCCCAAGATTTTTGATGTATCCCAAGTAAGGATGCATGCAAGGGGTAGCCATATACCAAAACAAATTGATGAATTAAGCCACAAGCTTTCGACATATCCTAGGAAAAAACACATTCCAAGGAGAGATATGGGCCAAAATGATAAAGGCCATGAGCTTTCAACATATCCAAAGTAAAGATGCATACTGGGAGAACATTGAGCCAAAATAAGACAATGATTTGATGATTTTAATAATGGGTGTAGCTCATAGCATGTGTCAAATGAGAGTAAGATGGAGTGGATAGAAGAAAAATAATTTGATTGAGTGACTAAGGGATGAAAATGAAGGAATGGTTAGTGTGATTGAGCTATCCTTGGGCACCATGGGTGATCAAGTGTTGCCTACATATTCTCAAGAGACCTCAGGTCGATGTAGTTTTCCTTTATGAGCATAATTAAAAAAAGTTAATTTAGTGAGCGAAATTAGATGCATACTCCTATTTTTAGACTTGAAACAAGTTTATAGGAGTTTCTTGAAGTTGTGAAGGGGTTGATTACAGGGTTACAAGATATAAGATGGAGCCTTTCAAGTAAGAAGATGCAAGGTTTTATGGCTCTTCAAACAAAGTTGTAGGGTAAGATATGAGACATGATGAGCTTAAGGCATGATAATGCATGTTTCTTAAGCCTCTTAAGGGGTTATTATGGGCAAGGAGGAAGATGAAACAATTTATCAACCTCCCCAAAAAGGCTCTCACCTAAACTTTAAAATTGGTTTTAAGTAGTCCATGCTTCTTCAACATGTAAAACATTACTAGGGGTGAATATTAATGGTCATTAAGGGCATAATGGAGGTATAAAGCATTGAAAAATGTTCTTATAAAAATGTAACTCCATCCATGGAGTGGTGACCATGTCAAAGTCAACCATAACTCCAAATAGGCATATAAGATCCTTCTAGGTCAAAAATTTAACATGTATGAGATATTTCATGAATGGATAGATCATATTTATTCAATACATATATGTTTTATATGTAAGAGATTTATCTAGAGATTTAGATAAGGATTTTACATAGTGAAGATACTTGTTGTTGATGCACTGCAAAAAAAATAATAATCATTTTTCTACTTTAACTAACATGGACCTAGTTATACAACCCTACATTTTATCTAATCTCACTCAAGTTGAGGAAATGATCATTGCTTGAGTTAATCCAATATTGTAAGAAAACCATGCATGTGGTAGACAATATGAATATAGTGGTCACATAATTAGCCTTCTTTAAGATATATTTTCTATTGTTAAGTGCCTACCACATCGTGATGAGAATTTTGACATCTTGGTGATAAGAATAATTGGGTCATAAAATAAACCATATGATTATTTTTAGGTATAACACGTGTCATGCAGGCACTACAATACAAAATGGAAAATGAACCCTATTTTATAGATGTTCAACTTGACCATCAAGTAGTTATTGTATTCCCATATGAACCTACTAATTTTTGATATGCCCTTTAATATATTACTATAGACATGAGAGACATACAAATCAACAATATGGACTTTTATGGAGAAATGAATGCACCTACAAATCTACATGATTATCAAATGTCATATTTTGTATCATCTCTTCCAAATGCACAATGAGAGGTAGACCAAATAAGAGATTACACAAATAATACCAACAGTAGTCTACCATCTGTAATGAATTGGATAAATGTTATTAGCTCACCTATAAATGAATACAATATAGAGGGATTGTTTTCTATGGCATTTTCATCTCTCTTTCCCAACATGAACTTCCATGTATCAACAACCCCATATTATTAAATTCTATTTACATGAATATTCTATACACTTACTCTAGTACTAGGATAATTGACTTGGAAGCCATAAATGCTTTCTATAGTTATTTTTAAACCTAATAATGTGCCATCAAAGCCAAGGAACATAATTAATATTTGTAAAAAATAACATTGAGGACAATTTTCTAATCACATTTTCAGACTTGTAGTAACATCTAACATAATTCCCTAATGCTATTATTATAGATCAACTAATGCATTTTGGAACAACACTTAGAGGTACACATTCATTTTGATTCAAGTGTAGAAATTAAATAAAAGATATGATCACACAATTGGGATCCCAAACACTATTCTCTACCTTGAGCGTAACAGACACCAAGTGACTAGATCTACATAAAGTCATGCCAGGTGCCCCTCCAAATCTCTTAAGAAATGATATTCAATCAAGAAACCAAAACCTTAGTGAAAATACACATCTTGCATCTTCATACGTGGATAAAATATTATGTGAAGAAATCCTAGATAAACATCTCCATAGAAAGGATTATTGGTACATGTATTGATATTAAAACTATATTTTATTTATCTAATTGCATTAAAAAGAACCCAATACAATAATATTTATTTATTTATATTTTTAAAATTAGGTATGAATGGCAACATAGAGGATCTGCACACATCTGTGAATTTTTATGGTTAGAAAATGTACCCAACATGGATGCATTAAATTAGGAAGAGCCTCTTTAGATGGATTCTGCAAGGCTATTATATGATCACTATGTGACAACATGGAATCCATGCAACAATGATAGATCCATGATAGAATACACCATTCCATTCTTAATGATCCATGCTTGCTCACCATATATGAAATATTTGGTGTCAATGCTCAATATTATTATGAGGATCTTGTAAATCGGGTTCAATATCACACCAAATGTAGTGAATCTACATGTTTACAAAAAAGAGGCACTACTCTACAATGCATATATAAATCACCATGGCCATTTTAAGTGATGTTAAGCATGTTTATCAATGAAAAAGGCTACAAAATTTACCTTTCAAAATGCAATGATGAAAGAGTGAAAATCCACAATGTTAGCATACTTTGAATATAGCATGAAAATGTTTATTTCCAACTAGTTGTCCCATGCCACGCTGTGCTCAAATATATAACAAAGTATTCAGCTACAACTAAAAATAAATGTGAAAGTTACCACCATATGCTAACTAGAATATCAACTAAAGTTGTAGTTGAACAACCAACAATGATTGCATACAATAAGTTCCTCATAAAAAATATTATCAACCATGACATAGGTGCACAAGAGACATGCCACATACTACAAGAGCTACCTCTAATGTTTTGTATTAGAAAATTTGTTACCCTATTTGTTGGCAAGAAAATATTCAAACGTGTTTCTAAAATCACATCTAAGGAAGGAAAACTACCATTTTTTATTGATGCATATATAAATCACCCTTATTTTATAGATAAATTTACACTCATTGAGGCTACACGAACATGTTATTTAAATAATTAAATAAATTATTTGTATATTCCCTCATTTATCTATTATGCCTCCTATTAATTCACCATTATATGAAGATTTCTATGTTGGTTAGAGCTCATACTGTACAAACCATTCTATAATATTGAAATGGACATTGGTTTAACTATTTAGGACATTGTAGTAGGTTGTGAACAATTCAAAGATTTGTACATTCCATAGCATATTGAGTAGATATCTAAAAAATAACACAATAATGTTGACTCAAGTAGTGATGTTGGTGACACTCAAGAAGATGCACATATGGAAATGAAATGCATGAGTAGGAATTCTTGTCCTGCATGCACCCATTAGGAAACACTAACATATATGACATTAACATGCTTGGGCTCTGTGAATTTGACACAACCATAAATAGAATAATTTTGAGGTGCTACTTATCATACAGACAACAACACCATAATTTATATATTCTCAATGCACAATCACCTATAATATATATACAAAGTGTAAAAGTGAACCACCACCAATTGAACTATCATGTAACCAACAACTAGCCTTCAAATTTATTCTACAACATGCCCCAAAATAAATAAGATCCACCACATAAGATGATTATACAAGAAACAACATGTAAAAATAAATCCTACTTGATTATCCACATCAAATGTAGCCTAAATGGACTTGTATGGAGAGCCAATTCTCCCCTACTTCTCCTTGCTCCATCCGATGTCACAAAATTTAACATAAATGTATCAACAATGCATTCAAGCCTCTACATTCCTATCCATGACATGAAGGCACTTGAAGGAAAAACACCAAAAATTTTCCAAGAATAAATGAAACACATTGAATATATGCTCATTAATGAAATGAGATTCAAAGGCCCAAAGATTCTCATTAATATAGATAACTGATTGCATGAGGCATTTCCTCAACATAAAAATAAAGCTTTTGGAGGTCACTTATTTATATTTATTATTGACCTAGGACAAGTTCCCCCATTAAATGACATACCATTGTATGCATAAACTTCATTTTCCACACCCTTTGATAGGGATTTGACATAATAATAATAATATTACACATAAATTTTCATCAACATGGATACATGATAAATCAACTAGTATACAAAAATTTATTAACCAACATCAGAAATGTAAACCCAAAAAAATAATACTAGAATATGCTCATGTTAAGAACATCATCCATCATACATCCATAATAAAAGGAAGACTTCAAAGTATCAATACATTTGTATGCAACTAACAAATTAGTAACAATACATAACAAACAAATATTAAATAATTAAACATTCTAATAGCAATATGCAAATAAAAATAAAGTAAAAAATAGGTGACACCGATCCATAACACTATTTAACCCTAAAAATCTAGATTGGGGTTATCTAGGGTTAAAGGGGATAAGATAGCCTAAGGTACAAGGGTGATAAACTATCTCTATAGCAGGCCAATTAAATGTTAAACTCAAATATAATATATGATGAATTTATTAAACTTAGATAGGATAAAAATAGTAAGTATAACTATGCTAGTTATAGAAACGACAAAGAAAAAATGTACTTAACTAGTTCTCATGCTAACATGGTTCTAGATCTAGAATAGGCAGGAAGCAGACTAGAAGAGGATTCTAAAATAGTTACCAAATTTTATATTGAGTGCCTTTGGATCCAATTACACTAGTGTCAGACTTAGATAGTTATGTTGACACTACTATCTGAACTTAACGTAGGTGTCATGTACAAAATAGCTACTAAAAAAAGATATAACCACCTAGATGCTTTTGAGTTTGTCTATGCATTCATTCTAGTGCATTAAGATCTGGGTCACATACTATCACTCCTCATAAAATTTTAAAACCTTAGTTCTTTATCTTCATAGTGACTTTGAGAAAAATGGGTTAGAGGGCACATGGTGTCGAGTTGATCCCAAAGACCTCTTTGTTAATGACCACTACTTATATAGCCAATACTCCAAAGAGGGACTTAGATTGATGTAGTTCTCCCCTATGTGTTGGCTTGTGTGTGAATCATGTAATATGTGGAAAGTAAGTACAATAGTGACCTAACTTGTAACTTAAAAAATCAAGCTCTTAGATTGATCCTTCAATACTTCAAACTTGTGAATGTGTTATCCTTATGATTGATATGAAAATAGGAGAAAATAAGGAAGATTTGATTTATCAAGTGTTTGATTGAATGCTTTAATAAGTTACTTTAGGTCTTTTCTAGGTGTATGCTAGGTGAAGAATGAATGATGGTTGATATTATATTTATATCAATCCCTTTGGATAAATAATTTACATTAAAGCACTTAATCTAATCATTGGGATACATTTCATTTGTGAATTAGATGACTTTAGGGCACTAGATACTTGCATCAAAGTAGGACACCTGCATCGATACAGGTGTCTGTCCATGACACTAGTGTCTAAGGAACATGAAAGTAGGTACAAGCTCAAAACTTGAATAAATGAAAGATAATCAGGTTTTAAGTACTCTAGGCAAGATAGTAGGTCATCAACATAATACTGGTCAAACTAAGAGATAGGCAAAAGATAGAGCAAATGTGAGACATCTGTGTTAGATGGTGGAGCCTGATCTTATTAGAATGCCTAGTTCTTGATAGGGGGTGTGGGGGGGCAATGCCTCCTACTATGATTGCCATGGGGGTCCAGGTCCCTCCTGGTAGGGGTTCGAGGACAACACCCTTTAAGCAAATTTTTTATGAAAATGCATTGTAAAATATTGTAATTTTGAAGTAAATTTGGATCATTTGCTATTAGGTTACAAATCTAATGGTAGAAATTATGTTGGTGAATTTTTGCCCCAATATGTAACCCTCCTTTGATATGAGGGCATTGTAACCATAACAACACACTGTTGTGAGTGAAGAGAAGTTTGCAGTTGTTGTATTGCAAGTTTATCCCTTCATTTGTTAGATTGAATAAGAAAAGAACTAGTTATTTATAGGTGGATGTAGCCCATATTGGATGAACCATGTTAAATCTATGTCTCTTTTATGTTGTATTTTCTACATTTTAGTTCATTAATATTAATTTTCAATCTATATTCTTATCAATTGGTATTAGATCTAAAAGTTTATTTGGCAGATAAACTCACAAGAAAAGAGGGTTCTTGGTTTGAGTGAGAGAAATGGCAGAAGAGGGCAAGTTTAAGGTTGAGAAGTTCAATAGCCAAAACTACTAGCTATGGAAGATACAATTGGAGGAATACCTATATCAGAGGGATCTTTAGCAAAGAAGCTGGTGACTATGAAAGATGAAGAATGGGAGGTTCTTGATATAAAGGCACTAGGAACAATATGAATGTGCCTGCCAATGTTGGTGGCCTTCAATATTTCAAAATAAAAGATAATAAAGGATGTGATAAAGGCAATAGATAGAGTGTATGAAAAACCCTCACCCTCCAACAAGGTATTTCTTATGAAGCATTTATTTAATATGGAGATGTCATAAGGTGGGTCTATTGTTGATCATTTAAATGAATTTAAGACGGTCACAAATCAGTTAAGCTCTGTAGGAGTAAACTTTGACGATGAAGTTAGGGCTATTTTGATTTTGTGCTCATTGATAGAAAGTTAGAATGGCTTGGTCATACTGTGAGTAATTCTATCTCTGGTTCAAACACTTTTAAGTTTTATGATGTTATTGGTTTCATTCTTTACAAGGAAATACGATGGAAAAATACAAGTGAGACATCAGGTAATGCTTTAACTGTGAAGAATAACATAAGATAAAAGGATAGAGGAAAGGGCCTAGAGAATCATGGGAAGTATAATAAGGGAAGATCTAAATCTAGAGGAATGATGGTGTGTTGGATTTTTGGGAATAAAGGACACCTAAAGAAAGATTATTGGTTTTGACAAGGAAAATAAGGAGATGAACAACAAGATAAAAATTAAGAAGTAAATATAATAGGTGATATGTTGCAAGATGCTTTAATCATTTCATTAGATAATATTAATGATTCTTGGGTGTTATATTTAGGTGCTTAATTTCATCCTACACCCCATAGGAAATATTTTCAAGACTATGTTCAAGGTGATTTTGGACAGGTTTATTTGGGTGATGGTGAACCTTATAAAATTATTAAAAAGGGTAAGATATACATAACATAATAGAGTGGAAACAAATGGTTATTAAAATAGGTGAGGTGTGTTCCTGAGTTGAGAAGAAATCTAATTTTAGAAGGGCAGTTGGGAAGTGAGGGTTGCATAGTTACATTTGTAAAAAATTCATGGAGATCACTAAAGGATCACTAATAATAGCAAAAAGAGAGAAGATAGGTACATCATATTTATATACTAGTAATGTTGACTCTTCTATTGATTTAGATCCTATAGAAGCAGATATAAAATTATGGCACTGGGCACATGAGTGAGAAGGGGAACAAGTTCTCCACTCAAAGAATTTGTTGCTAGATTTGAATAAGGTGGATTTGGATTTCTATGAGCACTGTTATGGAAAATAAGAGAGATTCAAATTTCTTAGAGTTGGGAAGACAAAGAAAGATGAAAATTTAGAGCTTGTGCATATAGATATATGGGGACCGACTTAGGTATCATCCCTTAGTGCTCTTATTATTATGTTACTTTTATTGATGATGCAACTAGAAATACTTGAGTTTATTGCATATGAAAAAATATGATATTTTTGACACTTTTAAGAACTAGAAAGCTTTGGTTGAGAATGAGACAAGAAATAAATTGAAGTGTGTCAGATTAGATAATGGAGATGAATATTACAACAAGGAGTTTGATAATTATTGTTCATCTCATGAGATTCGTAGAGAAAAGATGGTTTCAAAAATGCCACAACAAAATAGTGTGTTAGAAAGGATGAACAAGACAATCATGCATCATGCAAGGAGCATTAGATTTCATTCAGGGTTGCCCTTATAGTTTTGGGTAGATGTTATGGATAATGTTGTTTACTTAATAAACAGAGGGCCTTCAAGTCCTTTGGATGGTGGAATTCTAAAGGAAGCATGGATAGGTAAAAAGGTAGACTATTCCTTTATAAAGACTTTCAGTTGTGAAACATTTATCCATATTGATAAATAAAATAGAACCAAGCTTGAAGCAAAATCTAAGAAATGTACTTTTATTGGATATGGAGTTAATGATTTTGGTTACTATTTATGGGATTTTGAAAATTACAAAATCATTAGGAGTAGATATGTGATCTTTAATGAGAAGGCCATGTACAAAGATTAGTTGCAGGGAAAGGAACAAGAAAAACCAAATACAAAACATGTAGTACTTGATAAAATAACTGGAAATGAAATTCCAAAAGTACCAAAAAATTAGGATGTGTAACAACTACAACAACATCAATAAGTATCTCAAACTCTTGAAAGTTTAGTTATAAGATCTACCAGAGTAAGTAGACTCCATTAACGATACTCTCCTTCACTTTATTATTTATCATTGACTGATGATGGTGAACCATAAAGATATAAAGAAGAAATGTAGATAGAAACCAGAAAGAAGTGGGAATAAGGCATGAAAGAAGAGATGGACTCCTTGGTACATAACCAAACTTAGGATTTGGTTTAGTTTCATGCAGGTAAAAGAGCATTGTAGAATAAATGGGTTTATAGGTTAAAGGAAGAAGATGGAGGAAAAAATAAATACAAATCCAGAATTGTTGTAAATTGGTTTGCACAAAAGAAAGGTATAGATTTTGATGAAATATTTTCTCCAATTGTTAAAATGACTTCCATAAGAACTATTTCAAGTTTGGTAGCAGTAGAAGATTTGCACCTTGAACAAAAAGATGTGAAGACTACTTTCCTTCATGGTGACTTGGAGGAGGAAATATATATGGAGCAGCCACAGAGATACAAAGTCAAAGGTAAGGAGAAAATGGTGTGCAAATTGAAAAAGAGTTTGTATGACCTAAAACAAGCTCCGAAGTAGTGGTATTTAAAATTTGACATCTTTATGATAGATCAAGGTTATAGTAGATGTCATACTGACCACTATATTTTAAGAGATTAGATAATAACAACTATATTATCTTGTTATTGTATGTAGATGACATGCTTGTTGTAGGGTCTAACATATAGGATATAAATGAGCTCAAAATAAAACTAGTAAATTTATTTGCAATGAAGGATTTTAGTGCTACAAATCAAATCCTTGGTATGAGAATAATAAGAGACAAAAAAATAGAAAATTGACATTCTCTCAAGAAGAATACATCAATAAGGTTTTAGTCAAGTTCAATATGCAAGATGCAAATTAGTGAGTACACCTTTGGGAGGGCACTTCAAATTAAGCAAGGAATAATGCCCTAAAATGTAAGAAAAAATCAATTATATGTCCAAAGTGCCCTATGCTTCAATAGTTGGAAGTTTAATGTATGCTATGGTGTGCAGGAGACCAGATATTGCTCATACAATGGGAATTGTCAATAAATTTATGAATAATCTAGGAAAGGAGCATTGGGATGTAGTCAAGTGGATTCTCAGGTACTTGCGAGGGACCATTGATAGACAATTATGCTATGAAGGGTCAGATGTTACCTAACAAGTCCATATTTTGATGTAGATATGGCTAGAGATTTAGATGGTAGGAGGAGCATCACATGTTATGTATTCACTATTGGTGACATAATAGTTAGTTAGATTTCAAAATCGCAAAAGATAGTTGCTTTGTCAACTACAAAATCAAAGTATGTTACAACTATAGAAACAAGCAAGGAGATGATATGGATGTAATAGTTCATGGAAGAGTTGAGGTAGAAGCAGGAAGATTGTAGGTTGTATATTGATAGCCAAAGTGTGATTCATTTAGCAAAGAACTCAACATTTCACTCAAGAATCAAACACGTACAACTCAGGTATCACTTTATTTGTTCAATTTTGGAGGATGGTTAACTAAAGTTGGAAAAGATCCATATGAGTTAGAATCCTATAGACATGCTAATAAAGGTAGTCACAAAGGATAATATGGATATTTTTTCAACTTTAATAGGCCTTCAAGGATAACAAGTAAGATGAGAAACATGCTAGGGTAAAATTTTAAAGTAAAGTCCAAAGAAGAGTTGTAGTAGTGGAGTGTAGCAATCAGTCTCCAAGTGGGAGATTGTTGGATGGTGGAGTTTGATGTTATTAGAATTCCCATTTTTCGATAAGGGGGTTTTTGGGGGAAACACCCATCCACTATGATCACCATGGGGGTCTAGCCCCCCTAGCATGGGTTTAGGGGTAGTGCCCCCGAAGTAAAATTTTTGTGAAAATGCATTGTAAAATATTGTAATTTCATATTAAATCTGGACCCTTCATTATTAAGTCATAAATCTAATGGTAAAAATTATGTTGGTGCATTTTTCTCCTAATATGTAACCCTCCTTTGATATGAGGGCATTGTAATCACAACGACACACTATGTGTGAGTGAATAGGAATTTGTAGTGGATGTATTGTAGGTTTATTCCTTCATTTGTTGGATTGAATAAGAGAAGAACTGACTATTTTTGTGTGGACGTAGCCCATATTGGGTGAACCACATTAAATCTATGTCTCTCTTGTGTTGTATTTTTTGCATTTTATTTTCATCTTTATTTTATTAATATTGCTCTGCATTTTATATTCTTAACATTCTAAAAGTGTGAAAGGTCCAAAATAGAAAAGAAGAACCAAGATCTGAGTTTGCCAAGTTTACAAGACTGAGGTGCTATATAATCCATATATATCATCTACATTTTCCCCCCATTAATCTAGCAATGAAATTATTGGTTTAAAGGAGAAGAATTGCATACCTAGGTGTGTATAACACACCTTGCTTTTGCTTGAGTCCAAATTGAGTGTTTTGATGGTGACTGACCTGTAACCAAGAGTGTGTTACAATATATAATCATTGCATATACTCTAAAATTAAAAATATTGAATTTGAAAGAGCAAGGTCTAGGAGTAACCTTATGTATTGATGTAATTGCCTTGCCTATTGACAAGTTGATTTGAAAATATGTATCATTGTAAAGATCTAAAATTGAGATTAGGATATATATATATATATATATATATATATATATATATATATATATATATATAT
The DNA here is from genome assembly GCA_037957365.1 of Torreya grandis. Lineage (NCBI taxonomy): Eukaryota > Viridiplantae > Streptophyta > Pinopsida > Cupressales > Taxaceae > Torreya > Torreya grandis. Next base: position 4,378,852 of record JARHVA010000070.1, on the reverse strand, counting down.
ATATATATATCCAAGGATATAGAGATATATTGGAATACACATAACCCCAACCATTGAGAAAAGGTGATTTGTCACTCAAAAATTGAGATTAGTTCAACCGTGCAACGCAATCATACTTATAACCTAGTGAACATGTTACAACCCGATTCCTCGCTAAGTAAATTTACCTGATTATTCATGGATTTTATATAGTTGGTAATTTGATTTGGGTTATTAATAACTAAGCTACGAGTATATGTTGTTACGAGACAATTGAATATTGCTTTGATTTCATGATAACATTGCTATGAGTTAGCTATATTGTATATTTTTTACATTATGATTTTGTTGACTTGTTATTCAATAGTATTTTAGATATACATGTCATGGTGTTATGGATTAACTACCTACTTTTCATGAGTTGGACACAACAGAGATTCATCCCTTAGAGCATGACAAAGGGAGAACATCATCAGAGAGGGTGATATAGATGGAGTTGTTGGGGGATGACAGATGAATGGCTAAAATCTTGCACACACCACATTAGATAATATATGTTATATGCATTATTTAAATGGTTAGCATTAGTGCATTTTTAGAAGCTCTTTACATTTAGATAAATGTTTTTGCATTCTAATTGTGAGTTAATTCTAATTTATGCTTAGGTGGAATTAATTTTGTGTGATTTCATTATGGGTATTGAATGTAGATTTAGTGTAGAATGTTACTATGTGATTTTGTTATGACTGTTAATTTTATAGGAACATAAATCTGTAGGAATTAGTATTGGGTTACTACAATATGTAGATTAATCCCATGTATCTGAAATGTTAACCAGTTACCCTTATGATATTTGAAAATATCATTATTTAGCTTTAACTCCTTAATATAGATAAGTAATGGCTTAATATTAATAGATAACGGCTTAATATAAATAGTTATCATTATTATAATGGTGTTATAAATTATTAATTATGTTATAATTAACTATTGAATTCAAAAAAATAAAAATGTGCAAAGCATCATCAAGGAAATAAAACAAATAAAGTAATTATATTTTATATTTGGTAAAATATTTTATACCAAAAAAAAAGAATTGGAAAATTATAAATTTAGGAAAATAATATTAAAACAAAAAGAAAAATCATGAAGAAAAGAAAAGACAAGCTTTAAAAGAAAACACGACATAGAGATGGAATAATAGGAGAAAGTGAGGAGAAGAAGGAAGAAGAGGAGAAGGGTAGCGATAAGGAGGAGAAGAGATCGAGCCAGGGTAGTATCCTTTCCAAATCATGCTATCTAGGGTGGGTGCCATCAAGGAATGTAGGTGATGAAATAAAATTCTGTGTGAGTTTCTGTGCTTAGGCACTTCTTTGAATTTTTGTAAAAATATCATATATATATTAGGTGTACCTAAAAACAATGAATTGTTAGATATGACAAATATGTTATTACTAAATTAGTATTTAGAGACGATTAGTGGACTTTGTATGATTTCTATCAGAGGTATATTGAGTATATAGGAGTAAATTTGGAAGTTGTATATCAGAACTAAAATGTCAAGTAATTTCAGGTAATTCTATTAGCTACCAGAGCTTATACTATCAGTGAACTCCATAATGATCTTAAAAGGAGAAATCGTTATTAAATAACTAGTATTTTATATACCATATCCATATATATTATGGAAATATATTTAGAAAATGCAATGAAAATGATCTATTTAATATGTATCTAATATGATATATCATATTAGTAGTGCATACATTTATATGATTTATTTAGTAACGGATTTACTAAATACATTTACATGATTTATTTAGTAATGCATTTAGTATCTCACATGTAGTGAAAATATGTAGTATTTCAGTAGTATGTAGCTCATATTTAGTTAATGATCTTAATAGGTAGTGAAAATGTAACGATCTATTTGGTATAATATGCATCGACATATTCACTTGTATACTGATATCGTGCTATAGAAATAATAGGCTAGCTAATGATAGCCTATAGAAATAATAACATTGTTATAAATTAATTATATAACTAATTTTATTCATGATACAATTAATAATGATTATAGATGATAAGTGTAACATGTAATTAATATCGCTGTGAAGTATAGGTACTAGAATGCTAGGTACTTGAAAGTATCATTGTTAATGATAGGATCAATGACGGATATTGTTAACTATTGGGATTATTATAAAGAGTTTTATAGTTAACTACTTTTAATGATAATATGAAGTATTTATTTAAATTGCTACATTCTAAGTATCATTGTATTATTTAATAGTATATATATTATTGATAGTCATGTTTTATATTATTTTTATCTTATATAAAACTACATCGATATATATATATATATATATATATAACTGTAGTGACCTATAAAAATGATTTATACAATGATTTTAATAATTATAAGCCTTTATAAAAAATATGTATGATATATGGCAATTTGAATTAAATTTGCAAAAAAATAGCGAATTGTGTAGCATTCTATAAAGATACAATAGTTATTTAATTAAATATGATGATTAATATATTTATGTACAACAATATACTTACACATAGTTCGCTATGATTAAATTTCAAGTAGAAAAAACACTAAGTGAAGTGCATATATACAATTGTTTCACTGATCATATCTTTTACTAGCGAGGATGTTACTATCCTAAAATCTCGTAATTTTAGGCTCCAATTTAAGTACCGTATGAAGTAAATATTTAAACCATTGTTCTTACTATGGTAATTATGAATAATGTTAGGTAATGTATAATCTGAATATAATTCATAATTAGTCAATAAGTTTACATAGATATTCCTTGAATGGTTAGTATTATGTTTATGTTTAATATAACATTGTGATTATGTATAATAATCCATGTAAAAAGCAAAGATAATAATATTAAAGACATATTATGAATGGTTATAAATCATGTATTATTCCTTTTACCATCAGTGGGATGGCATAAATAGTGATTATGACATATAATACATAAAATGGTGAAGTCTATATGAAAATAACTATGCATACACTCTAGTTATAATCCATGAAATTATTTATCATGGGCAAGGAATATTTAATGCATAGTTCATATGTTATATGATTTAGGTATATTCCTTTATCATTAGATCTTCTAATCTGAGTTAGACAAATTGATGAGTTATGAATATAATCATTCAGTACACTGAGATATGATTACTTATCTTTTGTGAACCATATTCATACGATGACCATGATTGAGAATGGATGTACATAGATATGGATGTATTCAGATATGGATGTACATAGATATAGTGAAATTGTAATGTTACATTATCACTAAACTTTTGATTGACTAATATATATATATGAATTGAATACATATTATCATACAAAACTATGAAGAAACAGATATACGTAAGCTATGTGGAGGCTAAGTCTATGTTTTGGCTATGTTTCAAATTCTATGTAGAGATTAAGTAATGTATTTGAAGTATATTAGTTTTATATAAAACAATTCAATGGAGTCAACCTTTTAGAAACATACGTAGATAAAATACATAGATTGTTGTGGATTATAAACACATAAAGGAACCTTGCAAATGCTTTATATGGTGAATTTGAATTTGAGGTTGGTTTGTTATATTTTGAAAACTAACAATAAATAATGAGAGCAAAATATTGATATAGGTCTATTCACTGTAGTACTCAGTTTATATCTTGATGATTCAGGGATGTAATTATTGTGGAAATCTTATAAAGATCTTGATTAGAGTTATAAATGACTGTTAGTATATATACATACAATATTGAAAACTTATGTGTGGTACACATTATGAGTATATTAATATGTATAAGTGTTTAGACATATATAACATATATTAGTGAATTGTGATGTATGCCTATAAGTTATAGTTATTTTGATTATAAAGTTAAAACATAAGATATATCCAGTTGGTATAAACTATTCTTGCTTACTTATTATTTAAGATTATGAGATATTTGATTCTTGAAATTATAAGACTGGTTTTTCACAATTGAGTAATGCTCATGAACAATGAACTATGATATTATGAGGTGTTATAGAGTGTATTATATTTGAAACTTATGGGAATTAAAAAATTGTAGTTTAAATGTATGTTATACCTGAGTGGTACAAACTATAATTGTTATGTCTATTATAATGATATTGTGAAGAATCATTCATACGTTTAAAGGACTAAATGTATGTATTTGATTATTCTTGTGTTTAACATGTTATATACTTACTAGTAAGAAATAATTTGTATGAATCTATTGGTTATATTTATGTTAACCAAATCTTGCATTGATGATACTGAGTAAGTAGTGAGATGGACTTCACTATCTCACTAGTATCATAATACCAGATGAAGGTGATCCGATCGAGTGGTGTGCATAAAATTGATCATCTTAGAGATCAATAACTATTGAAAACTTTGGCCAGACTAATGTTTAATTAAATATTTTCATTTCATGTGTATGATTTACATGTTTGTGCAATATCATTTTAAAACAAATTTATTTATAGTACACTGCATATTGTTAGAAATCATACAACATATGGGTATTGGCTTGTCTCTCTAAATTCTTGCACCATCATTATCTACTCATCCATGAAGGGAGGGCCATTCCTTGATAGAGAATTATGTGGGGGATTTATGGTCTGTGGTTGATATAGAAAATTACTTGGATGATGCTCTCCCTCTCCACAACAATACTTATATGGAGACTACACTTGAGATTGGCATAGATACTGGAGTTCGAGGAATTCATGGTTCGTGGAGATTTGTATCTTGTATCTTGTACATTGTATTGTATTTATTATTATTGAGACATTATTATAATGAGATGTAATTATATATTTATTATGTATCGATAAAAATAGTTGTATATTAGTACCAACCATCGCTGGACATCTATAATTACTTTTATATTTAGTTATGTTTTGTTTCATGTGATGCTAGTGATAAGTAACATGTAGTTGTTACATGCTTATATTATAGTTAAGATACTTATTGTGGTTTATCTGGATCACTAATTAGATTATCATGGTGAAATATAATGAAAAAAAATTTGATTAAATTAAAAAAATTATCACATTTTTAAAAGTCAAACCTAGTGGGTTGTTACATAGCATGAGTGATCAAAGTCAACTCATACTATCAAACTAGTGAGGATGGATGATATAATAAAGTCCAACAAGAAAACTTGGTATGATTGAGTGATTTAATCATCTCAACCATACCAAAAGTGATCCAACTACTATAATAATTTGGCTCAATATAATTCATAAAAGTCCAACCTGGTGGGTGATGATAGTCCCTAAGAGTGTTTTGAAATCTGAAACTAATTTATATTTTGAAATATTAAGTGCACATTGCATAGCATATGTAACTTAAATATGTCTCATGTTAAAAATGTTTATAAAAATGGTACCAATGTATATAATTCTTTCATAACTATGAATTTGAATTATATAATTATGTGCTTTGGCTAATTTGAAAACTATGTAAGTGTGGAGAACATGTTTCCAAAGAATGCCCCCACAATATATGAAAAAAAATTGAAAACTAAAATAATTGTCAATTTGGAGGATATGTTTCCAAAACATGCCCCCACTCAATCTGGGTATGCCAAATATTGAATAAGTGTGAAGAACATGTTTCCAAAGCATGCCCCCACTGATTATAAAAATTGTGTCAATTATTGAATAAGTGTGGAGAATGTGCTTCTAATGCATTTCCCCACTAAATTTGAAAACTATGCCAAATGTGGATAACATGTCTCTGTGACATGCCCCCACTAATATTCCCCCATTTGAGGTGATGGAATAAATATAAATTTTTATTTACCTCACCTCAAAAGGATAAGATAAATGTATGATATGTGAATGAAACCATGTAGTACATAGAAGAACATGTCTAGGTAAATGTATCATTGAAGTGCATAGAAAAATGTGATCACATGAAGGCCTAAGATACATGATAAAAATCATGGCAATGTCTAGATAGTAACATTACAAAATCAACAACCAAATAAGCACACACATAAAAACACTCAAAATCAATTCAACATATAATGGTCCTAAATAACTATAAATAAGGGACATGTTCAAATGCTGCACAATTAAAGGAACATGACTTAATCAAATGTCCACAAAAGCAAGGGTGAAATATTCAAATGCCCATACAAAAAATAATGACATGTTTAAATGTCAAATAAAGCATACATAGGCACGAGGGCTGTAAATAAAGGAGCATATTTAAATGCTCAAACAAGAAAGACAATAACAAGGCAAGAAACTCAAAGAAGTGCCTAAATGAAAGTATAAAAAACTAGCATAAACATATTATAGTAGCCCATGGATCAAATGTGTTAGTAAAAAATGTTAAGTGCATAACATATCAAGTACCCTGTGAAAGATATAATCATGGATAAAGGCATGTGTAAGTACATAAGAGCTCAAACATGATAATGAAGAGACCACAAAATGATATAACTTGTGTGTATCAAGTTCAAAGAAGTATATACCCTTAATGTGCACATGACATGAGCAGAGGGAAGGCCCAACATCTAAAATAGAAATAGATCATGTATCTATATATGCTTGTATCAAACTCAAGTACATGTGTATGTAGAAGTAACTGATATGTGATCCATCAACATAGAACTACACATAGATGCCAAGGAGCCAATAGAGTATGTTTATGTTGAAAATATTTTTTGATTTTTTGATTTTTTTTGGTATATTTGAATAGGAAAGATCATCCTATGATCTCATCTAAAGGATGTTCACATGTATCTCCCAATTCAGAACCTAGTGCAAGGAATTTGTGGTAACGGCAAGGAGCATTTATATGTGAAATATTTGGCACTGTAGTGTCTATGATTCTATATGTATATATAATAAGACTCTAAGGTAATGAAGTAGAAATAAAATGAATAGGGGCTCATGGAACCCATTTCTGTGTGCTCTATGGTTTTTTTGGAATAACAATAGTAGAAACATGTTTAGGTGTTCAAGATGTTTGAATATGGTGCATAATAGAAGATGAGTATTCCATGGAATCCACTGTATGTCTCTAATGTAATGGTATCTCAAGTACTCATCACCTAGTAAAGGGGATTGCTTACCATTCTATGGTGGATTAACCTTAGTAGGTTTGATAGTTAGTTGTCTGGGTATAAAATTTTCTTGTTCAAGAGAATGCTCATAAGGGATTCTAGAAACTATAATTATCTAATTGGTAGGGATGTATTTAACACACCCATGTACTATATGTTTTCCTTGAAAAATGTCACTCATTTTTGAAACAACATTTGAACTATTTTGGTCCAATAGACCAAAATCCTCTCTCCCCTTCTCAAAAATTGTTCTGGGCATTCAAATTCTCCATTTTTCAAGCTTTTTCAAGTTCTACAGACTCAGTTCTATAGACTCTGCAGGCTTGAATCTACAAATTATGTAGGCTTAAATCTATGGACTCAGTTCTACAGACTTCACAGGAAGGAATCTATGGACTCATTTTTATGAACTCTATAGGCTTAAATCTATGAACTCTGTAGATATGTTTCTAAGTACTCAAAATGCTTAAAATCAATAGGTTCAAAGGCTTCTACAGGTGAGTTTAATCAAAAGAACAAGTTTCCAACACTCAGTCTTTTTTAGGATTGGTTCAATGCCTTGGTTCAACCAAAAGAGTTCATCGTCAAGCTTCTATGCAGTGTTTGAACCATTGAACCATTAAACCTTGAACCAAAAAGGTTCAAAGGTTCAATGGGTTCAAAAGTTCAATGTCATTAGTAAGAGTTAAGCGCTTCGGCAAAGGTTCAAAGATTCAACCGCTTCAAGGTTCAACGGCTTCAAAACACTTATCAAAGAGAAGAAGGCTTGAACCATTGAACTGTTGAACCATTGAACCACTTTGGTTCAAAGGTTCAACAAGTTCAACGGCCATATGGTCCAATATGTCTAGTTCAAGAGATAAAAAAGACTTAGTCAAATAAAGAGATTGAACCGATTAAACCATTTAACCAAAGTTGGTTCAATCCACCGATTCAATTGGCAAGTTCAAGGGGCTGCCCCAAAGCCAAAGGAAAAAGTGCTCTTGCAGAGGACAATGAACCAAGCCGAGTGCCCTTGTAGAGGGTGATGAACCAAGCTGAGTGCCCTTGTAGAGGGAAATGAACCAAGTTGAGTGCCCTTGCGGAGGGTGATGAACCAAGCCGAGTGCCCTTGCAGAGGGTAATGAACCAAGCTGAGTGCCCTTGCGGAGGGAAGTGAGCAAAGGTAGACACAAGGAGATCCTTCAAAAAAGTTTCCATGACAAAGTGTTAGGATCTAGGAAGCACAACTGATTACCATATACAAGCAACTAACATGCGGAATTAAACTAGAATCACAAGTAACTAGAATTCAAAAATAACACAGAATATGAGAGACAATACATAACTTGTATTAATACTCTTTCAGAAAAGAATTACAATGAAGAGACGCCACACTCTTCCACCTTACAGGTTTGCCACACCAAGTGTTCAGTAATTCACCTTTAAGAGTTATCTCTCTCTTACGGTCCCAACACTCAACTCAAACACAGAGTTGGTGTTCACCTCCAACCAGTCAGTATCACTATTGCCAGTACACAAGTACTCAAAGTACTTCAAGTAGATCTCCCATGAACTTGCAACAACTTGCAACTCAAATGATTTTATTTTTGGAAGGATCTACCTTGCCTTCCTCTATGCTCAATGACCGAGTACACACCGTACTCCAAGTAGATCTCTCCTGATCTTGCTACCTGTTGTGTTGATGTCCTCCCTGATCTTGCACACTTGCAAATCAATCTGGTTTTGCACACCTGCAAACCTAGATCTCGCACACACATACACCTGCAGATCAACCGATCTTACTTACCACATGTAGATCTCCTAACGTGGCCTTGCACACCTGCTGACCAAGATCCTACATATATGAAGAATCCTTTTGATTCTCTAAACCAACACCCATACTTGGCACTGTGGCACTAGGAAGAACACACCTTGCTCTCTTCACTCTGAAGGAGCTAATTTTTGCTCTCTTACTCTCTAGCACAAATTACAATATAGCCCATGACTCTATTATATATATCTCATGCAAACAATAATTAGACATCTAATTACAATAATTAGATCCGTAGCTTCAAGTTTATAATTGGCCTTTGACATGCAAACAACTGGTTCATTAACTAACTGTCCATTAACTGGCAGTTTTGGAACCGCATAGGCAACCGACGTCGGTCCCTGTCTGCTTGGAGGTGACCGACGTCGGCCGACTCCTGATCGATGTCAGTTGCTTCTTGTCCACCACTGGCCGACGTCGGGGACTGTGACACTCAACAACCTCCTCCCCTGTTTGCATCAGTGAAGCTTTTAGCTCCACAACCTAACACAAAGTTGTTAAGGACCATTTCCTTCAGACAAATTTTTTGAAGGAATTCACTCGAGAAGAAATCTCAAAATCAAGAACCTGGCGAAAAATTGACTAAGGCAAAACAAAGGAAGATTTCCTTCGGACAAATTGTTTGAAGGAAAAAAATAGCAAAAGTCTGCTGAAGGAGCAAAAGCCCATTGAGAAAATAAAAGCCCGAAGGCCATCCCAAAAGATCCCAAAGGGTAGGTACCCTTGCGGGAGGCTCTCACCAAGGAAAGTGAACCGTTTCTCAAGACCCCAAAGGGCAAGTTCCCTCTAGGAAAGATCAAACCTCAAAGTGTAGCAAAAGTCACCACGTGTCCCTTATAAAGTCAAAATGTAAGCTGCCAAGTGTTGCCTGTCGGGACACAGTTTCTAATAAGTTTTAAAGCAGTGAAATGTGCCACCTGTCCTGCTATGACTTAGCAGAGTGCAACAAGTGTTTGCATCCATGTTTTAGGTTTCTTATAAGTTGTAAAGCTTCTTTTGATAAGATTCTCTTAGAGTTCCATGGTAGGTGACAAGTGGCAACTCTAGAAGGTTTCAATATGTTTCTCTAAGAGCAGTGGAATGTGCCATGTGTCCCTTGCAAAGCTCGGTAGAAGCTGCCAAGTGTCAACATCCATAGCTTCTTCCTTTTGTTTCATAAGGACTATGGTGGGCCCTGAGTGAGTCACTAAAATGAGTGGAGCACACCAAGTGTTAACATCTGCATGAATCCAAGTGAGTCCCAAATGTTTCTACAGTATTTCTAAAGCTCAGGGAAAGTCGCCACATGTCATCTTTAACAAGACTCTCAAAATACATCTAAAGCCTCTATAAGTTAAGTGGATGTTGCCACGTGTCCTCACCTATTTCACAGTGGAACACACCACATGTCACTTGTTGAGATCAATGGAAAGCAGCCAGAGCAAATGAGAAAGACATGAAGGAATTGCTAAAGAGGATGATGGGCCTGTAGCCATCAAATTCAGGGCAACCAACTAGCCGTTGGCTTTCAAACAATGATGGACCCAAAGATGTCAAATTTGTAGCAATGAAATAACTGTTGATCCTTGCAAGCTTAAGCACAGATCCTGTGAACAAATTTAGGGACCGGCCAAAGAGATAGCCCGAGGGCTCAAATCACATAGATAGGCATAAAATACAGCCAGGAAAGGGGGAACGATGGAGAAAGATCATAAATATCCATGCATAAGATATGTTTCTAGAAGGTAAAGTAGTCCACTAGGTGGACATTAAAGAGTGCAAATATTCAATGGTGCAGCCTATTTTTCTGCATTGAGAAGAGAAAATAGCTGTGCACACATCAAGAAACACATCAGGTGGCCCATATTAAAAACCGACGCTTGATTCCAGCATAGCCCATGGATAGAATTTAAAATGCATTAAAGGCATTGAATGCATCATAGGCCATTTTATTGAAACAAAGCACCCAAGTCTTTCTTGGAGCACTATATATTGGACTCTCTTATTATTTTAAGGGATTTCTCTCTCTGTTATCAAAAACAAAACTCTACCCAAATTGAAAGTCATTACTGAGACTTTGAGCTTAGATTGTTCATCATATTTCATTATTTGAATAAGAAAACAAGTGATTTTTTAGAATTTGTGTTGAAATAGCTTGGTTGTTGGAGAAATTGTTCTTATGTCTGTTTCCTTAATACATTTTTTGTCTATTTAATTGAATAAGTAGAATTAGTGAAAATAATTAGAAAGGTGTCCTGAAGCCAATTGTGGAGAGACTTTGTGCCCCCACAATTGCCTTTAGTGTATTTTCTTTCTATTCTTGTGTAAAGGATCTTGGGATGACTTTGTGCCCTCATTATCCTTCATATTCTATTTCTATGTAAATGATCTTGGGATGACTTTGTGCCCTCATTCTCCTTCGTATTTCACTCTTTGGTAGTTGAGGTAGACACTTTGTGCTACATCTCAGTCTGCTGGTTACTACAGCTTTGGTTACCAGTTACTTGTCAATATCTGAAAGAATTCTTATTGTTTCTTGTAAGATCACTTCTGAAATAAGAGAAGTGCCTTCAACATTTTCACCAAGATTTTCTCCTTTATTTGTTAACATCATCTCTAAAAAAAGAGAAATGGATGGTGTTATCCTACCCCTGAGTGTTATTTTATGCATATATACATATATATATATATATATATATATATATATATATATATATATATATATATATATATATATAGCCTCCTGCATATTTACAGGGAACTTCCCCTTGATGAGAGGAGAGATTTGTCCCCTTTTGATGTAGTAAACTTGCACATCTAGCTGACCAATCTCCCTTGCTATGGTTGTGTTGACGCTGGAGATTGCACCCAGTGGCAGGAAAACAAGTTCCTGCCCTCTCCCCGCAACATGGAAACTCCTCTCTCGCCTGTGGTACGATGAAGTAGGAGAGGAGAGTCTCTAGGTAAGGGCTAGTTCCCTTTGATGTATCATGTTTGTTTCAACAAGCGCAAATACGTATATATATATATATAGCTATATAAACAGGAGGGATAGAAAGGAAAGAAAATGCAAGAAAGCAAAATACTTTGAGGAGGTGATACACCAAAACAAGGTGAGCTTCTCACATCCACTCTCAGAACTGAACAAAGACAACAAACATACACTCAGACTTGGCAGGGAGACCAGGCTACAATAAAATGGCAGGGAGGTTCTAATGGAAACACAAGAGCAGGGACTCACCAAGATGCTGCGAAACACATACTGTAAATGAATTCCTCTATTCTATATCTCCAATTGAACTCTTCTCCTGTCAGCTGCAGACAATGGCGCCTTGTGGATAACTGGTGTGTTGGTGTTAAATTTGTGAGAGCATCAAAAGACAATGACTAGACACAACTCAAACACTCAGAACATACATAAAATATCCATCCAAGAAGAGGTAGAACTATCTTTATAAATTTAGGTGGAAATCTTAGTAGGGCTGTGCCTTACAAAAATTGTGAAAAGATGATTACAAAATGACAAGTATCAAATATATATGGAAAGTCTAAGAGGCTCATTTGGCACTCTTTTGTTTACAAGTGGCATACGTGTCCTTTCATGAAGAGAACAAGTCACTCAAAATATTATTGAGATGTTCATTTGTTTCCTCAAAATATGCATTTCTTGCTTGGGTGACTTATATGATTTGCCTTCCAATTTAATGTGAAATAGAGAAAGCAATTGCACTGCTGGCTGCTGTCATTCCAAATGATCAATTCGCTGGCACTATTTCACTTGTCAAAGTCGCTTCTCCAATTTGTGTCAGTTGGACTTAACTGCTCACTCATCACCTGCCTGTCGCTTGTCCATTTGTCCTATCTGACTCATTTGGCCCTTGGGGCAAACATCTTGGCGGGTCACTGTGTTTTAGCTCCTTCTGGTTAGCGCTTCTTTGTTTTGAACACAAACGGTTATTTCCTTTGGTCAAACTTGACATCCTCAAGGACGTCATCGAGCCTGCTGGCTTTTTTGTGGCTGCTGCACCTTAGCGCCCAGTCAGGCACTTTTCCTTGTTATTTTTTAGTGGGCTTGACTGTGGCTGCACTTTGACTTTGAGCTTTGAGATTTGACTATGAATTTCCATGGACAAATTGTTCACAAGAATTCTATTCGGCCCATTCCTTTATTATTTTGAAGCACGCCCAAATCTTTTGAAATGTTGAAGTGTCTACCCTTTGAAAGGGCACTTTGACCTGAAGACTGCCCTTTGGCTAAGGGCAGACCTTTGAACAAAGCCCGATGAACTCTTTGCATTGAACCGAATGTTAAACTTAAGCCGTTGAACCAAGTACATTGAACCTTTTGAACCAAAAGCTACCGAAACACTTGAACCAGGCCATGAACCAAACATATACCAGGCCCAAACTGAGCATGAACTTGAAGATGGCTAGCATTAAGACAGCAGGGGAGAAGTTGACCGAGATTTTGCTTGTGGGCAAAATTAGTCAACAGATTGGCGACTCATAGGGGAAGCATGCCTGCTATGCTTAGAATCCAGTTGCCTTAAAATCCATTGGGCGCGGAGTCAGGTGTAGCCATGAAAGAATTAACAACAGCCTAAAAGATCGAGAATCAAATATGAAGCCTTTTACCCCACACACAAAGGGAGACACACAAAGCTAAAAAAAACACTACCTGTGCAACTGCACTTAAGGAAAGTAGGAAAAGAAATTGAAAACAAACTACTATATACAACTAACCAGGAATAACTGCCTCCCTCCTAGATCAAAGGGAAAACTTCTTAAGTCCCCTTCTTGGAAAGAAGACTTATGGTGGCAAGCAAGTAGCTGAATGAAAATGAGATTTGGTGACTTGCTCCTCTTGTCAGTCACCTGGTTTGGCTGGAATTTGAGTGGATCAGATTTGAACATGCTCCCAATATATATATATATATATATATATATATATATATATATATATATATATATACTCTGTTTGTTCTTGGAAGCTTGCCTCCTATTGGTTCTTCAAGCTGGTGTTTCCCATCAAGAAAATGATTGCTGCCGGCTCATCACCATAAACCCCTTGATACGCACCCTTGACTGGCTAGCTCTTCTCTGCCTCATGCTCAGGTTCCATGGTATGACCATCCTCATTGATGATTTTGAAGAAAGTATCTTTAGATTCACCAACCTCTCAGAGGGATAAATTTGAAAGACTGCAGCCTCTTTGCATTCTTGTTTGAACCCCAATGCTGCCTTCTCCGCTCTTATCCAGCTCATAGCCTCCTTGAAGAATAGTGCAGCTTGCCTCAAAGACTTCAAACAAATCATTCAAATCATGAACAAGAGATTTTCCATGCTCCTCCATGTCACCTGAGGTGATCTCCTCCTCAGTTGCAATCATGAAGTCTCCTTGGTTAGTCATAACTTGAGCATAATCCATATCAGGCAAGGCCTGATAGCTTTCTTGGAGGTGTATGGATGGAATGCATTCAGACACAAAATCTGTCATTTGATCTAAAATGTCCATCACATGCTCACTGAGGAAACCTACTCTGGACTCCAATTCTACAATTTGCCTATCCAAATCTTCCTAGAAAAGCATTTCTTGGAAGTCATAATCATTATCAGGGGCGGGAGTAGCCTCTTCTTCTTCAAGAGTTAGACTAAAATCTTTCTCCTCCTCCTCCTTGCTGGTCCAATACTCAATTGTTTGCTTCCATCTCATGATATTAGGATTAGACTCTTGCTTTTGTGAGCAAGCAGTAACTTTGTCATTTTCAAGTTCCTGGGCTGGTTCATGATGCTCCTCCTTCTAGCTTGGAATTTGGAGATCATGTTGAAAGACTTGAGGAGGTTGGGGAATAATTGGGAGGGTCTGCTCATGCATAGGGAAATCTATATAAAAAGAGGCATACTAAAAAGCAAGGTGCATAGGATTGAGGGTAGGATCGATTGATGCATCGGATGAGTCAGAATGAGCAAGCGCCATCTGATAGAAAGGATTCGACATACAAGAGGGAGTTTTCTCTAGAATAGGAGGGGGTAGACTCTGGACCAAAACTTCTTGATTTTCATCCCTCCACTTTACCAACATTTCATCAATATTGAAATTACCCTATGGATTGGTGGAATGGGTGTCTTTTGGTGTTGGCTCCTCTACCAGGTTCGAAAACTCCATCTCTCTTTCTCTAAGAAGTTTTATCTTCCTTTGTAAATCCTCAACCCACCTAGCCAGATCATCCTCATTTTTCATTTATTCATTTCAGACGACGTCTTTCTCCTCTTTGATGTTCCATGACTCGACCACTTTGTTCCAGCTCAAGCAATTCGGGCTGGGCATTTCCTTTGGGGCTGATGGGGCCTCAATGTGAGAGGACAACAAAGATTTTGATTCCACTTCCCTTGCTGCTAGAATGGACTGCTGCATCTAAAGGTTTGCCAATTTGATATATCTATCAAGATTAGCCTTGAACATAAGATTCGCTGTTTTGAAATTCTCCTCAATATGATTGGGGAAAGGACTTTGACAGGCTCGACTTGGCTCAAGAGCAGGGGCTGTATATGACTGATATGATGCTTTAGGCAGCAAGTATGCAGGTTGATAGACTTGGTAAGGCTGCCTCTCATGCACACTCAACTTCTCCTCCATAGATGCAATTAAACCGCTCACATCCAACATCTCATTTGAAAGCCTGTGCCAATTCGGTCTTTCAAACCTGACCCAACACATTCCTCACTTGATGGACAATATGATCAGGAATTTCTTGGCTGCATCCCCTTCTGGTGTTAAGATCAATTACATATTTGTCGTATCCCAGCAGTGCTTGTTTGAAGGCAGAAACAGGTTGATTGGCAAAGAGACTGGGTTGAGTAGGAGAAGTGACATAATGAGAAGACTGGGCATAAGGCCGATATAGCTCATGAATGGGCTGGGACTAGCCATACTGAAATTGATAAGGATCAACATAAGGTTGGTAAGGATCGTAGCCATGCTGGCCAAAAAAAATAGAGTTCATGACTTAAAATGATGGAATTTACACATATCAAAAAATGCACTTCTTGATGGTATGGTACCAGACTGCTTAACCAGTTGATTTAACTCAGAGTCACCAGATGCTGAAGAAATTGATTTGCTATAATAAGACTAGCATCAATCCTAAAACTCTACTTTGTTATCAAACTGTGTCCCACCGAGTGTGCCAAAACTGTTGACACTGGAGATTGCACCCGATGGCAGGAAAATAGGTTCCTGCCATCTCCTCGCAACATGGAAACTCTCCTCTCACCTGTGAGACCGACAAAGCTGGAGGTGAGTCTCTAGATAAGGGCTAGCTCCCTTCGATGCATCATGTTTTTTCCAGCAAGTGCTAACATATATATATATATATATATATATATATATATATATATATATATATATAATGGGGGGGATGAAAAAGGAAAGAGATGTAAGAAAAACAAACCTACTCTAAAAGAGGTGATGCACCAAAATAAAGGTGACCTTCACACACCCACACTGAAACCAGACAAACACATACATACACTACACATTTGGCAGAAGGACCAGGCTGTTGGAAACTGGCAGGGAGGCCTTAATGGAAGATACAAAAAAGAAAGAGATCACCAAAGGTGCTGTGAGACGCACACTTATGTAGAAATTTCTTGTGTTTTGCACTTCTCAAATACTGCTCCTCTCCTTTCAGCTGCAGAGATGGTGCCTTGTAGATAACAGGTCTACTGGTGTTGAACCTGTGAGAGCATCAAGAAACAATGACTGGACACAGACAAACACTCAAGACATACTCTGAAATATCTATCCAAATGGAGGTAAAAAATTGAATTTTATTTGATTCAAGTGAAATTTTAGCAGTTTGCGCCTGGCTAAAACCGTGAAAAAATGATTACAAAATGACAAGTATCAAATATATATGGAAAGTCCAAGAGGCTCATTTGGCACTCTTTTGTTTACAAGTGGCATACATGTCCTTTCATGAAGAGAACAAGTTGCTCAAAATATTAATGAGCTGTTCATTTGTCTGCTCAAAATCTACATTTCTTGCTTTGGTGACTTACACGGTTTGCCTTCCAATTTAATGTGAAATAGAGAAAGCAATTGCACTGCTGGCTGCTATCATTCCAAATGATCAATTCGCTGGCACTATTTCACCTGCCAAAGTCACTTCTGTAATTTGTGCCAGTTAGACTTTACTGCTCACTCATCACCTGCCTGTCGCTTGTCCATTTGTCCTATCTAACTCATTCGGCCCCTGGGGCAAACATCTTGGCAGGTCATTGCATTTTAGCTCCTTCTGGTTAGCGCTTCTTTATTTTGAACACAAACAATTACTTCTTTTGGTCAAACTTGATGTCCTCAAGGACGTCATCGAGCCTGCTGGCTTTTCTGTGGCTGCTACACCTTAGCGCCCAGTCGAGCACTTTTCCTTGTTATTTTTTGGCGGGCTTGACTGTGGCTGTGCTTTGACTTTGAGCTTTGACTGTCCATTTTCATGGACAAATTGTCCATGGGAATGCTGTTCGGCCCATTCCTTTATTATTTTGAAGTGCCCCTGAATCTTTTGAAATGTTGAAGTGTCTGCCCTCCGAAAGGGCACTTTGACCTGAAGACTGCCCTTTGGCTAAGGGCAGACCTTGGAACCAAGCCCGATGAACTCTTTGCATTGAACTGAACGTTGAACTTAAGCCATTCAACCAATTACGTTGAAACTTTTGAACCAGAAGCTGCCAAAACACTTAAACCAGGCCATGAACCAAACATATACCAGGCTCGAACTGAGCATGAACTTGAAGATGGCTGGCATTAAGACAGCAGGGGAGAAGTTGACTGAGATTTTGCCTGTGGGCAAAATTAGTCAACAGGTTGATAAGACCTATTTTTCTCACCAATTAGCTAGTTGACAAAATATTCACCCAATAGTTTTTGGCGGCTCCGCTGGAGAAGAATGAACAGTTTCAATCTTTTTCCAATATCCATTTTCTCCACTGGGGACACAACAATTTTGCGTAATTTGAAGCCTCAAGCTTCATATTGAAGCATCCCCTATGTCTTATCTATTATCATTATAGCCTTATCCATTTCCATTATATACTCTGAGCTACAAAACCTGAGACGCTAGAGATCAAGCGTTTCATTTCAAAATTCAATTCTCTGCCAGCTCCACGCCAATAGTTTTTGGTGACTCCACTGGGGAAGAATGCGCAGTTTGAAGCCTCAAGCTTCAAGCTGAAGCAGTGCCAGTTCTTTTCCATTTTTATTTTTACACTTTGGCAGATCCACGGTATATGTAAAGCCAAAGGGCTAAAGGTATTGTTGACCCTATATTTGAGTTGGTACAACAAAGTAATTTTGATCTGTTTCCTTCACCATCTTGCCTCCAACGAACCAGGAGCTTTCCTCCTACTAAAGTCAAGTCTCCATTACCAGGAAAAGCATCCATTTTTGCTATTAATAAAACTTTGTCAATACTTACCCCTTTGAGATTTGTTATCCCACCTTTCCATAGTCATACAATGGCAGTTCAAGGGCCTTGGGGTAACTCTTTTGGCCCACTCAATTTAACTCCACCTCTACATGAGCTACCATGTAGTTCAAGAAAAAATTTCCCAAAGTTCTATGGTGATGGGAAGGTTCATCTTGATGAACATATTGCAGCCTTCAGCATTGCCTGTGGCATAATAGGAGTGGAATTTGAGGACGTGGCAGTCATGCTTTTCATAGAAACACTACAAGGTGCTACTGTAGACTGGTTCTACCATCTACAGGCTAGGTCAGTGATTGATTGGGATACTCTTTAAGCTAAATTTGAAGCCAGGTTCAAGCATGCAAAAGATGCACATGCTTTGCTGGCCCAGCTCACACAGATGAAGAAAGAATCTCATGAGCCTATGAGGGATTTCATTGCTAAGTTTGACAAGCTCAAGAATCAGATTCCTATCATTACTCAGCCAACACCTGAGAACCTTAAGTGATTCTTCATCAATTCATAGCTACTTGAAGTGATTTTTTTGTTGAGATGTGATAGCCACATAGACCTTGTTGCTACTCAGGACTTGGCTATTGAGGTAGAAGATGACCTTATCTTGGCAGGAAAGATAAGGAGAGACCCAAACAAAGTAAATATTCTTCATCTTCTGAATACTCACCTACAAGCACCACTGATCAAATAATGCAAAAGCTGGCAAATGAATTGCTAGTCTTGAAAAGACAAATGTCCCAAGGTATGTCTGCTCCTCCTAATTGGGATATGCCAAGGAGGACATTTTAGAATGAGCCATATCAAGGCAATGCTGCCAGGAATCAAGGGCAGCCAAATCGTCTTCCTCCCCCATAGAGGAACCTTGCCCTTGAAGTGCCTCCAACTAACTCAGTAGTTGGATATCTGGAAATTTAACAAGATTTCTCTTGCCAACCTGAGTTTGAATAAGAAAATGACGCTAATCTCTTCACTAAGGAAGAAGAAGAATTAGCTGGCGACTCCAACATTGGTTTCCTGAATTACCAAGATGAACCCAGAAGTGAAGGTGAAGCAGTTGAGGGATCATATGCTATGTTCACCCGGTCCAAGAACTAGTCAACCTAGCAAGATGATAAAGAAAGAAGAGAGGAGCGAGCTCAGCCTGCAATTTCAATTGCCAAATGAGGAACTTCTCTACCCTTCTAGCCAATGGACCCAACGGTTGCTAAAAAAGTAAGTACCCCAAACATTTCTGCACCTTCAACTTCAACTTCATAGATCAGTCTTCCCCCCTAAAAACCAAAAGGATGAACTACCTTTCCCTATTCCCAATCCATTTCAAACATTTTACATAATCAACCATGTCAAGAAAACCAAAATTCAAATGTTTGAATTTGAATCCTTACAAGCCAACCCTGAGCAGTTGGACAGGTTGGTGGAGTGTGTGAAGAATAAAGCTATCCTTGCAGGACAAGAGATTAGGAAGGTAGCTCATGATCCCCCAAAGAACATCCCCATCCCAAACAATCTTGTCATTACTCCTCTTGTTGCCACTGGGAAGATAGAGCCTTTCTATGTTTCCCTGTTGATAAATAGTCACAAGCTGAGCAACTGCATCATTGACTTAGGTGCATCTGACAACATCATGTCTGCCAAAGTGGTAGAATCTCTTGGTCTCACACTAACTAAGATGTTTGGGAGATGTTTCTCCATGGAGAACAAACAATTTCTACTACTGGGGAAAATCAAGAATGCCCAATTTGCATTTGCAGCATTCCTAGACAAAAGAATCAAGATGACTATCTTGGTGGCTGACGTCCCAGCCTCTTATGGCATTTTGCTTGGACAAAAATTTTGCAAGGATGTTGGAGGTGAACTAAGCATGGACCTACTGGAGGCAAGGATCCCTATCAAAGGCATCATGAAGAGGTTGCTCCCTGAAAAGGAGGCAAAATATGTGGTCACCCAAACATCAGCTCTTGCAACTCAAATTCTATTTGAGTCTTCAGGCAGGGGTAATTAATTCTTGACCATAGAGGGTGGTCATATTTCTATAGATGAAAGTCCTGTAGGTGGCAATTTGAAAATCAATTCAAACAAGACATCAAAAGAATTGGTAGGGCACAGTATAGATGAAAAAGCATCTTCCATTTCTAATGAAGAAAAATCTGATAGAAGATTAGTTTTTGATGATGTTTGGATCCTAAAATATGATGGTAGCAATTCTTCTACCAATGCTGGAGCTGGGACTGTGTTGATATCTCCTCAAGGGGATATTTTTCCTTCATGCAAGTTGCAATTTAACAACACCAATAACACAACTGAATGTGAATCTCTGTTACTCAGATTGAAGGCTGCTTAATACCAAGATGTCAAACTCCTTCACACCAAAGGAGATGCTGAGCTGATGGTTTATCAGGAGTTTGATGCTGACAATCAAATCATGTACTGGACTGAACCAGTAGAATATAAAGCTATGGTAGTGGACCATACTACTGTACTCCAAAGTTAACAAAAGGAACTCTTTGCCAAGAGAGCAAGGAGTTACGGTTTTTAGATTGAAGACCATATCTTGCCATGGAGCAAGAAGAGAGAGCCAAAATGAGTGCATAGAAAATGTGATTCCTGGTGGAGAGTTCCATTCACCCATCACTGATTCTGGGGACAAAATGGTTTCTTGCTTGTTTATCAGGATAGAACACTATTTTTAGTGCCTCATAATGGGCAGCATCTGAAGCACTTAAATTCTTAAAGTATCAGATAAGTTCACCTGTACATATGTATATTTGTATAGTCTTTGTTTTTGCTTTGTGTTGTTCATTTTCATTCTTTTGAGCCTTTCTTTTTTGGTAGCATGACTTCATAACCCAATGGCATACTTTAAGGCACTGGAGATTCTGGTTTCTACTCCCCTCAGTTGTTCCAAGTTTTCAATTGAAAGAGGTTCCCCAACTGGAGCCAACTATTGTTCCTAAAAAATGTCACTCATTTTTGAGACAACATTTAAACTATTTTGGTCCAATAGACCAAAATCCTCTCTCCCCTTCTCAAAAATTGTTCTGGGTATTCAAATTCTCCATTTTTCAAGTTCTACAGACTCAGTTCTATGAACTCTGATGCTTGAATCTACAGACTCTATAGGCTTAAATCTATGGACTCAGTTTTATAGACTTCGCAGGAAGGAATCTACAGACTCATTTCTACGAACTCTGCAGGCTTAAATCTATGAACTCTATAGATATGTTTCTACGAACTCAAAATGCTTAAAATTAGCAAGTTTAAAGGCTTCTACAGGTGAGTTCAATCAAAAGAACAAGTTGCCAACACTTAGTCATTTTCAAGATTAGTTCAACGCCTTGGTTCAATCAAAAGTGTTCATCGAGAAGCTTTTATGCAGTGTTTGAACCATTGAACCGTTGAACCTTGAACCAAAAAGGTTCAAGGGTTCAATGGGTTTAAAGGTTCAATGTCATTGGCAAGGGTTAAGTGCTTTGGCAAAGGTTCAAAGATTCAACCGCTTCAAGGTTCAATGGCTTCAAAACACTTATCAAAGAGAAGAAGGCTTGAACCATTGAACTTTTGAACCATTGAACCACTTTGGTTCAAAGTTTCAACAGGTTCAACAACCATATGGTCCAACATGTTTGGTTTAAGAGATAAAAAAGACTTAGTAAAATAAAGAGATTGAAATGATTAAACCATTGAAACATTGAACCAAAGTTGGTTTAATCGGTCGATTCAATTAACAGGTTCAAGGGGTTGCCCCAAAGCCAAAGGAAAAAGTGTCCTTGCGGAGGACAATGAACCAAGTTGAGTGCCCTTGTAGAGGGTGATGAACCAAGCTGAGTGCCCTTGCAGAGGGCAATGAACCAAGCTGAGTGCCCTTGTGGAGGGAGATGAACCAAGCCGAGTGCCCTTGCAGAGGGCAATGAACCAAGCCAAGTGCCCTTGCAGAGGGCAGTGAGCAAAGGCAGACACAAGGAATTCCTTCGGAAGAGTTCTTGCGACAAATTTGTTAAGGACCATTTCCTTCAGACAAAATGTCCAAAGGAATTCACCCAGGAAGAAAGCCTAAAAGCAAAAACCCGGTGGAAAATTGACTAAGGCAAAACAAAGGAAGATTTCCTTCAGACAAATTGTCTAAAGGAATTCCTTCAAAATTTTTGTCCAAAGGAAAAGAATGGCAAAAGTTTGTCGAAGGAGCAAAAGCCCATTGAGAAAATAAAAGCTCAAAGGCCATCCTAAAATATCTTAAAGGGTAGGTATCCTTGTGGGAGTCTCTCACCAAGGAAAGTGAACCGTTTCTCTAGACCCTGAAGGGCAAGTTCCCTTCAAGAAAGATCAAACCTCAAAGTGCAGCGAAAGTTGCCACATGTCCCTTATAAAGTCAAAATGGAAGCTGCCAAGTGTCCCCTACTGGGACATAGTTTCTAATAAGTTTCAAAGCAATAGAACACACCATGTGTCCCATTATAACTCATTGGAGTGTGATAAGTGTTTGCATCTAAGTTTTAGGTTTCTTATAATCTACAAAGCTTCTTTTGATAAGCTTCTCTCAGAGTTCCAAAGAAGGCGACAAGTGGCAACTCCAAAAGGTTTTAATATGTTTCTCCAAGGGCAGCAAAATGTGCCACGTGTCCCTTGTAAAGCTTGGTGGAATCCGCCAAGTGTCAACATCCATAACTTCTTCCTTTTATTTCATAAGGACTGTGGCGGGCCCCAGGTGAGTCGCTAAAATGAGCGGAGCACACCAAGTGTCAACATCCACATGAATCCAAGTGAGTCCCAAATGTTTCTAAATATTAGCAGAAGCTGCCACGTGTCATCTTTCATAAGACTCTCAACAGACATCTAAAGCCTCTATAAGTTAAGTGGATGTTGCCATGTGTCCTTGCCTATTTCACAATGGAACACGCCATGTGTCACTTGTTGAGATCAATAGAAAGCGGCCAGAGCAAATGGGAAAGACACAAAAGAATTGCTAAGGAGGATGATAGGCCCGCAACCATCAAATTCAGGGCAACCAACTATCCGTTGGCTTTCAAACAATGATGGACCCAACGAAGTCAAATTTGTGGCAATGAAATAACTATTGATCCTTGTAGGCTTAAGCACAGACCCTGTGAACAAATTCAGTGACCGGCCAAAGAGATAGCCCGAGGGCTCAAATCACACATATAAGCACAAAATATAGCCATGAAAGGGGGAATGATGGAGAAAGATCAGAAATATTTGTGCATGGGATATGTTTCTAAAAGGAAAATTAGTCCACCAAGTGGACACCAGAGAGCACAAATGTTTAATGGTGCGAATAGTTTTTTTGCATTGAGAAGAGTGAACAACTGTGCACACATCAGGAAACACATTATGCGGCCCATATTAAAAACTGATGCTCAATTCTAGCATAGCCCATGGACATAATTTAAAATGCATTAAAGGCATTGAATGCATCGTAGGCCATTTTTGTGAAACAAATCACCAAAGTCTTTCTTGGAGCACTATATATTGGACTCTCTCTTATTGTTTTAAGGGATATCTCTCTCTATTATAAAAAACAAAACTCTGCCCAAATTGAAAGGCATTATTGAGACTTTGAGCTCAGATTGTTGATCATATTTCGTTATTTGAATAAGAAAACAAGTGATTTTTTAGACTTTGTGCTGGAATAGCTTGGTTGTTGGGGAAATTGTTCTTATGTATGTTTCCTTAATACATTTTTTTGTCCATTTAATTGAATAAGTAAAATTAGTGAAAATAATCAAAAAGGTGTCCTAAAGCCAATTATGGAGAGACTTTGTGCCCCACAATTGCCTTTAGTGTGTTTTCTTTCTATTCCTGTGTAAAGGATCTTGGGATGACTTTGTGCCCTCATTATCCTTCGTATTCTATTTCTATGTAAAGGATCTTGGGATGATTTTGTGCCCTCATTGTCCTTCGTATTTCACTCTTTGGTAGTTGAGGTGGAGACTTTGTGCTACATCTCAGTCTGCTGGTTACTACGCCTTTGGTTACCAGTTACTTGTCACTATCTGAAAGAATTCCTGTTGTTTCTTGCAAGATCACTTCTAATAGAAGAGAAGTGCCTTCAGCATTTTCACCAGGATTTTCTCCTTTATTTGTTAACATCATCTCTAAAAAAAGAGAGATGGATGGTGTTATCCTACCCCTGAGTGTTATTTTCTACATATATATATAGCCTCCTGCATATTTACAAGGAACTTCCCCTTGATGAGAGGAGAGATTTGTCCCCTTTTGATGTAGTAAACCTACACATCTGGCCGACCAATCTCCCTTGCTATGGTTGATAAGACCTATTTGTCTCACCAGTTGGCTTGTTGACAAAATATTCACCCAACACTATATAAGGTACTATTATAGATCCAATGTCTCCCTAATAGCATATCAAATATTCATGTGGATGGTATAACTAACAAATTAGAAATGATATGTGTAGAACTAATCTATAAAAGTAGGTCAATATCACCAAGAACCTTTTGGAAGGTCCCATCAAATGTTCTAATTGATATATTAGAAGGATGAAAATCATGATGAGTATAGCCTAGATGTGCAAGTAATGTCATAGTGGAAACATTTACACTTGTACCATTATCAATCATAACATTGTGTATAGGCTAATGATCAAGGAATGCTTGAATGAATAAAGAATGAAGATTAGAGTGATCATCCTTTATATTAGTGTCATCAAAATTAATAGAAGATATATGAACCATATGAGGTATATGTCACGTATAAGTAATAATAATCCCATATAATGGGTGACCATAATGTGATGAAGGAGGATGTGCATTTTATGCCATTTGCAATTCTGGTTATTTTTCTTAGAATGGCCTTATAAAATATTGTTAAATATTTTCTATTTTTGGATATCATTGATCTTTGAACTTGATTCCTAAGAGGATAATCAAATTTAATATTTTGATCATTAATGAGGTATTGGATTTTATGCTTCAAGGTAAAACATCTCTTCATAGAATGCCCTGGTCCCTAGTGATAAATCATTTGATATTATGATTTAGATCAAATGTGTTAGGAAAAAAAGTTAAGTGCATAGCATATCAAGTACCCTTTGAAAAATATAATCATGGATAAGGCATGTATAAGTACATAACAACTCACACATGATAATGAAGAGACCATAGAATGATATACCTTGTGTGTATCAAGATCAAAGAAGCGAATGCCTCCAATGTGCACATGCCCTGAGTAGAGGGAAGTCCCAACATATGAAATAGGAATAGATCATGTTTCTATGTATGCTTTTATCACACTCAAGTATAATCTTTACACAAATGTGTATGCAAACGTTACTGATATGTCATCCATCAAATGAAATTACACATAGATGCCAAGGAGCCAATATAGTATGTTTATGCTGAAAATATTTTTGGATTTTTGATTTTTTTTGGTAATTTTGGAATATTTAAAGAGGAAATATCATCCTATAATCTCATCTAAAATATGTTCATAGGTATTTCCCCACTCATAACCTAGTGCAAGGAATTTATGGTATTTCCAAGGAGCATGTATAGGTGCACTATATGTCAATGTAGTGTCTGTGATGCTCTGTGTATGTATAATAAGACTCTAAGGTCATAAAAGGAATAGGGGCTCATGGAACCCATATTTATGTTCTCTATGGTTTTTTTGGAATAACATTAGTAGAAACATGTTTAGGTGTTCGAAATGTCTGAATATGGTGTGCAATAGAAGATAAGGATTTTATAGAATCCACTGTATCTCTCTAATGTAATGGCATCTCAAGTACTAGTCACCTAGTAAAGGGGATTACTTGTTACTTACCATTTTATGGTGGATTAACCTTAGTAGGTTTGATAGTTAGTTCCTTGGGTATAAGTTTTTCTTGTTAAAAAAGATGCTCATATGGGATTCTAGAAACCATAATTACTCGATTAGTAGGAATGTATTTAACACACCCATGAACTATATAAGGTACTGATATGGATCCAACATCTTCCCAATAACATATAAAATATTTCTGTGGTTGGTATTACTAAAAAAATAGTAACAACATATGTGGGACCAACCTATAAAGGTAGGTCCATCTCACCAAGAACCTTCTGGAAGGTCCCATCAAATCCTCTACATTATCTAGTAGAAGGATGAAAATCATGATGAGTATAACCCAAATGTGCAAGTAATGTCATGGTACAAACATTTTCACTTGCATCATTATCAATCATAACACTATGTATAGGCTAGTGATAAAGGAATGCTTGAATGAATAAAGAATAAAGATTAAAGTGATCATCCTTAATATCAATATTATCGAATGTAATAAAAGGTATTTAAACCTTAGGATGTACGTGTTGTGTATAAGTATACCAATAATCCCATCTAATAGGTGACCATAATGTGATGGAGGAGGATACAAATTATTTTCCATTTGCAATTCTAGTTTTTTCTTAGAATGGTCTTGCAAAGGATTGTTAAATATTTTCTATTTCTATGAGCACTAGGTTGTGAACCTAATTCCTTGGGAGGATAATAAAAATAAAATATTTTGGTCATTAATGAGGTCTTGGATCTTATGCTTCAAGGGAAAACATATGTTCATAGAATGCCTTGGTCCCTAGTGATAAATCATTTGATCTTATGATTTAGATCAAGTGTGTCAGCAAAAATGTTAAGTGCATAACATATCAAGTACCTTATGAAATATATAATCATGGATAAAGGCATGAGTAAGTATATAAAATCTCAAACATGATAATGAAGAGACCATAAAATGATATAAATTGTGTGTGTCAATATTAAAGAAGCAGATGTCCCCAATATGCACATGACATGAGTAGAGGGAAGGCCCAACAATTGAAATAGGAATAGATCATGTATATGTGTATGCTTGTATCACACTCAAGTAGAAGTATTATACATGTGTATGTAGAAGTAATTGATATGTCATCCATCAACACGGAAATACACATAGATGGCAAGGAGCTAATAGAGTATGTTTATGTTGAAAATATTTTTGGATTTTTGAATGTTTTTTTGGTATTTTTGGAATATTTTAAGAGGAAAGATCATCCTATGATTTCATCTAAAGGATGTTCATAAGTATCTCCCCACTTTGAACCTAGTGCAAGGAATTTTTGGCAATGGCAAGGATCATGTATAGTGCAATATCTATCACTATAGTATCTATGATGCTTTGTGTATGTATAATAAGACTATGAGGTCATGAAGTACAAATAAAAGGAATAGGGGCTCATGGATCTTAGCTCTGTGTGATCCATGTTTTTTTTTGGAATAATAATAGTAGAAACATGTTTAGGTGTTTGAGATGTCTGAATATGGTGTGTAATAAAAGATGAGGATTCCATGAAATCCACTGTATGTCTCTAATGTAATGGTCTCTCAAGTATTGGTTACCTAGTAAAGGGGATTGCTTGTTGCTTACCATTTTACAGTGGAATAACCTTACTAGGTTTTATAGTTATTTCCGTAGGTATAAGTTTTTCTTGTTTAAGAGGGTGCTCATATGGGAATATGGAAATTGTAATTACCCAATTTATAGGAATGTATTTAACACACCCATGCATTATAAAAGGTACTGATATGGATACAATGTCTTCCCATTAACATATCAAAGATTTCTGTGGATGGTATAACTGAAAAATTAGTAATGACATGTGTAGGACTGACCTGTAAAGGTAAGTCAATCTCGTCAAGAACCTTCTGGAAGGTCCCATAAAATGCTCTAACTAATCTAGTAAAAAAATGAAAATCATGATTAGTATAACCTATATGTGTAAGTAAAGTCATGGTGAAAACATTTTTACTTTCACCATTTTCAGTCATAACACTATGTATAGGCTAGTGATCAAGGAATGCTTAAATGAATAAAGAATGGAGATTAGAGTGATCATCCTTAATCTCAATGTCATCAAAATTAATATAAGGTATATGAACCATATGAGGTATGTGTCATGTATACATACCGATAATCCAATCTAATGGGTTCCCATAATGTGATGGAGGAGGATGTGCATTATATGCCATTTTCCCTTCTGGTTCCTTCTTAGAATGGTCTTGAAAAGGATTGTTAAATATTTTTTATTTCTAGTGATCACTAGGTTGGGAACTTGATTCCTTGAGAGGATCATCAAATTTTATATTTTGATCATTAATGAAGTCTTGGTTCTTATGCTTCAAGGTAAAACATCTATTCGTAAAATGCCTTAGTCCCTAGTGATAATCACAATAAGCATTCATATCATATTCTTTGGGTAGAGGTATATTCATATCAACCACTATAGGATGAGAGAGAGATATAAGATGCCACAATACTAGCTATGAGAGTAATGAAGTCGGAGACTCAAGTAAGCATGTAAATTATCTCCTTGGTGCATTAGATAAGATAAGTCGATTAGGCTACTGTGAAACTATGCTAACCATGGTGGTTTCTTACTTTTTAGGCTCAAGAGGTTTTACCTTATAACTTGGTTTGATTGTAAACTTGGTACTGGACATAGATGCAACTAGTGTGTTTGATACATACTTGAACTTATTCAATGAAACAATCTTTATTTCATGGTCTCATACAACATGGCCTAAGTCATAAAAATATTTGAACTTATTGAAAATAATGGAATCATATAAAGAAACAAGCAAAATTTGCTTGAATATGTCTTGCAACTGCTTATCTGCCATCGGTTTAGTCATTTTAGCTGAGATTGTCTTGTACCTCAAGACATATTCATTGATAGGTTCATTTGTTCCTTGTATGATTATGGAAATTTAAGCATAGTAAACCTTTTCAGAAATATTAATGGAAAAGTGTGCCAAAAATTGAAATGCAAGAGGTTTGAATGCTTTCACAGATGGTAGAGTTAAATCATAGAACCACCTCAAATCATATTCTTTGAGGTTTTTTGGGAATAATTTTGTCAAAAGTTTATAATTGGAGGCATAATAAAGGCATGCCACATAGAAAGATAAAATATGTTAGTAAGGATCACCCTTACCATCATTAAATATGAACTTAGGTGAAACAAAACCAATTGTCAAAGAGTGAAAAGATATCTCAAGTGCAAGAAGGTTATGTAACACATTTTGGGAATCAATAACATGAGGATACTGTTGTCACTTGAACTTGTACCTCTTAAGGAGATATTTCAACTCTCCTTGTTCAAGTGGCACAATGGAAAAACCTCAAGGCTGTGGGTGACCCAAATTTGAGGTGAGTCTCTATATTAGGGCTAGTTCCCTTGATGTACCACTTAGGATTGAACCTCCTACTAACTTTGGGGGGTGTAAAGGGAGAGAGATAACTGAAAACAAATCTTATCTAGGGGAGGTGATACACCAAATAGATGGTCTACTCACACCACTTAAAATTCACTTGGAACCAAAGAGAAGCCCACACATACACTTCATCCAATTAAACACTCCTCTTCTACATCAATGTTTCAAGCATGGGGTCTTGAAGAAAGCTTAGGCCAGGAGGACTTAGACAATAGGTCTTCTAAAAATACTAATGAATAATCTACTCACTATACTTTCATTCCACATTAGACAATTCTTTCTGACGTACAAAAGAGAGATTTCAAACTACAAAGGCACTAGGAAGGATAACATGTCAAGGTAAGCAAAATACACTTGCATAAAACCAACAACCATAACATGCATTTAGTGAAATCATGAATGAGGTAAAAATAACATTATTTTTTTGTTAAAGGCAAAATTCGAGTAGGGCTTCACCATATTCAGGTGGAGATATGTCTACAACAGCCATTAAGGCTAGTATATATAGAAATTTCTAGAGAAGGGAGAGAAAGTGAAGCTCAAGAGCCACCAAGACACTTGTCAAGTAAGGATAATGAGTTACAATAACATGGAATTAATAATGAAATAGGTATTTCAAGGAAAACAAGGACAAATGTCTCTCAAATTTATCTAACTCCTCCATATGTGGCATAGATGCTCTTTTACTTGCATAAGAAACTGTCTTCATGTTTTTTCTTCACTAAATTGCCTCACCACTAAATAGGGTCAGGTCTAATGATTGATTTGAGGGGGAGGGGTTACTGACAAGCCCATTCTATTCATATCTTTCTATCTATGAGAAATCATATCTAACAGTTACAAATGACTCTCTCTCATGCACCTCTCACACTTGGCACACAAAATGCTTCCAATTTTGTAATCTAATCCATGCACAAGGAGGAATGACACCTATCAAGAATGTTCATGAATCAATCCTTAAAAGGCTTCCCAATTGGAGTTTCATCATTTTCACTAAGTGTTCACTACTTGCTCACTGTGACTGAGGTGAAGGAGATGATAGGCATTCTTAGGAGATTAGATAGCTCAATATATGGACATGAAGACTTATAACAAGTCCCAATCTCTCTCCTAAAAGTGGTTACATCCTTTGAAGCTTCTCCATACCTAAAAAACACACAAATTTTGTCATGAATATCCCTATTATACACCATTTTTATAGGTAGGGTACACCTCAATCACATGTAATAGGGCCCTATAGAGTCCTCTACAACTCCAAATCATCTTCCTGGGCTTTACTCCCCATTTGGATACTCCATTTTTAGTATCTTCTCCATTGGGTTTGAGAGAGGGTTTGTGAGGGTTTTAGAGTAGTTTTAGGTCTTACCCTTTGTTCATAAAGACTAGATGATGGAGTTGTGAAAAAATTCCACCTATGGCTTCTTGAAGACCTTCTCTAACATATCTAAGCACCTTGAATCTCCATGCAAATATTCATGGAAGTTCTGAGTATTTCAATTTGGCCACTCATTTACTTCTAGTAGTCTGCATAAGCTTGTGTGCATTGTAATCCAAGGAATGGATTCTTTATGAATTTATCTACATACTGATGGTTCCAAAAACTTAGTTCACATCCCATAAACCCTAAAAATGATAGGACTCCTCTCTAGGTACTAGGCCTAGATTAGGCCTACTTGTAGACTTTGTAGTTCAGATCCCTTTGTTGACCTTACATACATCTAAGAGGGATTAAACACATCAATTTTACCTCCATAAACATGATCTAAAGCATTATAATTATTTTCAAAGGCTAAAACTGAAAGTGATCTCTCATTTGGGGACAGGCTTATTCCTTGCTCACTAGGTCTGCCTGTAAGCCTTGTTGCTCAGATCATCCTGCTTGGTTTAATTCATACCTACAAGGTTATACACGTTTTTTTAGATGTATTTAAAATTTTAAAACCTTATTTAAGGGTATCTACACCTCATAGCTCATCCTCCATCTTCAATTCTAAAACTTGTAGGGTTTTGTGTAAGGGGAAAGTGCTCTGCCTCTGAGACAGAACAAAGGCATGTTGCCCTATCCTCTTAACAAAACCAAGCCTTGGAGGGGGTTATTCAAGTTTTGAGGATGATCCATACCCAAATTTATCCTTTTAATCCAATAATAAGACCTCTAACTCTCTCCATCTTTAAGACATGCCCTTTACAATATAGACTGTGCAGAGGTGCTTTGAGAGTAGACTGTATGCATTAATGTTGGAATATTTTCCATTTTGAATATCCATTGTGAGAGGTATATATGTGATATAATAGTAAAAAAATAAATTATTCATTCAATATTTTAACCCCTTGACCCTTTTATTCCCTTTCATTCTCTTGAATTCATAAGATGATGGTTCTGCCTGAATGTGTTATTTACTAGGTGCAAATCAGGGTTCTAAAAAGGTATATAAGCCCATATTTACTTGGTAATGATAGGGAGAGACTCACCGTTGAACCATGATAACTAGTTTTAACCTCAAACATTATCCTCATCTTATATTCACTTCTCATACTTCAATCATCAAATCATTCACTGTCTGACTGAGGCACCCTTCATTGGACTGAGCCTATAGGTATAGATGGGTTGCTTATAATGTGCTCATGATGATCATTAATTATTTGAAACTTACTTGAGGTTAAAAATGTGTATCTCATATTTAATTCACCTATATGCTCAACTTGGGCTCAAAATATGCCTTTCACTCTTAATTGGGACCCTTTCTCTTTGAGACGTTACTGTAGGTCACTGTTAGGCTTTGTGTTAGGTATGTTAAGGCCATTATGAACTACTCTAGAGTTACCTAATGTCACAAGGAACTCACTTATACTTTTATAACCTCTCTTATCAATTTTCAAGAACCTTAATCTTCATTAATTGGGTCTATCTTGAATGACTGAGACACTTTGCAATTGACCTGCCTATAGGTGGGTGTTTCATGCCTTTATACAGATTGAGGGTGAGCATGGGAAGTCACAAACACAAATTGACATCTCTTTATATGATATATTAGTCCATGGATACCACTTGAACATTTAAAACCATTCTTATATGAAAATAGGCCTAATTTACAACTTTGGTGAAAAAAAACCACTTTTTTGATCTCAGACATGTAGATGTTACTGAGACATTTCAATATGTAAGATAATGACTTCAGAGTCCCCAAAATCATGTTCCTTGTGATTTCCAATTGCCTTCCCTTTCAATAAGATACCCTCATGGAAGGGATACTAGATGGATCTCTTAAGGTCTATCAAGAAATAATCTTTCAAACCTATCCAATTTTGTTAAAAAACACAGAGCTCTCTATTCTACCATCTTAGGGACAAGTTCCCAAAACTCAAATTGTTTCCTTGGAATGGTTTATCAATGACTAGTGGGCTGCCAAAGGGATCAACCATGCTAATTAGGCTAACATAAAACTTCATAACCTCATGAGGCTCAACCCTAACCATTTCATGCTGTATAACACCCCTGTAGCTTTGTTAGACACATGTAGATGCAAAGTGAACTAGTCTATAAGAATAAATAAGCCTAGAAGAGGCTTCTTGGGTTATTATAACTAAAAAACCAAGAAGATAGTGAAAAAACCTATGGAGATGCCCTGGGAAACACATGAAATAATCAAATCTATCAAATCAAAGCAAAATATTTTGAAACATGCTCAAACATTTACCCCTCATGGATGTGAGAACATAAAAAATTGCCTGGCTTCTTAGCAATGGTTCATAAAGGAGGAGACAAAAAAGTCACATCTATTATCATGTATTTGAATCTAAATCAAACCCATTTCAACTCTCAATAGCACTCCCTCCAACTCCATATGTATAAATTGTATCAAGTATCCAATGCTGACTCTTCTTGGCTTGCAAAGGCAAGAAAGAAGGTGTTGACGCTGGAGATTGCACCCGGTGGCAGGAAAATAGGTTCCTACCATCTCCTTGAAACATGGAAACTCTCCTCTCACCTGTGGGACCAGCGAAGCTGGAGGAGAGAGTCTCTAGATAAGGGTTAGCTCCCTTCGATGCATCGTGTTTTTTCCAGCAAGTGCTAACATATATATATATATATATATATATATATATATATATATATATATATATATATATATATATATATATAATGGGGGGGATGAAAAGGGAAAGAGATGTAGGAAAAACAAACCTACTCTAAAAGAGGTGATGCACCAAAATAAAAATGACCTTCACACACCCACACTAAAACCAGACAAACACATACATACACTACACATTTGGCAGAAGGACCAGGCTGCTGGAAACTAGCAAGGAGGCCTTAATGGAAGATACAAAAAAGAAAGAGATCACCAAAGGTGCTGTGAGACACACACTTATGTAGCAACTTCCTCTATTTTTCACTTCTCAAATACTTCTCCTCTCCTTTCAGCTGCAGAGATGGCCCCTTGTAGATAATAGGTCTGCTGGTGTTGAACCTGTGAGAGCATCAAGAAACAATGACTAGACATAGACAAACACTCAAGACATAATCTGAAATATCTATCCAAATGGAGGTAAAAAACTGCATTTTATTTGATTCAAGTGAAATTTTAGCAGGGCTGCGCCTGGCTAAAACTGTGAAAAGATGATTACAAAAATGACAAGTATCGAATATATATGAGAGAACAAAGAAGCCTATGTGGTGTTTCTTCAACAAGTGGCCATCACATCCCTTCAAAAAGTTGCTCAAAACATTAATGAGACATGGGCTTTGTCTGCTCAAAGTCTACATTTCTTGTTTGGGTGACTTACACGATTTGCCTTCCAATTTAATGTGAAACAGAGAAAGCAGTTGCACTGCTGGCTGCTATCATTCCAAATGATCAATTTGTTGGCACTGTTTCACCTGCCAAAGTCGATTCTCCAATTTGAACTAGTTGGAATTAACTGCTCACTCATCACCTGCCTCTCACTTGTCCATTTGTCCATTTTGTCTTATCTGGCCTAGTCGGCCCCCCAGGGGCAAACTTTCAGTTGGTCACTTCACTTTGGGCTCTTCTGGTTAGTGCTTCCCTTTGCCTTTTAAAATAAATAGCTATCTCCTTTTTGTAAACTTGACGTCCTCAAAGATGTCATCGGGCCTGCTGGCTTCTCTTTCTAAACTTCTTCGTAGCCTGCTTAGTCTTAGCACCCAGTCGGGCACTCCTTGTTATTTCAACGGGTCCTTTGGAAAAGTCCTCAGACAGTCCCATTGAATGTTTCAAACGCCCCTTTGTTTATCAGGTCCATGCTGGCTATTTGACTGCTGACGGGCCTTTATATTTAAACCATGCTGAATTCCCTTTGGCATTGGCTTTGAAGCACCTTGGTCGGGACCTAGCAAATTTTGGCAAGTTTTAACTTAGACAATAAGACTTACCTGGATTTTCTTTTGAATTTGCCAGCCCCTTCAGCTATGTAGAAAACCAATGAACTAGGCGTTGAACTAAGCACTTTGAACCAAGCTGTTGAACCAAAATTGGTTCAATGGTTCAAAGGTTCAACCAAGCGTGCCGATGAACTGTTGAATCGGAGCCGATGAACCAAGACCGTTGAACCCTGCCTTTGAACCAGAACCTACCGAAACACTTGAACCAGGCCATGAACCAAACATATACTAGGCCCAAACTGAGCATGAACTTGAAGATGGCTGGCATTAAGACAACAGGGGATAAGTTGACCGAGATTTTGCCTATGGGAAAAATTGGTCAACAGATTGGCGACTCACAGGGGAAGCATGCCTGCTATGCTTAGAATCTAGTTGCCTTAAAATCCATTAGGCGCGGAGTTAGGTGTAGCCATGAAAGAATTAACAACAGCCTGAAAGATCGAGAATCAAATATGAAGCCTTTACCCCCAAGCAAAGGGAAACACACAAGGCTCAAAATGCTACCTATGTAACTGCACTTAAGGAAAGCAGGAAAAGAAACTGAAAACAAACTACTATATACAGCTAACCAGGAATAACTGCCTCCCTCCTAGATCAAAGGGAAAACTTCTTAAGTCCCCTTCTTGGAAAGAAGACTTATGGTGGCAGGCAAGTAGCTGAATAAAAATGAGATTTGGTGACTTGCTCCTCTCGCCTGTCACCTGAGTTGGCTGGAATCTGAGTGGATATTCAAACATGCTCCCAACGTATACATACTCTGTTTGTTCTTGGGAGCTTGCCTCCTGTTGGTTCTTCAAGCTGGTGTTTCCCATCAAGAAAATGATTGCTGCTGACTCATCACCATAAGCTCCTTGATATTCACCCTTGACTGGCTCGCTCTCCTCTACCTCATGTTTGGGTTCCATGGTATGGCCATCTTCCTTGATTTCAAAGAAGATATCTCAGATTCACCAACCTCTCGAAGGGATAAATTTGAAAGACTGCAGCGTCCTTGCATGCTTGTTTAGACCCCAATGCTACCTTCTCCACTCTTATCTAGCTCATAGCCTCCTTGAAGAACAATGCAGCTTGCCTCAAAGACTTTAAACAAATCATTCAAAGCATGAACAAGAGATATTCCATGCTCCTCCATGTCACCTAAGGTGATCTCCTCCTTAGTTGCAGTCATGGAGTCTCCCTGATTAGTCATGAACTGAGCATACTTCTCTTCACTTGCTTCCCTCAAGACAGGTTCCACCTTGAGAAGCGGTGAAGTGGAAGGCTGACAGACGAACTGATGTGGAAGAGGAGGTAGTCCTTGAACTAGGATTGAATGATTCTCTTCCTTCCATTTGGTCAACACTTCATCTATATCAGGCATGGCCTGATAGTTCTCTTGGGGATGTGTAGGTGGGGTGTGTTTAGACATGGAATGTGCTATTTGGTCTGAATCATCCATTACACATTGGTTGAGGAAACCTGCCTTGGACTCCAATTCCGCAATCCGCCTATCCATATCTTCCTGGAAAAGCCTTTCCCAGAAGTCACAATCATCATCGAGAGCAAGAGCAGAGCCATCTTTTTCAAGGTTTTGAGCAAAACCTTTCCCTTCTTCCTCCTTTCCACCCCAAGATTCCACTGTTTGCTTCCAGCTCATGATCTTAGGATTAGACTCTTGCTTTTGTGAGCAAGCAGCAACTTTGTCATTTTCAAGTTCTTGGGCTGGTTCATGATGTTCCTTCTTCCAACTTGGAATCTAGAGATCATGTCGAAAGATTTGAGGAGGTTGGGGAGGATTTGGGAGGGTCTGCTCATGTACAAGAAGATCTGTCTGAAAAGTGGCATGCTAAAAATCTAGGTGAATGGGATTGAGGGTAGGATTGATTGCTGCATCAGATGAGTCAGAATGAGCAAGGGCCATTTGATAGAAAGGATTCGACATACAAGAGGGAGTTTTCTCTAGAATAGGAGAGGGCAAACTTTGGGCCAAAATTTCTTGATTTTTGTCCCTCCACTTTACCAACACTTCATTAATATTGAAATTAGCTTGTGGATTGGTGGAAGGGGTGTCTTTTGGCATCGGCTCCTCTGCAGGGTCTGAAAGCTCCATCTCTCTTTCTCTAAGAAGTCTCATCCTAGTTTCTAATTCCTCAACCCGCTTAGCCATATAATCCTCACCTTGTACTTCTTGGAGCTCATGGGAAACACCATAGAGATGGGGAGTGCATGAAGATTTCCATGAAATGCAAGGAGCTTCGTGAGGAAGGGTGGGAAGAACTTGAAAAGGACTAACCTCATCTTGTACCTCACACTCTTAGACAATGTCTCTCGTCCCCTTGCTGTTTCGTGACTCAACCACTTGATTCCAGCTCAAGAAACTTGGACTAGGCATCTACTTTGGGGGTGATGGGGCCACAATGTGAGAGGGCAACGAAGATTTAGATTCCACTTCCCTTGCTACCAAAATGGACTGCTACATCTGAAGGTTTGCCAATTCGATCTTTCTATCAAGATTACCCTTAAACACAAGATTTGCCATTTCAGAACTCTCCTCAACATGATTGGGGAACAGACTTTGACAGGCTTGACTTGGATCAAGAGTAGGCACTGTATATGACTGATAAGATGCTTTGGGTAGTGAGTATCCAGGTTGATAAAATTGGTAAGGCTGCCTCTCATGCACACTCAGCTTCTCCTCCACAAATGCAATTAAACCACTCACATCCAGCATCTCATTTGAAAGCCTATGCCAATTCGCTCTTTCAATAGGAGCCCATTCTTTCTTAACCTGATCCAGCGCATTCCTCACTTGATGGATGATATGATCAGGAATTTCTTGGCCGTATCCCCTTCTGGTGTTAAGATCAATTACATATTTGTCATATGCCAACAATGCTTGCTTAAAGGCAAAAACTGGTTGATTGGCGAAAAGATTGGGTTGAGTGGGAGAAATGACATACTGAGAAGACTAAGCACAAGGGTGATATATCTCGTAGCATGGTTGAGACTGGCCATATTGGGCGTGATAAAGATCACTGTAAGGCTGGTAAGGATCACAGCCATGCTGGCTAAAAAAAATAGAGTTCATGACTTAAAATGATGGAATTTACACATATCAAAAAATGTGCTTCTTGATGGTATGGTACCAGACTGCTTAACCAGTTGATTTAACTCAGAGTCACCAGATGCTGAAGAAATTGATTTGCTGTAATAGGACCAACATCAATCTTGAAACTCTACTTCGTTATCAAACTATGTCCCATCGGGCGTGCCAGAATTGTTGATGCTGGAGATTGCACTCGGTGGCAGGAAAATAGGTTCCTGCCATCTCCTCACAACATGGAAACTCTCCTCTCACCTGTGGGGCTGGCGAAGCTAGAGGAGAGATGTTAGGTTGTGGAGCTAAAAGCTTCAACTTGTTGCAGACAAAGAAAAGGAGGTTGTTGAAGACCCAGAAGCACCGGCATCAGCAACATGACCGACGTCGGTCATGATCAGTGCAGAAGGAAACCGGCGTCGATAGGAAGTCGGTCGACGTCGACAGATCCAGGCAAGCAGGGACCAGCGTCGATCACCTGTGTGTTCTAAAACTGTTCGTTGCACGAACAGTTAGTTTAGTGAATGAAGTGTTTGCATGTAAAGGCTATTTCGAGTCTTGAGCTGCCTGAATAATTATAGTAAACTAAGAGTCTAAGTTATTGTTTAAGTCTAGGATCTATTTATAGACCCATTGACATGTATTGTAATGTGTGCTAGCGAAGAGAACAAAGTGTGTGTTTCTCCTAGTTCCTCGAATGAGCTAGAAAGGAAGGCAAGGAAGATACTTCCATTGTGAGTATGGTCTGTTGAATTGTAGGTTGCAGGTTCATGGGAGATCAACTTGAAGTACTATAGAGTGCTTGGTGTACTGTCAGGGTTATTACTGACTGGTTGGAGAGGTGAACACCAATTCTGTGTGTGAGTTGGTTGTTGGGACCGTTTTTGGTAGGAGAGTGTTTTGAAGAAGAATTACTATACACTTGGGGTGTGGGAAGCCTCTGTAAGGTGGAAGAGTGTGGCGGCTCTTTATTGTATTCTTTTCTGTACAAGTATTAATATAAGATTGTATATTGTCTCTCATATTTTGTGCTATTGGTGAATTCTAGTTACTTGTGTTTCTGGTATATTTCCGCATGTTTAATTGCTTAAGTTTGGTAATCATATCATGCTCTTTCTGAGGAGCAAGATCCTAACAAGTGGGATCAGAACAAGTGTGTTTGTTCTTGGATTCCCCGTCAACTGGTACCAGAGCATGTTTGTTGTTCTAGGGGTACCTGACAAGAGAGTCTCTAGATAAGGGCTAGCTCCTTTCGATGCATCGTGTTTTTTCTAGCAAGTGCTAACATATATATATATATATATATATATATATATATATATATATATATATATATATATATATAATGGGGGGATGAAAAGGGAAAGAGATGCAGGAAAAACAAACCTACTCTAAAAGAGGTGATGCACCAAAATAAAGGCAACCTTCACACACCCACACTGAAACTAGACAAACACATACATACACTACACATTTGGCAGAAGGACAAGGCTGCTGGAAACTGGCAGGGAGGCCTTAATGGAAGATATAAAAAAGAAAAAGAGATCACCAAAGGTGCTATGAGACGCACACTTATGTAGCAAATTCCTCTATTTTTCACTTCTCAAATACTACTCCTCTCCTTTCAGCTGCAGAGATGGCACCTTGTAGATAACAGGTCTGCTAGTGTTGAACCTGTGAGAGCATCAAGAAACAATGACTGGACATAGACAAACACTCAAGACATACTTTGAAATATCTATCCAAATGGAGGTAAAAAACTACATTTTATTTGATTCAGGTGAAATTTTAGTAGGGCTGCATCTGGCTAAAATTGTGAAAAGACGATTACAAAAATGACAAGTATCGAATATATATGAGAGAACAAAGAAGCCTATGTGGCGTTCCTTCAACAAGTGGCCATCGCATCCCTTCAACAAGTTGCTCAAACCATTAATGAGACATGGGCTTTGTCTGCTCGAAGTCTGCATTTCTTGTTTGGGTGACTTACACGATTTGCCTTCTAATTTAATGTGAAATAGAGAAAGCGGTTGCACTGCTAGCTACTATCATTCCAAATGATCAATTCACTGTCACTATTTCACCTGCCAAAGTCGCTTCTCCTATTTGTGCCATTTGGACTTAACTGCTCACTCATCACTTGCCTCTCGCTTGTCCATTTGTCCATTTTGTCTTATCTGGCCTGGTCGGTCCCCCAAGGGCAAACTTTCAGTTGGTCGCTTCACTTTGGGCTCTTCTGGTTAGTGCTTCCCTTTACCTTTTGAAATAAATGGCTATCTCCTTTTTGTAAACTTGACGTCCTCAGAGACATCATCGGGCCTGCTGGCTTCTCTTTCTAAACTTCTTCATGGCCTGCTTAGTCTTAGCACCCAGTTAGGCACTCCTTGTTATTTCAATGGGTCCTTTGGAAAAGTCCTCAGACGTTCCCATTGAATGTTTCGAATGCCCCTTTGTTTATCGGGTCCATGCTGGCTATTTGACTGCTGACGGGCCTTTATATTTAAACCATGCTGAATTCCCTTTGGCATTGACTTTGAAGCACCTTGGTCGGGACCTAGCAAATTTTGGCAAGTTTTAACTTAGACAATAAGACTTACCTGGATTTTCTTTTGAATTTGCCAGCCCCTTCGGCTATGTAGAAAACCAATGAACTAGGCATTGAACTAAGCGCTTTGAACCAAGCCGTTGAACCAAAATTGGTTCAACAGTTCAAAGGTTCAACCAAGCGCGCTGATGAACTGTTGAACCAGAGCTGATGAACCAAGACCGTTAAACCCTACCTTTGAATCGGAAGCTGCTGAAACACTTGAACCAGGCCATGAACCAAACATATACCAGGCCCGAATTGAGCATGAACTTGAAGATGGCTGGCATTAAGACAATAGGGGAGAATTTAACCGAGATTTTGCCTGTGGGTAAAATTGGTCAACAGAAGGATCATATGAAAAATTTGGTTTTCCTAACTAAAAGTATGCACACCAAGCATGGTAAGTATCTTAGGGAGTTGAAGAGACTCTAGGCCCACATTTGTAGCTGAAGGTGAGCTCACCAAGTTCGTACAAGTGACATTAATGGCCTATTTGCAAGGAGATCTCCCTATTTTCATGCATGAAACTACCTCTTGACTACCTTTGACTGATTCTTAACATTTCATGACTCCATTCATGTTTAAATCCTCCTTGGTGGTACTTTTCTTCCTTAACTCATCCGTACAAGTCATTTAATGAGCCAAAAATATGACTAAAAGGCATTTTTTCCATATAAAACATCGTAAAAGACAAATTTATGACTTAAGAAGACCTTAAAACATTTAAATGACCAAACTAGGACACTTATAGAATAATTTGAGCCTTTTACCATGTTAAGCTAGAGTTGACCAGAGTTGACTTGGGTTGACTAGGTAAAGTACTAGGAACCTAGGCTTAAATCAAGGCTAGAGCAAGGATAGGTGAGATATATAGAACAACATGAGACCCCATAAGACATATGAAAACTTTATAAAAAGTTTAAAAATGTATGGGTTGACCTAATTTGACTAAAATTTAAATTTGGTCAACACTTTTGGTAATTTTTAGGGGTAACATGCTTGCCTATGTTAAGGATCAGTAGCCTTATCCCATCCGTTGGGAAAAGGGAGGAAAATGCACTCTAAAAATATTAGTATCATACCTTTAATTAACTAAAAATATAACCAATTGACCTCAAAACACATAAAGGCAAGACAACACACACCAAGACCAAGCAAACACACACAAAAAGGCACACTTTTGCTACTAAGCACTTAGGGAACATAAGGTACAACATAAAATAAAATAATTATGTAAATCTAACCAGACATACCTTCCTTCCTAGATCAAAAGGAAAGTATCTTGAATCTCCTTCATGAGATGAATGAGGGTGCCAAACATGCTTTTGTTTGGATGTAGTACTAGATGACTCATGCTTCTCTCTTGTTCTTTGGCTTGGCATATCCTTTGATGGAGTCATATCAAAAAATTATCCAAGGTAGGTGAAATCTTCTTGACCTTGGAAACATGCCTCATACTGTTGTCCCTTTGTCTCATTATGGCAGATTTGCATTTCTATGAATGGGACAACCTCTTGCAATTCTATGTCTTTTTGAAAGGTTTCATTGTCTTTTTCTTTAATTACAACTCTCCAAACCCTTAAAGAAGTCTTGTATCATGGAATTATAGGAGTGTTTCTTGTTCAAAATCCTTCTTGATGTTTTTAGGAGTAGCTTCACATGTGGTTATAGAATCAATCTTCAAACCAGTTTCAAAAGACTCATAGTCATCATGGATTACTCCATCATGATTTAGACTCTCTTGATGGCAATACCTCTCAAAACCTACTTTCTCCTGCACATCTTGGGCTTGTTTTCTTAGGATTTTTTCCTTCTCACTATCTTCATATTCTTTAAACATTTAAATATAAGTATGCCACATGTCTTCTTCTTGAAACATGCCATCTTGCTTACCATAGTTAGCTCCAAAGGAATTGTAGGCCCCATGAAACCTTTAACTTCATTGAAAATGTCTTCAAATTTCTTCCACAAGTCATCATCCTCTTTTGATTAGTATCATGAAGGGGAACAACAAGAGAAGCTTCTTCCTCTTCTTCTTTAGAATCCAAAAGAACCTCTTCCAAGACTTCTTCTTCAATACAAGGAAAGTCCTCTTCATCATCATCACAATTTGATGTTTCCTCATTAGAAGTCAACTCCTATTCATCCTCAGCCCAATCTAAAATTTCAATCTCCTTCTCCCTCTTAGTGGTGCCAATACTGGGCATCTCAAAACCAGGAACTTTAGACCAAGAAGGATTCCAAGGAGCAATGTATTCCTCACCATTATAAGGGTAGAATGGATCAGCTGGAGGAGGTGGAAAG
Source organism: Torreya grandis (assembly GCA_037957365.1). Taxonomy (NCBI): domain Eukaryota; kingdom Viridiplantae; phylum Streptophyta; class Pinopsida; order Cupressales; family Taxaceae; genus Torreya; species Torreya grandis. The sequence continues at coordinate 4,335,825 of JARHVA010000070.1, read as the reverse complement.
ATGGGTTCAATAGCTTCATTGGCTTCAAACTTCTCTTGGAGAGATGAGAGCTCCTACATTTTGAGTTCCAACTCCTCAACTCTTTTGGCAAAGTTTTCTTGAAATAGCTTCTCTTGGGGGGAAATATGATCTTCATTAGGAAAGGAAGTAAAAGAAGGTTGAAATGAAGGGCAAAAGGATTCTTGAGGAGGGGTGGGAGAGAGTTGAATAGGTTTAGATTTCTCTTCACTTCCAACTCCTCCACTTAGACATTCTTTATCCTTCTTTCCACAAGTTGCCACTACTTCTTTCCATCTTGGGAAGCTAGGCTTAGAGAGTTCTTTATGGGGATGAGGTGCAAATGGAGGCATAAATGATAGGTTTAGGAAGCTTGAGATTTCCTTGGGCTTATAATCTTGTCTCCAACTTGGGAAAGTAGGCTTAGAAAGTCCTTCATTTTCTTCTACCATGATGAATTGTGTAAAATATTGGTTTGCCAACTCAATCTCCTTGTCAATATGGGCCTCCTATATCAGCCTTATTCTCTCAAAATCTTCTCCAATTAGGTTGTGAGATAGATGAGTTTGCTCAATAGTGATGTCCTCCTTCCTTTGGTTTCTCTCTTGGATGGACTTCTAAGAAGGGAAACTTTGGGGAATGCTTGAAGGACTTGGGGCATTTTGAAGCATGCTTGGATTAACATTTTGAGTGGGTAAAGTTGACATACATGAAGGTTGATATGGGGTGTATTAGAGATAACAAGACTGAGCTGGTTCATGAGCTTTCAACCTCTCTTCTATGTGGAAAATTAGACCACAAACATCAAACATTTCACCCGTAAAACCTTGCCAATTAGCTTTCTCAATGGGCATCCATTCTCTCTTGACTAGCTCCAAAGCATCACTCACACTCTTGACACAATCACTAGGTATGACTTGGCCACAACCATTTCTAGTATCAAGGTCTAACATATAGTCTTTATAGCTAATGAGAGTCTTTTTAAAATTTACAATGGATTGACTTGGAGAGGAACTAGGTGAACTAGGTGAAACATAAGCTTGGAAGGGCTGATTGCAAGGCTGATGCAAATCATATCAAGTCTAAATATGGTCATATTGAGACTGATAAGACTAACCAAGGACTTGTTCATATTGATAGGGAATGTGTTGGGTGAATATTTTGTCGTCAACTAACTGATGACAAAATAGGTATATCAACCACAACATAGGGAGATTTACGCCACGAAAAGCGTGGGTTTACCAGATCTGGACGAGGTAAATCTCTCCTCTCATCAAGGGGAGGTTCCCTATGAATATTTATACGCTATATGTATATATATAATTAAGTAGAAAATAACACATGGGGTGGTATAACAACATCCACCTCTCTTTTTTCAGAGGTGATGTTCAAGAAATAAGAGAGAGAAATTCTGGTCATTGGCCAATAACATTCCTCTTCTTTCAGGAACGGTATCTAGCGTAGAGTATAAAATCACCTGAAGTAAGTAAAAAAAGTCATAGAAAACCCATGTAAGCACAAAGTCTTCCGTTGTCTCCTCTGCTGATCTAGAACAAGCGTAACCGTAGAGTGAAACGAAGCACAAAGTCTTCGCCTGAAACTACAAAAGATAACAAAATCACAAAGATAAAAGTAGCTCAAAGTCTCTCTTATACCTTTTAGAAATGCCCTCAGATAATATTAACACACCCACTTTGCTTATTAAATCAGATAAACAAGAGATTATTTGAAAAGAGGACATAAGAATTGTTCCCTAAATAACACAGATAATTTCAACACAAAGTTTGAAATAAACCTGCTTCTCATTCATTTAATAAAATATGATTTACAAGTTGAGCACAAAGTCTCAAAAAGTGTTTCAATTTCAGTAGAGTTTTTGCTCTCAATTATCCAAGATCCTTTTTACAAAAGAGGTCTCCACTATATATAGGGAGAAAACTCTCAAAATTTAGAAAATAATAAAATACAAAAATATCTTAGTCAAAGATGACTCATCTTTGACTTTGAGATATTTTTCCAAACTTTTTACATGTAATTACATATTACAAAATTGCATGCACTTTTTTCAAGACAAAAGTGCATAAGGAAAGAAGAAGAGAGAAGGAGAAAAACTTTAGTTCTTGCCGCCAGACTTCTTCAGATGAGCTTCATACATAGCAATGGATGCTTAAATTCTTATACTATCTGGCATAACTGTGTTCTTGGAGATGACCCTGGCTCTAATTAAAGCATCCTTCAATGCTGTGATTGCTTAGCATGACTAGTTAACCTGGATCTCAGATTGCCCAGAGTCAACTGAGCGTCTAAAATGTTATCCACAAAAGACATTGAGAAGGGTTTCTCTTCAAAATCTCTTTGAATCATCTCCTTGAAACTTTGGATCATTTATTCGGCTGAGAGGAATTGGTTATCCTTGTAAGTGAGGTTGCAAGGCAAATCTTCCAGTCTATTCAGCAGGCCTATGTCGCTCTTCTCACTAGCATCCCTGAAAGATTTAAGATCTTCAACCAACTCCTTGAGTACCTGTATCCTATATATTAGGGACTCCTTGATCTCAACATAGGAATCCTTGCTGGAAATGACACTGATAGATATCAAGGTGCTTTTCTTCAGATCCTTCATCTCCCTCCATTTTCTAAGATATTTTTCTGTACTATCAACATCCTGAGAGATAAGAGAGACAAGGTCATCTAAATCTGCTCTCACCTTCTTCATCTTGTCTATCTTTTCTATAACCTTTGTAAGCAAGGAGACTCCCTGAGTATGCATATTTTCAACGTAATCCTCCAACACTTTCCCCTTCAAGTAAGTTTTCTCTGCCTTTTGAATGAAGGGTCATCTATAGAGAAGGCCTCTGGAGTTGCCGATTCACGGGGAAGAGTGAATTTCCTTATTACTGCCGTCAACTGCTCTGTCTTAGCCTTATAATAGTCTTTCATCTCCTTTTCTCAATCAAATTTCTAGACCATGATGTCCATTGCCGACTGTAGATCACTTTTTGCACCTTCGTGAGTAACTTTGCCAAGTTCAACATGAGAGATAGAATAGCTGCTCATTTCAAAACCCTCAAGGGTTGCGTCCTGTGGAGGCTTAGCTATTTCTAGAAATTTATGTCCCTTTTTCTCAACCAATTTTGAGAGGATCCTTGGCCTCTTAGGAGCTTTAGCTTTCACCGGCACTATCTTGCCAAAATCGAAGTTATCTACAGAGATGGCTAGCTTCTTTCTTTTGGGTGTGAATGCTGACATCCAGGGTGAGAGAGAAGTACTTACTGTGGCAATAGTTCCTAAAGCTGGTGTTACCATGGCAACATCTGTACTGCTAGTAGTAACAGTGGTTGTAGTAGGAGTAACATGCAAAACCGTACCAGCCATTGATTTTGGCTCTTACACAAAACTTTCTCCTAGATTGAAAGAAGGAGATGCCAAACTAGGAATGGATCCAGAGGAGTGAAGAGTATCTCCAAAAGCGTCTTGAGGATCACCAAATATAACTCTGGAAGGAGAGGCAGCTCTAGAAGAAGGAACACTGATAGGAGAGAGAGGAGAAGGAGATGCCACAGGAGACTGGGGCGGAGAAGGACAGACATTTTTAAGTGGTTGTGCCCCTTCCTGGGAAGGTAGAGGCTCAGTATTTTACTATTCTGAAGTCTGGTCATCTGTCTCCATTGGTTGGGCTGCTTGTTCTTGAGAGCTCTATTTTGTAATTCCTTTAGCCATTGCTTCTGGCTCTTCAGTAACCTTTGATTTTTTAGAAACAAAGATGATTCTAGGCTTGTGAGGCCTAGATGGGGAAGGAACATCACCTTTATTCTTGATCCTATTTTCTTCTTTCTTTCTCATCTCTGCTTGGAACTCAGCCTCTGATCCCGTGATAAATTCTTTTAGTATGATCCCTTTAGCCGCTTACCAATCATTGGTGTTATCCAATATTGGCTCAAATCTCTTCCTCAGAGAAGTTAGTTCTTTCTGAGACCACTAAATTAGAGGAAAAGGGGAGCCAACAATCTTTTCGGCCAGGTACCTGTTATTGATAATGCTCCCATCATCGACCAGATTGGGGGGGATCTCTACAAGCCCCAAATACTCAATTTGTTCCAGTGTCATCCTGTTATAGTCCATTCTTCTAATTTCTTTAGCTATTCTTAGGTCCACCCAGATGTCTTCGATCATAGGCTCATGGAATTGAGTCTTTCGTCTGATCTTGTCCTTGACTCCCCTATAGTCAAATTTGTCCCTTCTCTTGAATTGTTTCAGAGTGACCAGCTGCATCTTTATTTCCATGACTTTGGCTTTGGCTACTATCACAATAGAGTATCTGCTAATTTTGAATGGAAACCTGAAACCTGGCTTTTTTAGCTCCATTTGCCTAGTATGCATGATAGCTAGTTGTCGACAAAGCTCCATTAGAAATAACTTGTCAGAAGGAAACCTAGGGAGCATATAGGGATAGCCTTGGAAAAAGCCAACCCAAAGATAACAAAAGGTGAGAAATTAAAAGAACATACAACTGTAGTCATTGACAACCGTCCAAGCCTCATTAGATACTCTCTTCTATTCGAGCTGAGGGTCGAAGAGGCATAAAAATATGGTAAAAAAAGTGTCATTTACCCTTTTGAAATGGTGGATCAATCCTTGAAGCGTTAACTGGGGGTAATATGAGTAGACCGAGGTGGTCTTTCTATCCCCTTCAGTTGTTAAACCTGGAAAGGTTCGCATCGAGGCAGCTATGTACACAAGGTATGAGGTCATATAGAACTTGGAAGAAGTCTGTACCTTGGTTAGCTGCTCGTAAAGGGCATTGCTGATCTACTCACCCCAAAAGATGACCTGCTTACCCTAGAGGATGATCTTAATGAATGGGTACATCTACTTGTAAAACTGTGAGGAAGACGGGAGGCCTCGTACTCTGCTGAGAACAGTGATCAAGTCACCAACTTCTTGTTAGGTTGTGGAGCTAAAAGCTTCACTATTGTAGACATGGAGGAGGTTGTTGAGAGGTTGCTAAGTTGCAAGGAAACCGACGTCGGTCTGATCAGCCGACATCGGTCATATACAGTGGGAAAGGTAACTGACATCGGTCAGGTATCGGCTAACGTTAGTCATCTCTAGCCTGACAGGGACTGACATCGGTTGCCTGTGCGGTTTTGGAACTATCGGTTGCATGAACAATTTGTTAACAAATCGAGTGTTTGCATGTTAAGAGCCAATTTTAGACATGAAGCTGCGGATCTAATTATTGTAATTGGATGTCTAATTATTGTTTACATGAGATCTATTTAAGAGACTCATGGGCTTTATTGAAAAGTATTCTAGTTTGAGTTGAGCAAAGTTAGCTCCTTCTGTGTGTGAAGTGAGCAAGGGTGTTCCTCCTAGTTCCACAGCAGTGCCAAGTGTGGGTGCTAGTTTTGGAGAATCAAAAGGGTTCTTCAGGTATGTAAGATCTTGGTCAGTAAGTGTGCAAGGCCACGTTTGGAGATCTACATGGTAAGTAAGATCATTGATCTACAGGTGTATGTGTGTGCAAGGTCTAAGGTTTGTAGGTGTGCAGAACCAGGTTGATCTGTAGGTGGCAGCAGAATCAAGGTGACAACAACACAACAGGGAGCAGGATCAGGCATGATCTACTTGGAGTACGGTGTGTACTCGGTTGGAGAGCAAAGAGGAAGGCAAGGTAGTTCCTTCCATAAGTAAGATCATTTGAGTTATAGGGTGTTTCAAGTTTAGGGGAGATCTACTTAGAGTGCGTGGAACACTTGTGTACTGGCAGTAGTGGATACTGACTGGTTGGAGGTGAACACCAACTCTGTGTTTGAGTTGTGTGTTGGGACCGTAAGAGAGAGAGCTTTGAGGAAAGAATTACTGTACACTTGAGGTGTGGGAAGCCTCTGATAGGTGTGAAGAAGAAGTGGCATCTTCTTTATTGTATTCTTTTCTGGATGATTATTAATACAATTGGGTATTGTCTCTCATATTCTATGTTATTTTTGGTTTCTAGTTACTTGTTACTTTTGGTTTAATTTTGCATCTTAAGTTGCTTGTGTTTGGTAATCAATGGTGCTTCCATGGGGTTCTTAATAGTTGGTATCAGAGCCAGGTTGTTGGCTCATAACTTGATACCACTAACAGTTGGTATCAGAGCTAAGGTTGCAGGGAGCAGGTTTGTGTTTGGTTACAGGTCACTCTCAGGAGTTTCTAATTGAGTGGGAGTATAGCAATGGCAGAAGAAAGTAAGCTAAGAATAGAGGAATTGAAAGGCATGAATGATCACATATGGTGTTATGGAAAGAAAGAGTAGGTAAAAAAATATTGTTGGTTGGCAGAAGATCAGCATGAAGAAACTGAAGAAGCAGATGTTGTAGGTGTTGTTGCACAAGATGCTCTAGGATGTTTCTTGGATAAAGTTGAATCTTGGTTAATAGATTCTGTTGCCTCTTTCCATGCAGCCCCAAGTAGAGGGGTTGGTGAGCCTTGTCATAGTATTGGCAAAGGGAAAGTGTTGCTAAAATTACAGGTGGCCAACACATGGGTGTTGAAGGAGGTCATGCAGGTCCCAGTCTTGGAGATGCAGTTAATTTCTTCAGGAAAGTTGGGTGATGAGAGATGCACAAGAACTCTCATAGCGTATGCACTTGAATTAGCATGTGGTAAGAAAGCAGGTACTCTTTATCTACTTGCTTGTATTACTGATTCCACTTCTATTGCACAGGTGTGGCTTTATAGGCTTGGTCACATAAGTGAGAAGGGAATGGATGTTCTTAAGTTAGATGGTAAGAGATCAGCTTCGGAGAGCATAGACCAAGATTTCTGTGAGCAGTGGGTTGCTACAAGAAAGGATTGTGTTTATTGCAGGAAAAGGAAGACTGATGTATTTGATAAACTTAAGAACTAGAAAGCCTTGGTGTTCTTGGAGGAGATGACAGATAGAGATCAATGGATGGGGTTGAGTAACTCTGAGTAGGGTGGTTTGGATAGGGTTTTGATCCATGGAGAGCTCACGGGTAAAAAGTCATCACTCACAGGCATACACAGGTACCGACATTGATCAAGGGTAACTAACATTGAATAGACAGGTGCTGATGTTGGTCATGTGCAGACCAGAGAAGTCAGTGGTGTTGAGTAGGTGGAGACCGATGTCGGTAGGATAACTGGCATTGGCGACCAGGACAGTCGCATGGAAATGAGGTCGATCGGATGCAGACTATGTGGTGACTGAGGTCAGTCACTGAGACATATTTTGGGTGGACAACAAGCTGTCAAGGAGTCTCAAACACCCATGGGGAGGACTGAAAGTGCAAGTAAGCCTCAAATTCATTGTTCCTCTTCTTTATACTAGTTGCTGACTGTAGAGCAGGAAGGATCCAGGAATTAGTGGGAGCATGGCATGAACAGGATGCAGGACCAAATGGGAGATTTGGTAGGGTTGCCAGCCGGTATAAAAACACTGAGACAAATGGATACCTTGGTTAAAGAATAGAGATAATGGACACGTGAGATGGAAGGCCAGGTCATATGGTCTTGAGGAAGCTATAGGACAGTGGTACATGTTTTGATAGGTGGATGACAAAGCAGGGCTTTAGTCAATGTCAGTGTAACCATTGTGTTTGTCTTACCAGGTGGATGATGGTCATAACATTATCTTGGTACTGTATGTGGATGGTTTGCTAGCAGGTTTGTACATACAGGGTTTTGCTGAGCTAAGGGTAAGGTTAGTTCAGTGGCATGCATGAGGAATTTAAAGCAGCAAAATTCTTTGGCATGAGAGACATGGAAGATCACAGGTTGATTTTGTCTCCAGTGAGAGCTAATGTGAATCAGGTGTTAGTGAGGTTTAATACGTAGGATGCAGAACCAGAGCACACCAAGGGCTGGACAGTTCAGTGTTTGAAATCACATGAGGTCTGGTATAGACCTGAGTTTGCCCAAGCAGTGGGTGCTGTCAGAAAGTTTGGAGCTGATCTGGAAAAGAAGCACTGGAGGGTAGTTCAGTGGATTCTCAGGTATCTAAGAGGGACCAGTAGTAGGTTGACATGCTATGCAGGGTCAAGTTCTTTTCTACATGGGTTTGTAGATGCAGATGCAGTAGATTACTTGGATGACAGGAGGTGCACCACAGGTTGTGTGGTGGGTGGTCTTCAGGATTGATCTTGAAGAGGGATACAAGCCAGGAAACATATTAGATGGGGTACAGGTATAGGTATAATGCAGCTATTTATCTCTAAGTGGGAGATTGTTAGGTTGTGAAGCTAAAAGCTTCATTGTTGCAGACATGGAGGAGGTTGTTGAGAGGTTGCTAAGTTGCAAGGAAACTGACGTCGGTCTGATAAGCCAATGTCGGTAATATACAGTGGGAAAGGCAACCGACATCGGTCAAGTATCAGCCGACATCGGTCATCTCCAGCCTGACAGGGACCGACATCGATCACCTGTGTGGTTCCAAAATTGTCAGTTGCACGAACAGTTTGTTAACGAACTGAGTGTTTGCATGTTAAGAGCCAATTTTAGACTTGAAGCTGCAGATCTAATTATTGTAATTGGATGTCTAATTATTGTTTGCATGAGATCTATTTAAGAGACATGGGCTGTATTAAAAAGTGTTCTAGTTTGAGTTGAGCAAAGTTAGCTCCTTCTGTGTGTGAAGTGAGAAAGGGTGTTCCTCCTAGTTCCACAATAGTGCCAAGTGTGGGTGCTAGTTTTAGAGAATCAGAAGGGTTCTTCAGGTGTGTAGGTTCTTGGTCAGTAGATGTGCAAGGCCACTTTTGGAGATCTACATGGTAAGTAAGATCATTGATCTGCAGGTGTATGTGTGTGCAAGGTCTAAAGTTTGCAGGTGTGCAGAACTAGGTTGATCTGTAGGTGGCAGCAGAATCAAGGTGACAACAACACAATAGGGAGAAGGATCAGGCAAGATCTACTTGGAGTACGGTGTATACTCGATTGGAGAGCAAAGAGGAAGGCAAGGTAGTTCCTTCCATAAGTAAGATTATTTGAGTTGTAGGGTGTTACAAGTTCAGGGGAGATCTACTTGGAGTGCGTGGAGCACTTGTGTACTGGCAGTAGTGGATACTGACTGGTTGGAGGTGAACACCAACTCTGTGTTTGAATTGTGTGTTGGGACCATAAGAGAGAGAGCTTTGAGGAAAGAATTACTGTACACTTGAGGTGTGGGAAGCCTCTGAGAGGTGTGAAGAAGAAGTGGCATCTTCTTTATTTTATTCTTTTTTGGATGAGTATTAATACAATTGGGTATTGTCTCTCACATTCTGTGTTGTTTCTGGTTTCTAGTTACTTGTTACTTCTGGTTTAATTCCACATCTTAAGTTGCTTGTATTTGGTAATCAATGGTGATTTCGTGGGGTTCCTAACACTTCTTCAATGAAATCACTCCTCGAGAAGTTTCATGGCCATTTGGATAGATTAGTTTTGGGTGTCTTCAATCACCTGTTATTCATCAATTTCTTTGCCCTCTCAGGGTCTTTGTCATACTCCTTTTGGGATTATATGAAGTCAATCTTCAGTACTTCAGTAGCAGGAGGGCACATGAAGACTTTGTCAATAAATTCAGGATCCAGTCGAATTACTATGTTGCCACTGGCATTTGAGACTGATCTTGTCTCTTTGTTGTAGAACTGGGCACACTGGAGGACGAACTCTATATGATGTGTTGCCATCGAGAAAGTGGCAACCAAGTGAATGTTGCTTTCAACGATCCTCCTTATTTCAGAGCTCGAGTTAGCTACCTTCGTTCGAGTCACAAACTCGACCATATCCACGTGGCCAATTTTCATGTCTTTGATGTCATCAATGTTGGAGGTGACTGAAGTGATTGGGAAGACGCCCTGGTATTTGTACTTCATGGTCTTTGACTTTCTAGGAGATGTTTCAGACATTAGAATTAGCCTCAGTCGAACAGGTGCTGACGAGCAAGAATTCTCTGAAAGTACTATAGTCATGATCACACAATTAGGGAAAAGGGGGCGAGTTGGGGACTTCGCATATTAAGTGATCATGATCAAGGAAGGGTAATTAAAAGGGCTGGGCCAAAAATTGGGTCAAAGAATGAGGAAGAAAGGAAAAAGATGAAAAAAGGGGGAAAAACATTTTGGAGTTAGAAAATTTCAGAGGAGAAATGCATGGGCGGCAAAATTCGCCACCCCTGCATGAAGAATAATAAAAAAAAGGCATGGGTGATGAAATTCGCTACCCATGCATGTTCATTTAAAAAGGTGTAAGGGTGGCAAAATTTTCCACCCTTGCACCTTTCGCTTGCATCGACAGTGAAATTTGCCGCCGATGCAAACCTAGGGTGAAAAGGGGTGCAGGCAGCGATAATCGCTGCCCTTATAGGCAAGGCCTGCAGGGGTGGCAAAATTTGCCGCTCACACAAGCAAGAGAGAGAGAAGATGAATGGGTGGCGAGATCCACCGCCCATGTAGACTCTACTTTCATCGGTGGTGAAATTCGTTGCCTTCGCAAGTCAAGAGGGAACTTGGATCAACGGTGAATTTCACTGCTGATGCAAGTTGAAGCAAGGGAGCTCAGGAAAGACAAGGTGGGGGGTGAAAAAAATCATCACCCTCGCAGGAGCTGGCCGACCGGCCATAAAGAAATAAAAATCCTAACAACAACAAAAAGCAAACTAACAAAACAAAGAACAGGGAAAGAAAAGAAACAAACACTAGAAACAAGACCTACCTAGAAAGCCATGCATGTCACGAGATTAAATTCACAAAAATGAACCTTAACCCATTCGCTGGATCGTCCAGAGGCAGAGGATAGGAGGAGAGGAGGAAGAATGAAGAAAAATGAGGCCAAAATCGGGTTATATGGGGCAAAAATTGACCCCAACAACCTGCCGCATGTGGCAACAAATGCCACGCATGGAAAATGAGGCATGCATGGGTGGCAAATTTTTCTACCCTTGCATGTTCATTTACAAGTTCAGATGCAGGGGTGGTAAAAATTTTTGCCCTTGCAGGTCAAAATGCAGGGACGGCAAAAAATGCCACCCTTGCAGGTGAAATGCAAGGGCGGTAAAAAATGCTGCCCTTTCAGGTCAAAAGTGAAGTGCACTGGCGGCAAATTTTGTCACTCGTGCACGAGAATGGAGAAAATAAAACACCAACTCTGAAAGAGGCAGGTTAAGGTCTCTTGGTCGCATCGAGACCGTAACAGCCTTCACGTCTTGGGGAAGACACGATAAAAAGACATTACAAATTTTGAAAGGTGCAGTTGGACCAAGATGAGAATGAGAAGAACCCGTCTCGAAAACAAACTTAGAGAGATGAAAGATGAAACAGACAAGTTTCATCGGGGGTTGTTCCCAAAAATGAGCTAAGCTGATTTTGGAAACAACAGAATGGATAAAGATGGATATGTCTCACCAACTTGTGTTAAGACAAAGTCAACATCAAAATTATCCATGACTCATTCATGAGAAGTGTATAAAATAAGAAAACAACTTCAATTAGAGTACTTGGACTTCTTAACTACTAGATTTATGCTTAGAGTCACCATTAGTGCTTAGTGGAATTGCCTCTAAAGGCTGATATCTTGAGGAGAACACCAAAAATCCTCAAGGAATAAACTATTCAGTCCCATCGAGCATGTGAAAAAACTATTGTCACTTGAACTTACATCCCTTAAGAAGATGTTTCAACTCTCCTTGTTCAAGTGGCATAATGGAAACACCTTAGGGCTATGGGTGACCCAAATTTGAGGTGAGTCTCTAGATTAGGGCTAGTTCCCTTGATGTACTACTTAGGATTGAACCTAATACTAACATCGAGGGGTGTAAAGGGAGAGAAATAACTGAAAACAAATCTAATATAGGGAAGGTCTACTCACACCACTTACAATGCACTTGAAACCAAAGAGAATCCCACACATACATTTCATCCAATTAAACACTCCTCTTCTACTTCAATGTTTCAAGCATGGGGTCTTGAAGAGAGCTTAGGCTAGGATGACTTAGAAAATAGTTATTTTAGAAACACTAATGAATAAGCTACTAATTATACCTATGATCCACATTAGACACTTCTTGTTGACCTATAAAAGAGAGATTTCAAACTACACAAGGCACTAAGAAGAATAACATGTCAAGGTAAGCACAATACACTTGCACAAGACCACAACCATAATATACACTTAGTGAAATCATGAATGAGGTAAAAACAAAATTATTTATTAGTTAAAGGTAAAATTTAAGCAGGTCTTCACCATAGTCAGGTGAAGAGATGTCTACAGTAGCCAAAAAGGCTAGTATATATAAAAATTATGAGAGAAGAGAGAGAAAGTAAAGCTCAAGGGCCACTAAGAAACTTTTCAAGCAAGGAGAATGAGTTAAAATAACATGGAATCAATAATGAGATAGGTCTTATAAGGAAAACAAGGACAATGTCTCTCAAATTCATCTAACTCCTCCATATGTAGCATAAATGCTCTTTTACTTGTATAAGAAACTATCTTCATGATTTGCCTTCATTAAAATACCTCACCACTAAATAGGGTTAGGTATGATTATTGATCTGAGGGGGAGGGGTTACTGATAAGCCTCTACATGCATTGGAATGGTCTAAAACCATTCATATCTTTCTGTCCATGAGAAATCATCTCTAATAGTTACAAATGATTCTCTCTCATGCACCTCTCAAACTTGGCACACAAAATGCTTCCAATTATACAATATAATACATGAAAAAGGAGGAATGAAACATTTTAAGAATTTCCATGTCATCAGGTTCATGAATCAAGCCTTAAAAGGCTTCCCAATTAGAGTTTCATCATTTTCACTAAGTGTTCACTGCTTGCTCATTGTGACTGGCTAAGATGAAGGGAATGATAGGCACACTTAGGAGATTATATATCTAAATATATTTACATTAGGACTTATAAAAATTCCCAATCTATCTCCTAAAATTGGTTGCATCCTTTAAAGCTTCTCCATACCTATAAAACACAAAAATATGTCAATAAAATCCCTATTATACACCATCCATATAGGTAGGATACACCTCAGTCACATGTAATAGGGCCCTAGAGAGTCATCTACAACTCCAAATCATCTCCTTATCTTTTAATTCCCATTTGGATACTCCACTTACATTATCTTCTCCATTGGGTCTAAGAGAGGGTTTGTGAGGGTTTTAGAGTAGTTTTAGGTCTTAACCTTTGTTCATAACGAACATACATTGGAGTTATAAAAAAATTCCACCTATGGCTTCTTGAGGACCCTCTCTAACATCTTTGAGCACCTTGAATGTCTATGCAAAGATTCATGGAAGTTTTGAGCATTTCAATCTAGCCACGTGTGTACTTCTAGTAGTCTGCATAAGCTTGTGTGCACTTTAAGACAAATAATGTCTTCTTGATGGATGAATCTACATAATGATGGTTTTAACACCTATTTTCACATTCCAAAAACATATTTCAATAAGTTTTAGTTGTCATTTGGCCATAAAAGTGGTATGACTCCTATCTAGGTACTAGGACTAGATTAGGTATACTAGGCTTACTTGTAGACTTTATAGTTCAGACCCCTTTGTTGACCTTCCATACATCTAAGAGGGATTAAAAACATTAATTTTACCTCCATAAACATTCTCCAAATCATTATAATGCTTTTCAAAGGTTAAAACTGAATGTGATCTCTCATTTGGGGTTAGGCTTATTCCTTGCTCACTAGGTTTGCCTACAAACCTTGTTGCTCAGATCATCCTGATGTTTCTATTGCTATTTTCGCTTTCACATTCAAAGAGAGAATAAAAAACTAGAAGAAATGGTCTAAGGCTTGATTTACCTGGATGAAGTCATGCGCACCGTAATCCAGACGATCGTGAGAACTCCTCTTTGGTTGTGGAGGATGACACCTGCAAAGGAAAGAGACTAAGACAAAGAAGGCGTTAGATGAGGAGATGGTGGGTTGCCAAGCAAAAGCTTAATCCCAAAAGCAAAAGCTTGAGGGATGTCAACCCACTGATTGATAAAAAGATGTCTGATAAAGGATAGAATGATAAAAGACTGAAAATGATAAAGACAAAATGAAAAATGGAAGCAAATGCTTACCTGAATGTTGCTGTTGGCCTAGTCACAGTCACCGACGTCGGTGGTCCTACCGCCGTCAGTTGTCAGGGTCTACCGACGTCAGTTAGTCTACCGACGTCGGTGGGGGAAGTGACCAGCGTCGGTCGGGGTAGTAGTCTGTGGACGAGGTCTGGATGAGTTTTGGTCTGTGGACGGGTCTGAGACAGAGTTTTGGGCTTGGTTGAATGGTCTGGGGGTCTGGGTCTGAGAGTCTGGTTTTGGTTAATCGTCTGAGAGTCTATGCAGGGGTCTAGGACAATGGACAGAATGTCAAAAAGGGACAGAGGGATAGAGGAGACCAACAGGGGGATAGGGATATAAGGATTCAGGTCTGGTCTGGTCTGGTCTGGTGATAGGGAGTGCTGAATCTAGTTCATAATACTTAGAAGCAAATAACTAGAAAACACAATGAAAGTACAAACAAAATACTTACCTATGACTGGCTAAAGGAGTGTTGCAGACTGGTGTACCTATTGTTGGTGCTGCTGGTGTGAAGGCCCTGTTGCTGGTGTAAAAGCCTGATCCTGTTGCTGGTGCAGAAGCCCTGTGAGAGGGAGAGTGAGAGGTCTGGTTTGAAGATTGGCAGAGTGGCGGATGGTCGAAGACTGAAGATTGAAGGATTCTAGAGTCGGATGTGAGAGAGAGACCAAGAGAGAGATAACAGATGCTGAAAACCATTATGAAGGCTGCCGACGTCGGTAATATCATCGACGTCGGTCGACAGTTGATCGACGTCGGCGGCTGGAAGGTAGGAAAAAGGCTAAAAATACCCTTTTGTCCATTTTCCCAACTACTGGGTCAGCGAGTCTGAGGAAGAAACGGTCGAAGGTGGCTAAATGGATGTGAGAGGTTAAAGGGGAGAAGTTGGAATGGGGGTCTAGGCATTAATATTGGCCATGTGGAGAATGAAGGGAATCCAAAGAAGGGTATCTAAGGGTGGTGAGGTGGCAAGGGAGAGAGGGAAAAGGGATTTTATTAATTTAAAATAAGATATTTATTTCAAATTAATAAAACATGGGTTAAGAGTGGTTAAGTGGACCAAAGGGGACCAAGGGGGAGTCGACCTAGGGAGTAGACACGATTTCAGTGTCTACATTTGCCCCTTTTTGTCTTGTTGGTTGTTTTGGGTGAACTACAAGACAAAAATAGGAGTTGGTTGCCCCAGGTGTAGGATAAGGTTGATTTTGTCTTGTTGGTTGTTCAAGTGAACTGCAAGATAAAAATAAGAGGGTTGGGTTACCCTGATTATGGATGAGGTATTCCCCCTCAAAGTAGGAGTCGAAGGAAGGGAACCTGAAATCGAGTGCTGATTTGACAGAGAGTGGATGAAGATGGTGAGTGTGAACGCTGCAATAGTTGTGATTGCGCGTATACCACTGCATGAGATGGTCAGGTCAAATTGTCATAGGTCGAGGGTCGAGGAGTGCCAAAATTGAAATAATCGATCCCCAACATTTGGTCGTCTACTGATTGGGTTATTCAATCTAAGCTGAAGCTCCGATGGTCGTCGTGTTCTAGGTATTTTGGGCTCAGGATGTGCTCCTAGAAACACGAAAAAGTCACAAGTAGTGGGGATCAACCGGCTTGCGATCCTATACTTGTGAGGGTCAAAAATAGTCTGCGCACAAGTTTGCTAACCAGTCATGGGGTACCATACATACAAAAACAACCAAGGCAAAGTCGTCTTGGAAGTGGTCAGGGTTTGAGGAGATAGTCATGATCTCCATGGTCATTGGTCGAGGTGGATGGATGGATGAAAGAAAGTGGCCGAGCTAACCTCAGAACACTGAGTGCTGCCTACATAGCCCCTGTGTGAAGGGCCTCAGGCCAATGTAGTTCTCCCTAAAAGGGAGGAAGAGGGTCGAAGTGGTCGATGGTCTTGGTCGAGGTCAAGGTCATGGTCAAAGGATAGAATGGTTTGTCCATCAAGGAGACGAACAAATGAGGGTGGTCGAGCTAACCCCAGAAGACAGTCATGTCATCTGAGTGCTGCCTACATAGCCCCGGTCTTGGGGCCTCAGACCAATGTAGTTCAGACTAGTTGAGAAGATTGGTCGATGATTGGCTGATGATTGATTGTGGTCATGGTCAAGGTCATGGTCAAAGGATGGATAGTTTGTCCATCAGGTAAACGAACAAATGAGGGTGGTCAAGCTAGCCTCAGAAGACAGTCGTGTCATCTGAGTGCTGCCTACATAGCCCCGTTCTTAGGGCCTCAGACCAATGTAGTTTAGACAAAGGGTCCGAGTGGTAGACAGGTGGTCAAAGTGGTTGATAGATTGGTCTTGGTCATGATGAATGATGAGGGTAAAAAGATGATGTTGCAGCCTTTTCCATATTGTGTGATGGTGTATTCTGCAACATTGGTCGAGGGGTCTTTCATCCCTAGCAATTTTCCACAGTCATGATGGATGTATGCTAAAAATGAATTGAGGTCTATTTATGCTTCAGCAAGTATTGGTTTATGCTTCACATAAATTGTGTCGGGTCGATAGTTTCCATGTGTATTGGTGTCCATAGAAACTATGTGAAATGGACTAGGTCATGTCATTGGTCTGAAAATATTTGATTGGTTTGGTTTGGGTTTGGTTGGATAGATAATGATTTAGTTGGATGCCAGACCAAGATGTGTCAAAAGTGAAAGGCGAATTGCTCTTTCATTGACAAGGACCAGAATGAGGGCATAGGTAAGGGTTGTTTAGAAACAAAAGACCCATTCATGCATTGCATCGTTGACCATAAGTTGTGTTAGAGCAGTAATCGAATCACTTTGACATTAAAATGAGCTCGAAGTCCCTTGAGTAGGCAGAGGTGATAGGATTGATGTGATAAGGAAGGGGGAACCCTTTTTGGCAGGAACAACTTTGCCCCTTTTATAGGTGACCCCGAGAACAACTATAGACAAGTCCATGACTCTAAAGTTTTGTCAGTGTTTTTTTGTTTTTTTGAAGGCAGACTGATCGATGTGGGAAGCCTGCGAGGGGATGTTGTCTTGCTTTGTGGTCATGTCATGAAGCTGATCGATGCGGGAAGCTTCAGAGATAGTGCTGTGCATGTAGCAAAATTTATGCATAGCCATCCTTCGAGGGAGTGGTCTATATTTTGTTTTTTATGTTTTTGATATGAATTTGGCCTAGCTATCCTTCAAGGGAGTAGTCTAGTAAATACAACAATGATGATGCAACTGTCCTTCGAGGGAACAGTCTACATTTATAGTTTTATGATCGTGGAATATGCATCCCATTTTTATATATATATATATTTTTGATTGGACTTTTGGTCATGGACTTGACTATAGAGGTTTAGAGGGTTTCCCTTTTATTAGGACAAAGCATTCATGCTTGACAAAAGGGTTAGGATTGAGGGTTGTTGGAGATAGGAATGACAATGACGGGGAGTGCTCAAGGGATCGAGCTCAAGTTAAACGTCAAGTGAATAATTACTTAACTAACAGTGGACTGATCGAAGATGCAAGACATAAAGGGGCTCAGGTTCTGACAAAATCCTGACCCATGATTGTGTTATGATGCAAGGTCCGAGTCAATTGGGAGCAAACTTGCCCCATTGGCTTCGTTTCAAATTGGTCACATGTTGATTGATGTTGAAGGAGTTGGTCAATGTTTGGTCGAAGTTTGGGGTCGATGCTGAAGAAGTTGGTTGATATTTGATTAAGGTTTGATTGAGGTTGGTTTGAACGTTTGGTCAAAATTAGGTTGAATGTTTGGTCGAGGTCGGGTTGACGGTCTGGTTGAGGTCAGGTTGAATGTTTGGTCGAGGTCTAGTCGAGGTTTAGGATTAAAAGAGTGATTGATATTTGGTCGAGACAGGGTTGAAAGGTTGGTCGAGGCTTGGATGAAAGTTGAATTCCCCCAGTGGCTAGGGGGAATGTTTGATAGATTGGTCAAGGTCGGTTGAGGCTTGGTGGCCAAATTGACTGTGTTGATGTCGAATAAGGGGGTTAAAGGCAGCGAAGGGACCCTAGTCTGGAGTGGAGATCCCAATTTAGGTGATGAGGTTTGAGAAGCATGGGTCGGTGTTGATTTGTCGAAGGGGTGGTCAAGAGGATCCTTGATAAGAAGGGTATCCTTTCTCCATTGTTGACGAATGACAGCTTTAAGAGCGCAACAACGCTCAGTGTCATGTCCCGGAGTGTGATGATAATGACAGAATTTAGAGTTGTCGAACCAAGATGGTCTTGATCTGAGAGTTGATGAGTGGGGAAGTGTTGAAGGTTTGCTGATAGTGTGATCAAGAAGAATGGTGTCTTTCTCCAAACATTGGCGAAGGACAACCTTGAGGGCACAACAATGCTCAGTGTCATGCCCAGGCATGCGATGATACGCACAAATCTGAGTGTCGTCGAACCAGGGCGGTTTTGGTCTGAGGGATTGCTATGGCTTAAGAGGCGAGAGATTGATGTGAGAAGACTGAAACAAGTGCCATAATAGCAGGGCATAAGAACCTGCTAATGGGTCTGTGTGCTTTATTGCAGTGGGGGTTGATGACTTTGGTTTGAGAGGCATAAGAGGCATTAGTCGTACCATCATTTTCATGGCTGGTGTAACCACACATGGAGATGGCACTTTGGTGGTGATAGGTGTTGGATGTTTTGGAGGAAATATATGTCTAATGGGTTGAGGGGACAATGGAGGCAACTTGCCCCTGTGAGGTATGGGAGTAGGAAGCACCCCTATTAAAGTGGATGGATGCGGGCCCAAAATTGAAGGTAATGATGAAGGTGGGGGAGGAGTCCTCTGGTGTGGTTTAATGGCCTTCGTTGGTTTGGGGCGAGGTCCACTATTGTACGAGGTGAGGTTAGATATGGGTTTGGATTTGGATGTGGACAGAGGCGAGCGATATGTAGCAATATCAGGCAAAAGACAAGAGGAAACCGTGACTGGGTCTTCCTCGATCGAAATGGGCAAAGAGACTGGTTCTTCTCTTGGTGGAGAAGAAATAGGAGAGTGTGGCTCTGCAGTTGGATAGAGCGTAGGAATGGTCATGGTCTCGATATGTGGTCTAGTTGTGGAGAATGTATGATCCCCCATTGATGACAAAAAGGATGAGGGTGAGGCAGCCGGTGTGGGTGCCATCAAAGCATCCTCCAATATGAGCGAGGTCGATGGAGGATTAATAGGAGAAGAAAGTTCTTCACCATGTGGAAGAGGAATAGGGGAAGAAGGGTCTTCCACCTGTGAAGGAGGTTGGTCAGGGACAAGAGAAAAGACAGTGTCGATCGTGTGTATATCATGGTCTTGAGGGTCATTGGTCATGGTCTGGACATTGTTTTGAGTAGGTGGGTGATT
Organism: Torreya grandis; assembly: GCA_037957365.1. Classification (NCBI taxonomy): domain Eukaryota; kingdom Viridiplantae; phylum Streptophyta; class Pinopsida; order Cupressales; family Taxaceae; genus Torreya; species Torreya grandis. Next base: position 4,316,438 of record JARHVA010000070.1, on the reverse strand, counting down.
GGGAAAGGGTTGTTTGAAGATGTCAAGGTTTTGGTTGGCCAGAGAGTTTGGGTTATCCAAGATGAGATCCCCCTTGTCTAGCATGTCCTGGATGATGTTTTTGAAGGTTTGACAGTTATCCGTATCATGGCCTTTGACACGGTGATAGTTGCAAAAGTCATTCTCCTTGTACCATGCAGGGATAGGTGTTGAGGGGTTGAATTGAAGTGGTCGAATTGAAGGGAGATTGAGGACCCCCTACTTGATGAGTTTATCCAAGACAGAGGCATATGACTCTCCAATTGGAGTGAATTGACGTTGTATGGATCGACGTTGGAAGTGTTTATTGATGTAGTCTGATGTTGAAAATTGAGGTCGGTTGGTTATTGTTGAAGATGATGGTCTAAAGATGATAGTGTTTGCTGACCCCTTGGACTGGGAGTGGGTAGAAGAAGGTTTGGACGAAGAAGGGTCATTAGATTTTGCATTGTTATTATGCAATTTGACCTTATTTTCATCGATGGCATAGAGTTCAAGCTTTCTTGCCATGGTGAAAGCTTCGTCGAAAGTGCGGAATGTCTGGATCCGCAAGGTAGAAGAGATGTGGCTAGCACATGCTCGAGAAAATAGCTCAATGAGCTCAGGTTGAGGCAAGGAGAAGGAGAGTTGGTTAATCAAGCCTCTCCAATGGGTGACAAAATTGACTATTGATTCGTCATCAAATTGCCTGATGGAGTAGAGGTCTGTGATTGAAACTTGCTTGGTGATGTTGATAGAAAAATGGTCAAGAAATAATTGGGTGAGTTGGGCGAATGAAAAGATAGAATGTCTGGTAAGAGAGCTATACCAGTCAAGGGTAGGGCCAGAAAGAGACATGGGGAACGTGCGTAAAAGCAACACATCGTCATGGGCTATGAGGTAACAGGTATGTCTGAATGCCCGTAAGTGCTGTCGTGGGTCTTCCTTACTCTGGAAGCGAGTAAATTTGGGAATCTCCCACTGGTTGGGGTATGGTCGGATGGGCACAGAAGGATGAATGGGTTTGTTGCAAATTTGCTCATATGACAGAGCATTGCTTGAACCAGAGATAGAGGTCTCGAGACTGGACATTTTGTCCATCAGCATTTTGATGATGTCTGCTGACGGATTGATAGGTGGGGCACCCCCTAGGTTGTAGGGTACCTGGAAGGTGGTCGAAGAGGCGTATGACGTACTTGGTTGTGCTTGTGTAGGCACAACATAAGGGTAGTGCGTCATAGGGATAGATGTCGTGGTCAAAGGGGCTTTTGCCATGAAGTTAGAGGACACAAATTGACTATATACTGCCAGAGATGGTTGAGTGGCGACACTGGTAAAAGGATAGGTTGTCCTCTCGCGTGTATAGGTGCAAGAGTGGGCGAGGTCGAGACAACCAAGTTCTGGTATGGTGTAGAACTTGGTTGAATTGTGTGCGGTTGAGGGGGTAATGACACCCCGATGGAGGCAGGTTTGAAAATAGATGAGGAGGCCAAACTTTGTGTATTGGCCATGGTCGAGTGACTGGTCGGGACAATAGGTTGAGTCATGATGGGTTGGGTAGCTGATGACATCGATGTCATTACTGCTGCACCTGAAAGGTCCCACATTTGGTTTCTTACAAGATTGTTTTGGAAGGCTTTGACATTGAGGTCCAAGAATCTTTTGAAATCTTGGTCCCCTTTAGGGACGATGGGAGTTTGAGTCGGGGTTGGTCGAGTAGGAGTTCTTTCGGTCTCTGAGTGGAACTCCATTATAGGACTGGTTATGGATGGGGAAGACGGAAGCGGTTGATGTCTCGCGTGGTTAAGAAGAGCTTTGGTTTGACTGCGTGTCAAAACCATTCAAGGCAAACAGGGTCAGGTTTTAGAAACTATGTTTTTTTAGTTTCAGAAACTCAGAATGTGGTTTTTGGCAAAAAAAGGGTCGAGTTTTAGGCTGCTATTTTGAAAAAAAAAATTGTGATAGTGACCGACGTCGGTTGAAAAATTGATGTCGGTGAGAACAGATGGCCGACGTCGATCATACAATCGATGCCAGTGAGGAAAGTTGGCTGACGTCAGTGGTAAAACCGATGCCGGTCACTATGTTTTCCAGAAACCCAAAAGATTTGAGAGTTTTTGGAAAAAAGGAAGAAGAACGTCCTCACTAGCTCAAACAAGCAGATAAGAACAAAAAAAGAGAGATGGAGACAGGCAGACCCTAAGCGTTAAATCCTAAAAATCAACTTTTATAATCCTGTGGCTTATGCCTTAAAGTGATGTTTGGGGAGGTTGGCTGTTAGAAGGGTCCTAGAAGAGGTAGTCTATGGATGGTTTCAGGTTTGTTTAGGCGCTCAAGAGTTTGGGTTAGGTTCGGTACGTGGCCTGGTGCTAAGGAGCAAGCTCCCCTCACTTCACGAGCCCAATGATAAGCTGGTCTCGCTTAGCCAAAATATACCTTGCCTAGAGATTATCCTCCGCCAGAGAACGGAGTGGGCTTTCCCCTTGGTGGTGAAATCCAAGTGAGATTGCCAGGGAGGGGTAAGGTATCCGCTGGGTGATGAAATCCCAGTCGGGCCTTGTCTCAAGTATTGTTTGATGTTTGATTTAGTGCAAGTGGTTCGGTTGTGTAACATCAAGTGGACTACGATTAATTCAATATGCGGTTATTAATTACTAAGTGTGGACTAAGAAATGCAAGCAAGCAGAAATGTAATGCAGTGTGTTTTAAGCCCCAAGTCTAAATGTGAGTTTGAATGAAAACAAGCTGAGAAAGGGTTGAAAGATATGATTTTTGACTAGTCTAATGATGCAAGAAAGAAAAGAAATGTTCTTTTTAATCCTGCTTATGATGTCTTTTAGAAAATAAGAAAGAGGTGAAGAGAGAGAAACCTAATGCACCTAAATGAAAAAAGAAGGAACCCAAGGGAGACCCTAAGGTCCCACCGGGTGTGCCAGAATGTTTCTATTGCTATTTTCGCTTTCACATTCAAAGAGAGAATAAGAAACTAGAAGAAATGGTCTAAGGCTTGATGTACCTGGATGAAGTTATGCGCACTGTAATCCAGACGATCGTGAGAACTCCTCTTTGGTTGTGGAGGATGACACCTGCAAAGGAAAGAGACTAAGACAAAGAAGGCATTAGATGAGGAGATGGTGGGTTGCCAAGCAAAAGCTTGATCCCAGAAGCAAAAGCTTGAGGGATGTCAACCCACTGATTGATAAAAAGATGTCTGATAAAGGATAGAATGATAAAAGACTGAAAATGATAAAGACAAAATGAAAAATGGAAGCAAATGCTTACCTGAATGTTTCTGTCAGCCTAGTCACAGTCGTCGACGTCGGTGGTCCTACTGGCGTTGGTTGTCAGGGTCTGCCGACGTCGGTTAGTCTACCGACGTCGGTGGGGGAAGTGATCGGCATCGGTTGGGGCAGTAGTCTGTGGATGAGGTCTGGATGAGTTTTGGTCTGTGGACGGGTCTGAGACAGAGTTTTGGGCTTGGTTGAATGGTCTGGGGGTCTGGGTCTGAGAGTCTGGTTTCGGTTAATGGTCTGAGAGTCTGTGCAGGGGTCTGGGACAATGGACAGAATGTCAAAAAGGGACAGAGGGATATAGGAGACCAACAGGGGGACAGGGATACAAGGATTCGGGTCTGGTCTGGTCTGGTGATAGGGAGTGCTGAATCTAGTTCATAATACTTAGAAGCAAATAACTAGAAAACACAATGAAAGTATAAATAAAATACTTACTTGTGACTGGTTGAAGGAGTGTTATAGACTGGTGTACCTGTTGTTGGTGCTGCTGGTGTGAAGGCCCTGTTGCTGGTGTATAAGCCTGATGCTATTGCTGGTGCAGAAGCCCTATGAGAGGGAGAGTGAGAGGTCTGGTTTGAAGATTGGCAGAGTGGCGGATGGTCGAAGACTGAAGATTGAAGGATTCCAGATTCGGATGCAAGAGAGAGGCCAAAAGAGGGATAACGAATGCTAAAAATTGTTATGAAGGCTGCCGACACCGGCAATATCATCGACGTCGGTCGACAGTTGACCGACGTCGGTGGTTGGAAGGCAGGAAAAAGGCTAAAAATAGCCTTTTGTCTATTTTCCCAACTGTCGGGTCAGCGAGTTCGAGGAAGAAACGGTCGAAGGTGGCTAAATGGACGAGAGAGGTTAAAGGGGAGAAGTTGGAATGGGGGTCTAGGCATTAATATTGGCCATGTGGAGAATGAAGGGAATCCAAAGAAGGGTATCCAAGGGTGGTGAGGTGGCAAGGGAGAGAGGGAAAAGGGATTTTATTAATTTAAAATAGGATATTTATTTCAAATTAATAAAACATGGGTTAAGAGTGGTTAAGTGGACCAAAGGGGACCAAGGGGGGAGTCAACCTAGGGAGTAGACACAATTTTGGTGTCTACACCTGATTTTTTTCCTTGATCTATGTAAGTTTCTTCATGTTTTTTCAGATGTATTTAAACTTCTCCAAATTTTTTTAAGGGTCTCTACACCTTTTGTCTCATCCTCCATCTTCAATTCCAAAACTTGCAGGATTTTGTACAAGGGGAAAGTGCTCTACCTCTGAGACAGAACAAAGGCATATTGCCCTATCCTCTTATCAAAACCAAGAATTGGAGGGGGTTATTAAAGTTTTGAGTATTATCCATAAAAAAATTTAACCTTTTACTCCAATAATAAGACCTCTAACTCTCTCCATCTTCAAGACATGCCCTTTACAATATAGACTGTGCAGGGGTGCTTTAAGAGTAGACTGTATGCATCAATGTTGGAGTCTTTTCCATGTTAAATATCCATTATAAGAGGTGTATATGTGATCCAAAACTCAGAAGTTCTAGTTGACAAAGATTGCAATAGCACAAAAACAACACAATATCAATGAATTCTCTGAGAAGAGACGTCGTATTACTTACAGATCGCAATACAAATATAGGCTTATCTTTGGGAAGAGATGTCTTGCCAAAACATACGATTATCTCTGAGAAGAGATGTCTTGCCAAAACATACGATTATCTCTAAGAAGAGATGTCTGCCTTCCCCTTTCAGGTTACAATGCATTTATACATATTTTAGAAAACAACCTCAGGAGATTGCGTGGCTCGAGGAATTAACAGGTGATGATTTTAACATCCCAGCATTAAAACCATACAACACTCAAGGACATACATCCTAGCATTAAAACAATACAACGCTCGAGGACATAATCACTCAAGGACAAAACTGTCACTGATAATACAAAATGAAAACAATACAAAACTCGAGGAATTACTGTCACCAAATGGTCTTCGAATTGTTGCCCGAATCATTCCTCCTTCTTGTAAAAGCAATGGTCCCCATTGCATCACCGTTCCCCATCAGGTGTGGTAGTTGTGTCTTGATTTGATTCTCGATGCACACTTGGAAGGGACTGTGGTTTATGGAACTGTGCGGGGCCCGATTGTTCACCATTTCTATCTGACCATCAGTCTGTGGATGGAAGGCTGTGAACTTCTTCAGAGCGGTATCTATTTGCTTCTGTTGTGTTATCAGGGTTGTAACATCAGCCCTTTTGGATTCTTGTGGCTTGACCACCATCGCTAAGTCGAGAGACAGATGTGGAAGGTGGTACTTCTGGTACCCTGTAGCGCCGTGTTCCAAGAGTGAGAGTGATCCATCTAGTTCTTGATTCATATATACCATGTCGATCATATATGAATGGCTGACCAAAGAGTACATCAAAAACATCTAAAATGGCCACATCACATAAGAACTCATCTTGGAAAGGTTGTATTGCATATGAGAGAAGACATTGGTGGGTGACACGGAGGTCTCTCCCTGGGCTCAACCATCCAATACTGTATGGTTTTGGGTGAGGCTTTATGGATAGATTTAGGCTTTTCACAACATTCGTAGAGATTAAATTCTTTTAACTTTCGCTATCAAGAATGAAATGCAGAGGCTTACCTTTTGCCCATAACTTAGAGTGAAACAACATTTCCTTGTCATCTAGCATCTCGTCGTGTGTCTGTGATGAAGCTACAATGGCTTCAGGATCAACATCTATAATTTCTTCTTCAACCTCTTCGATTGCAGGGTCTGTATGAGGTAGAGTAGTAGATGTTGTGGATGGTGACTCCAAAAGTAGTGATTTGATAGCTCGACATTCTTCTCTGGAGTGAGTTCTAGATTTGTGATAACCACACCACTTCCCAGTCTCTCCTTCCTTTTGCTTCCAATTTTGGCCTTGTGTTTGACCTTCGTTATCAATTTTCCATTTTGAAGACTGATTCTTTATATCCATTCTTCCATGCTTCTGCTCAATCTTTACTGTGAACTTGTATGCTTCACCGATGGTTTCCAAATTGAAGAGATCCGTTTCCCCCCAGATGTACCATTGTAGTCCACCACGATATTTGAGAGTTTTATGTTTCTCACTTTCTTCAATGCCCAGTCTTGCAGACAAAGAATGAAAAGTGTCTGTGTAATCTTACACAGATTGGTCCTTGCCTTGGCGAAGTTGTTGCCACTGTATGTACAGATCATCATACGCACCGATGGGATAGTATTCTTCTGTTACTGCTTTCGTAAAATCATCCCAGATGGGTTCCACCCCAAGGCCAATTATATCTATTTTGAACCTCTTTTTGTACACTTCCCACCATTTTTTCACAGGAAATGATGATTTCAAAAGAGCAAAAGTGATCTTTTCTCCATCGGGGAACTTATTTACAGAGAAGTAGGATGACAGTTGATCTAACCAAATTTCCACTGCATTAGCATTGATTTTGCCTTCAAATGTGGGAATATCAAAATTTACCTGAACCTTGAAGTGTGTTGGGGCACTGAAAGGAAGCTCCCTCGATGAGGAGCATGGATGTGTAGCCGTGGAGCCAGAATTTTCCATTGGAAGTGTTTGAAGAATTTGAGCAAATTGTTGGAGCATCTGCGCTTATTGCCACTGGAGGGCTTCATTCACCATTTACTTGAAAGGATTAGATGTCTTGGTGTTGTTTACCATTTGAGGTCATTTGGGGTGCATAGGTGGAGCATTTGAAAGTTCTGTCACTTCCCACCCAAGTTTCTTGTATCTTAACCTCGTCCTCAGGAACATACACTCTCAAGACAAACTGCTCTGATACCACTGATCCAAGACTCAGAAGTTCTGGTTGACAAAGATTGTAATAGCACAAAAACAACACAATAACAATGAATTATTAGAGAAGAGATGTTGTATTACTTACAGATCACAATACAAATATAGGATTATCTCTAGGAAGAGATGTCTTGCCAAAACATATGATTATCTCTGAGAAGAGATGTCTTGCTAAAACATACAATTATCTCTGAGAAGAGATGTCTGCCTTCCCCTTTTAGGTTACAATGCATTTATACATATTTTAGAAAACAACCTCGAGAGATTGTGTGGCTTGAGAAATTAACGGATGACGATTTTAACGTCCCATCATTAAAACCATACAACGCTCGAGGACATACGTCCCAGCATTAAAACAATACAATGCTCGAGGACATAATCGCTCGAGGACAAAACTGTCACCGACAATACAAAATGAAAACAATACAAAACTCAAGGAATTACAATCACCGAATGGTCCTCAAATTGTTTCTTGGATCAATATGTGATATAATATTCACAAAATATCTGATTCATTCAAGATTTTAACCCGTTGACCCTTTTATTCCCTTTCATTCTCTTGAATTCATAAGATGATGGTTCTGCTTGACTATTTTATTTATTGTAGGTGCAAATTAGGGTTATAAAAAGGTATATAGGCCCATATTTACTTGGTCATGATAGGGATAGACTCTTCACTGAACCATGAGAACCAATTTTTAAAAAACCTCAAACACTATTCTCACCTTATACACACTTCTCATACTTCAATCATCAAATCACTCACTGTTTGACTAAGGCACTCTTTATTATATTGAGCCTTTAGGTTAAGATGGGTTGATTATAAATTATTTGTGATGATCATTAATTATTTGAAACTTACATGAGGTTAAAAATGTGCATCTCATCTTGACTTCACCTATATCCTCCATTTGGGCTCAAAATATGCCTTTAACTCTTGACTGGGACCCTTTCTCTTTGAGACCCTCCTATAGGTCTCTATTAGGCTTTATGTTAGGTATGTTAAGGCCTTTATGAAATCCTATAGAGTTATCTAATGTCACAAGGCACTCACTTCTTATCTTATAACCTCTCTTAGCCCTTCTCAACCACATTAATCTTCATTAAGGGGGTCTATCTTGAATGACTGAGACACTTTTCAATTGACCTGCTTGTAGGTGGGTGTTTCATGCCTCTATACAGACTGAGGGTGAGCATGGGAAGCCAAAAATACAAATTGACATATATTTCTATGATATCTCAGTCCTTGGATACCACTTGAACATTTAGAACCATTCCTATATGAAAATAGGCCTTATTTTCAACTTTGGTGGAGAAAAACCACTTTTTTGATCTCAGACCTGTAGATGTTACTGAGACATTTCAATATATAAGAACATGAATTCAAAGTCCTCAAACTCATGTTCCTTGTGATTTCCGATTGCCTTCCCTTGCAATAAGATACCCTCATGGAAGGGCTACTATATGGAACTCTTAAAGTCTATCAAGAAATCATCTTTTAAACCTATCCAATTTTGTTAAAAAACATAGAGCTCTTTATTCTACCATTTTAGGGACAAGTTCCCAAAACTCAAATTGTTTCCTTGGAATGGTTTATCAAAGACTAGTGGGTTGCCAAAGGGATCAGTCATGTTCATTAGGATAACATACAACTTCATAACCTCATGAGGCTCAAACCTAGCCATTTCCTATCCTACAACACCCCTATAGCTTTGTTAGACACCTGTAGATGCAAAGTGAACTAGTCTACAAGCATAACCAAGCCTAGAAGAGGCTTCTTGGGTTATTATAACTCCATAATCAAGAAATTAGTGAACATACCTATGGAGAGGCCTTGAGAAACACATGAAATAATCAAATCTATCAAATCAAAGCAAAAGATTCTAAAATAGGCTCAAATAGTGACCCCTCATGAATATGAGAACATGAAAAGCTATCTGGATTCTGAGCAATGGTTCATAAAGGAAGATCCCTAAAACTCAAAAATCTTGCTATGGATTTGAATTTGACTCAGACCCCTTTAAAATCCCAAGATCACTCCCTCCAACTCCATCTGTACAGACTGTAACAAGTATCCAAAGTTGACTCTTCTTGGCTTGCAAAGGTAAGAAATAAGGAGTAGAATCAAAATTTGATTTTCCTGACTAAAAATCTACATACCAGGTATGGTAAATATCTTAAGGAGTTGAAGAGACACTAGGCCCACATTTTTAGCTCAAGGTGAGCTCACCAAGTCTGTACAAGTGCCATTAATGTCCTGTTTTCAAGGAGATCTACCTATTTTCATGCATGCAACTACCTATGAATGAATATAACTTATTACTAACATTTTATAACCCCATTCACATTGAAATCCTTTTTAGTGACACTTTGCTTCCTTAACTCATCCGTACATGTCATTTAATGAGCCAAAAATATGACTAAAAGGCATTTTTTGCATATGAAACATGGTAAAAGACAAATATATGACTAAGGAACACATTAAAACATTTAAATTACCAAATTAAGACATTTATAGAGTAATTTTAGCCTTTGACCATGTTTAACCAGAGTTGACTTGGGTTGACTAGGCAAGTACAAGGAAGCTAGGCTTAAACCAAGGCTAGAGCAAGGATAGGTGAGACATATAGAACAACATGAGACCCCATAAGACATATGGAAACCTTATAAATTTTTTAAAAATGTAAGGCTTTACCCAATTTGACTAAAAGTCAAATTTGGTCAATAGAGACTTTAAAGTATTTTGCTCAATGTTTTTAACCTTATCCTCTAAGGTATTTATAACTTGAAGGAGTGTTTGAACTATGTACCCATTAGGATTTAGATTAGCAAGATAAGTAGTCACCAAAAGGATGTAATCATGGTTTGAATAGGAATATAAACTAGTATTTGAGTTAAAACATTTGTTAGCCCCATGGTAGATGTAGCAATAGTAGTTTCAAGAAACAAAGGTTTAAATACATATCCTGTTCCCCCACTAGAAATAATAGGTTGTAATGTGTTCAGGGGGAGGGTTGCTGGTATATGGAGATGACCCATAATTCTAATAGCATGATCAATAGATGGACCTATTTGGTCATCTATGATTTTTACGTTCTTAGTTTCTAAAATGGTTTTTAGGATTTTATCAAGATCTTCAGGGTTTTGATGAATACGATCATTAAATAATAAAATTGTTTGCACTTACTCATGATTTATTTGTTCATGTGCATTGATTTCATTAGACTCATGGTTTTCATTATTATAATCTTCTTCTATGGTAACCTTATCAATATGTTTTTCATTCTCAACATTGGTATCATCATGATCTATGGGATTAGGTCCTTTATTGGTTTGAGACATCTTAGGTAGTGGGAGGGGAAAATCAATGTGTTTAATAGGCACACCTCATAATATAGGGTTATACCTAGGTTGCAAGTAAAATAATGCAAGTAGGAAATGAAAAATTACAATAATATGAAAGCCTATTTGACTAAAAAACTTAGGAATCAAAAATGTTTGCATTAATAAAAATTGAGTTCACCAAATGTTTAACCCTAAAAATATAGATTGGGGTTATCTAGGGTTAAAGGGGATAGAGATATCCTAAGGTACAAGGGTGATAAACTATCTCTATAATAGGCCAAATTAAGAGTTAAACTTAGACATAACATATGTTGAATTCATTAAATCTAGATAGACTAAAAATAGTAATTACAACTATGATAGATATGGTAATGATAAAGAAATAATGTACTTAGTTGGTTTTGATGCTAACACGGTTTTGGATCTAGAACAAAAAAGAAGCAAACTGGAAAAAGATTCTGGAATAGTGATCAAATACTAGATTATGTACCTTTAGATATACGAATACTAGCATCAACCTTGGATGGTTGTGTCAACGCTACTATCTAAACCTGACATAGGTGTCATGTATAAAATACCTATTAAAAAAGGATGTGATCACTTGGATGCTTGTATATTTTTCTTCACCTTCATTCTGGTGCATTCATATCTGGGTCATGGATTGTCACTCATAAAATTGTAAAACCCTAGTTCTTCATCTTCATAGTGACCTTGAAAAAAAGGGTTAGTGGGCACACAGTGTCGAGTTGACCCTAAATATCCCTCTATCAATGAGTTTTACGTACATATCCAATACTTCTAAGAATGCCTTAGACTGATGTAGTTCTCCTCTATGTGTTGGCTTGTGTGTGAATCATATAATATGTGGAAAGTAAGTACAATAATGACCTCTATTGTAACTTGGAAAATCGGGCTCTTAGGCTACTCCTTCAATACTTCAGACATGTGTATGTGTTATCCATATGGTTGATATGAAAATATAAGAAAATAAGTAAGCTTTTCTTTATCGAGTGCTTGATTGAATGATTTGATAAGTTACCTCAAATATTTTTTAGGTGTATGCTAGGCGAAGAATGAATGAGGGTTGATCTTGTGTTTATATCAATTCATTTGGAGAAATAACTCACATTAAAACACTTAGGTCAACCTTTGGGATAAGTTTCAAATGTAAATTAGATGAATTTAAGGAACTGGACACTTATGTTGATGTAAGTGTCTATTTGGGATGTTCATGTCTAGGAAACGAGAAAGTAGGTACAAGCTCATAACTTGTAGAGGTGGAAGATTAACAAGTTTTGAGCATTATGGGCAAGATAGCAAGTCTGGGTCATCAACATAATACTGGTCAGACTAAGAGATAGACTAAGGGATACAAGATAGAATAGACTCAAGACTTTTGAAAGCATGAAATCTCTAAAACTAAGAGGAACAACCATGGTTTGAGATTACCAAGTGTACATGATTGAGATGCTATATAATCCATAAATATCATCTACAGACACTCAACTTGAGAAAATTATGATTCTAAGTAAAGGAATTTTTTTTATATTAACATCTAATCTATTGGTGAAATTAGGGTTTGTTAATGGAGCCATTGGAGAAATAGTTCACATTTTTTACCACCCAGATTCAGACCCACCTTCCTTACCCATGTATGTGGTTATTACCTTCAAGAATTACTATAGTCCCCCATGGGATGTTTGTAACTTAACACATCTTCTAATTCTTTCTATTCAAGGGGTAATCATCACCAAATACCTATCAAAATGGCATGGGTTATAACTAGACATAAAACACAAGGGATGATTCTCAATAAAGAAACAATAGATATTAACAAAATTGATCCTCCGGGGTTGACTACTTCTATATCAAGAGTACACTCACTGTCTAACCTACATATCAATCTTTTATTTTCATTTGACTGCTACACAATAATGAAGGATAATATATATGTAAATTTGAGAAGAGCAGAGGAAGCAAGACTCAGTATAATACATATTCTATATCATTTAAATCAAATATAGGTTTTCTCAATAAATACACAAAAGTGCATTTTCATAATATTTATTTTGCTCTTTACTACTCCTCACCTACTTCACACTAATAAACTATTAATAATAAATAAATAAAATATAAATACAAATCCCTCCTAATATTCCTTGCACCAACAAGAGAACTACTAGTTGAGATATCCACTCAAGTTACTATACAATAAATTATGGTAATTAATATCCATTTCAAGATGAAGAAGTCCTAGTTTCAAGTAAAGGCAGCTTTGATTTGCATTTTTTCATGTGAAACACCTTTTAAATGGCCATTTATTTTCTTTTTGGGTCATTTCTAAAGATGTGAAATAGGAGCTGCAATAATAACTTCAATACGTCCATTTAGGTAATGTATTTTATGATTTATTTGCCCTTGATTTTGATTTATTATGTAATTAATTATATTTTTGGTGTGTAATAGTAGGATAATGATGCTTTGGTTGAAAAGAAGAAAAAAAAGGGAAGAAGAAGAAGGGATTCAAAGGTGAGTGTATATTTTCCTCCAGATTATGTAATTATCAAATTTGTGAATCATTTATGAGTGTAAGAACATAACATTTGATAATAACTTAATTTTTTATGAATGGATAGTGATGATTTTTTTTTGATTACATTGATATTTTTAATTACTTTTATTTTATACTTAATAATATAAAATAGATTAATTAAATTTTCATATTAATTAGTAATTAATTTTGATTTATTTTATAATTAATTGGTTTTTTTAGGGTAGTGTAGGATAATGATGTAAACAAGAAAATAAAAATAAATGACCTATTCTTTAATCATGTCCAAGCATTGGAAAATAAGAATAAAAATAAGGGGAGAAGTCAAAAATTGGAATCAGTGAAAATATTTGCAACTCTTATATTGTTTGTATTTGAATAAAATTTTGTTTGTTACTACCAAATCTTTGTGTTGACGCAGGAGATTGCACCCGGGGCAAGGAGGCTTAGCTCCTGCCTTCTCCGCGCAACATGGAAACTCTCCTCTCGCCTGTGGGATTGGCGAAGCTGGAGGAGAGAGTCTCTAGATAAGGGCTAGCTCCCTTCGATGCATCGTGTTTTTTCTAGCAAGTGCTAACATACACACACACACACACACACACATATATATAGATATAAAAAGTGGGGGATGAAAAGGGAGAAAGAGAATGCAGGAAAAACAAGCCTACTCTAAAAGAGGTGATGCACCAAAAACAAAGGGGTCGACCTTCACACATCCACTCTCAAAACCAGACAAATACAAACATACTCTATACATTTGGCAAAAAGGACCAGGATGCAAAACACTGGTAGGGAGGCTTTCATGAAAACATAGGCGACAAAAAAAATCACTAAGGCGCTATGAAATGCACACTGTAAGTAATTCCTTCTATTTTGGTCTTCTCAAATGTCAGCTCTTCTCCTTTCTGTTAGGTTGTGGAGCTAAAAGCTTCACCAGGATGCAAACAGGAGAAGTTATGGAGGATGAAGAGTTGCGGGGAGTTGCAGAATCAGTTGCAGGGAAACTGGTGTCGGTCTGATCAGCCGACGTTGGTCAGATGGCAGTGAGGAAGCAACCAGCGTCGGTTACCAGTCGGCCGACATCGGTCATGGAGGAGCCGGCGTCGGTAGCCTGTGCGTGAACAGGCAGTTTACATGTTGATTCCAGAGAGTCTATTTTTGGACTGTTAGTTTGCATGTTGAAGGCTAGTCTTAGTCTTGAGTTACGTGTCTAATTATTGTAATTAGGTTAGTCTAATTATTGTAAGCATGAGATCTATATATGGACTCATGGGCTGTATTGTAAATGTGTGCTAGAAAGCCATAGAGCTTTTAGAGAGAGCTAGTGTAGCTCCTCCTAGTTCCAAAGGGGTGGTGAGTGTGTATGATCAAGGAGAGTTGCAAGGTCTGCAAGGTCAAGGAGCTGATCCATCGGGGTACTGGTTGAAGAATCATAAGGACTTGGTGAGGCAAGGACAAGGGTTCTTCAGGGGTGTAGAGATAAATACATGGTGAGTAAGGTCAAGTGATTTGCAGGTAGCAGAGAGCAGGGGATCTACTTGGAGTATGGTTGTGTACTTGGTGAACTGGCAGCGTGTTACTGACTGGTTGGAGAGGTGAACATCAATTCTGTATTGGAGTTGATTGTTGTGACTGAGAGAGAGAGGGAAGAAGGTCTTGAGGCATGGCGAACCTTTGAGGTGGAGGAAGAAGTGGCATCTTCCTTATTGTATATTCTTCTGAGTGATTATTAATACAATTGTGTATTGTCTCTCAATTCCTGTGTTGTTTCATATTTCTAGTTACTTATTGATTCTGGTATAATTCCGTGTTTAGTTGCTAATACAAGAAGTAATCATATGTGCTCTAATTGGTAGAGCAAGATCTTGACTAAGTAGGCATCGGAGCATGTTTATTGTTCTAGGTTCCTTGACAAGTGGTATCAGAGCTTTTGGTTGGGTTACTAACAGGTGGTTTCAGATCTGATAGTGTTTGTTGATTACAGGTTACTCACAGGGGTTTCTGATTGAGTGGGAGTATAGCAATGGCAGAAGGAAGTAAGCTACGAATGGAGAAACTGAATAGCACAAATGGTCTGATTGATGGAAAGAAAGAGCAGGGAAATAGATATTGTTGGTTGGTAGCAGATCAGCATGAAGGAACTGAAGATGTAGATGTTGCAGGTGTTGTTGCACAGGATGCTTTGGGAGGTTTCTTGGATAAAGTTGAATCTTGGAGAACAGATTATGTTGCCTCTTTCCATGCAGCCCCAGGGAGAGGAGCTGGTGAGCCTTGCCAAAGAATTGGCAAAGGGGAAGTGAAGCTGAAATTGTAGATGGATGACACACAGTGGTTGAAGGAAGTCATGCAGGTACCGGTCTTAGAGATGAGTCTAATTTCTTTAGGAAATTTGGGTGATGAGAGATGCACTGTAACTCTCACAGTGGATACACTTGAATTAGATGGTGGTAAGAAAGTAGGTATCCTTTATCTATCTACTTATATTGCTGATTCACTTTCTGTTACAGAGATGTGGCTTCATGGGCTTGGTCACATATGTAGGAGGGGAATGCAGGTTCTCAAGCGAAACACAGATGTTTTTGACAAGCTAAAGAACTGGAAAGCCTTAGTGTTCATGGAGGAGATGATGGACAGATATCAGGTGAGAGAACTAAATTATTCTGAGCAGAGCAGGGTTGATTTGATTAGGATTTTGATCCATGGAGAGCTCGCAGGTAAAAAGTTATCACTCACAGACGAACACAGGTACTGGCGTCGGTCATACAGTAATCGACGTTAGCAACAAGAAGGCCGACGTCGATCATGAAGGAACTGACGTTGGTAGAAAGGATACCAACGTCGGCCAGGGAAACGACGTCGGCAGTCAGGGTCAGTGCAGGGAACCGACATCAGTCAGGAGCAGACTAGGAGATGGCCGAGATCGGTCACTGGAACGGATATTGGGCGGACAGCAAGCTGTCAACAAGTCTCAAATGCTCATGTCAAGGTCAGAAAGGGTAAGTGAACCTCATATTCGTTGTTCACCTTCTTTATATTGCTTACTGATGGTCGAGAACTAGGAAGATGTGAAGAGGCAATGCAGGTAGAATCTAGATACAGTGGGAGCTTGGCATGGATGAGGAGTGTGAGTCCTTGGAGAAGAACCAAACAGGTATTCATTGGTAGAGTTTTCAGTTGGAAGTAAGCACTGAGAGACAGAATGGATTCCCATTTTAAAGAAGAGAGTGGATGGACACAAGAGACAGAAGGCCAAGGTATAGGTCTTGAAGAAGCTGTAGGATAGTGGTACAGGGTTTGACAGGGGGATGACTAAGCATGGCTTCAGTCAATGTCAGTGTAACTATTGTGTTTATCTTACCAAGTGGATAATGATTGCAACATTATTCTGTTACTGTATGTGGGTGATTTGCTAGCAGGTTTGTACATACAGGGTTTTGCTGAGCTAAAGGTAAGGTTAGTTCAGAGGTGTGTCATGAAGAATTTGGAGCAGCGAAATTCTTTAGCATAAGAGACATGGAGATTTTATCTCCAGTGGGAGCTGATGTGAAGACGGTGTTGGCGAGGTTCATTACGCAAGATGCAGAATCAGAAAGCACACCAATGGCTGGACAGTTCAAGCTTAGCTTGAAATAGGGTTTGAAATCACATAAGGTCTAGTGTAGACCTGAGTTTTCCCAATCAGTGGGGGTTGTCAGAAAGTATGGAGCCAATTCAGAGAAGGAGTACTAGAGGGCAGTTCAGTGGGACTAGCAGCAGGGATTCTTGTTATGCAGGGTCAAGTTCCTCGCTACATGGATATGTAGGTTCGATTGTGGCAGGTTACTTGAATGACAGGTGCGGCATCACAGATTGTGTGGTGGTTGGTCTTCAGGGTTGATCTTGAAGAGGAATATAAGCCAGGGAATAATTTAGATAGTGTACAGGTACAGGTGCAACTATTTATCTCCAAGTGGGAGATTGTTAGGTTGTGGAGCTAAAAGCTTCACCAGGATGCAAATAGGAGAAGTTATGGAGGATGCAGAGTTGCGGGAAGTTGCAGAATCAGTTGCAGGGAAACTAGCATCGATCTGATCAGCCAACATCAGTCAGATGGTAGTGAGGAAGCAACCGGCATCGGTTACCAGTCGGTCGACATCGGTCATGGAGGAGCCAGCGTCGATAGCCTGTGAGTGAACAGGCAGTTCGCATGTTGATTTCAGAGAGTCTATTTTTGGACTGTTAGTTTGCATGTTGAAGGCTAGTCTTAGTCTTGAGTTGCATGCCTAATTATTGTAATTAGGTTAGTCTAATTATTGTAAGCATGAGATCTATATATGGACTCATGGGCTGTATTGTAAATGTGTGCTAGAAAGCCATAGAGCTTTTAGAGAGAGCTAGTGTAGCTCCTCCTAGTTCCAAAGGGGTGCTGAGTGTGTATGATTAGGGAGAGTTGCAAGGTCTACAAGGTCAAGGCGCTGATCCACCGGGGTATTGGTTGAAGAATCATAAGGACTTGGTGAGGCAAGGACAAGGGTTCTTCAGGGGTGTAGAGATATCTACATGGTGAGTAAGGTCAAGTGATTTGCAGGTAGCAGAGAGCAGGGGATCTACTTGGAGTATGGTTGTGTACTTGGTGAACTGGCAGCGTGTTACTGACTGGTTGGAGAGGTGAACATCAATTCTATATTGGAGTTGATTGTTGTGACCGAGAGAGAGAGGGAAGAAGGTCTTGAGGTGTGGTGAACCTTTGAGGTGGAGGAAGAAGTGGCATCTTCCTTATTGTATATTCTTCTGAGTGATTATTAATACAATTGTGTATTGTCTCTCAATTCCTGTGTTGTTTCATATTTCTAGTTACTTATTGATTCTGGTATAATTCCGTGTTTAGTTGCTAATACAAGAAGTAATCATATGTGCTCTAATTGGTAAAGCAAGATCCTGACTAAGTAGGCATCGAAGCATGTTTATTGTTCTAGGTTCCTTGACACTTTCAGCTGCAAAAATGGTGCCTTGTAGATGACAGGTCTGCTGGTGTTGACCCTGTGAGAGCATCAGAAGACAATGACTGGACACAAGCAAACATTCAACGCATACTCTGAAACATCTATCCAAATGGAGGTAAAAACTGCATTTTATTGATCTAGGTGAAATTTTTGTAGAGTTACGCTCTTTACAAAATGTGGAAGATCTCCTCTCAAAATGAGAAGTTACAATATATATGAGAAAAGAAAGAAGAGAACTTGGCACTTTTTTGACAAGTTGCAAGTCACGTCTCATTGGAAAGAGGAAAACACTATTGTGTTATCATCATTCTAGAAGAAGCCTGCTAGAACCATGATGTATAATCACCAAATTTGACTTTGGCGTTCGAGCTTTAATGTGGAAGCGTGGATCGCGCCTCTTTTCTGCCAATAGACTGAAATTTGTCCCCTTTTAAATGCATGGGCCGTGTTACTCGCTATTCACGCCATTTGGGGGACTATCAGGCAATAAGTCACCTGCACTTTGCCACTTGGACCGCCTTGTCACTTCTGCACCATGTCATTCTCCTTGTCTGTCATCTGCAAATTGTCTTCTTCTGCATCTTTGTCTTTCGTGCTCTTTGGCCCCTTGGGGCAAACATTTAAGTGGATCACTACATTTTGAGCTCCCTTCCAATGCTTGATGCTCAAAAAGTTCAAAAAACAAACGGCTAGTTCATTGCATTAAATTTGATGGCCTTTGAAACGCCACCATCCTTGACAAAAGTCATTGGGTCTTTTCCTTTGAAGTGCGGCCTCCTTGAATTGAACCCGTTGAACCAAAATGGTTCAACAGTTCAATGGTTTAACCAAGCGCGCTGATGAACCAAGACCGTTGAATTTCCACCTTTAAACCAATTGAACCCGACTATGAACTAAATTCATTGCACCTGCTGAACTCGAAATGAATTGGCCTTAAATAGCAGGGGAGAAGTTGACCAAGATTTTGCTTGTGGGAAAAATTGGTCAACACTTTGGTCATTATCTTATTGTATCTATCTTACCATATGTGTTTAAGCTAAATTTTACTTTCTTGTTCTACTTAGAATTAAGACTATTCTTGTTATCTCCATACCTCATGATTATTGTCTTATTAAATACAAGGCTGTAAACTCATCACATGGCATATCATATTTTGTGGATATTGGTTAAGCACCATAAATATGATTAATAATCTATGCTACTAGAAGATTTCACTAGTTTGGTCACTTTGAACTACTTGATCTAGTTACTTTGTAGTTCAATATATGATAGGATTTTCATTTGGAGTGAATTGTAGTTCAATATAACAAATTTTGTAATTTTTTTTTTCATAGTTAAATGAAATTTGTTTTTAATATTATTTTCTATTTTATTAAATATTGTTGCTCATAAAAATGATTTTGGGATATATCGATTTGTCTTTTTATTTATAACTTCTTTAATTTTTTTTATTTTTTTGGGTTAATATTCCTTGATATATAATTATGTAACTCATTTTTTGTTAAATTAATTAAAAATAAAATTTGTATATAAATTAAGAGAGAATAATATTTTTACTATGAAATTACATTTATGATAATAATTGCACATATATGAAAGAATATAATAGTAGTTTTAAATGCATATTATAATTTGAATTTATAAGAGATTATAAGATTTATTTCCTTTCACTTATTTGTGTTTAGATGCCATTATGTGAAAATATTATTAATGAAACCATCTTTAAGGAGAGTTGAAATATATTTCTTAAAATTGTTGACAATGGAAGAAGATGTTAATGTTTTGTTGAATTTATTGAAACCAAGGACCATGTTTTATTGGAACTACATGTACATTATGACTTATATCAATGGAAAGAATTGTTATTAGGTTATAATCACAACTATGTATTGAATGACAACTTAAATCCATGAACATAATACAGGAAAATTGTTATTATATTAGTACTTTAATTATGTATTATATGACAACTTCAATCAATGGAATTTTTTTGAGAATTTTTTAATTGTTCAATGTTTTGGACAACTTTTTTTTATCTATTTAAATTTTGTTAATTATTTAAAACACCTTGTATTTAAATATATGTTTCGTAGTTGTGTGGCCAAAGTATACACAACTTTTCAAATAGAGCTCACAAGTGCCATTTTTCTAATCATTTTTATTAATTTTGGTGAAGTAAAGTCTAGTATGGTAGGAAGTAGGTGTAGGATCACATTTATGAGTTTCTTTAAGTTTGTTGGGAAATGCATGGGTTTTTTGAGGACCAAAGGAATATTTGGGAAGCAAGGGTTTGATTTTTTAGATTGGTTGCTATATTTCATAATATTTTTCCAACTCTTTATTAATTTAGGCAAACTTTGAATGTGAATCCACTCTCATTTTCTTATATATTCTCTAACATAATTTGATATTATTATCTAGCTATGGCTACTAAGTGTTGGTGAAATTGTGAATGATCATTATTTTGCACTTGTTAAAATGAGAAAGTATTGATTTGATTTTTTTTTTAATTTGGTAGAATGACTTATTTTTTTTATTTCTCTTTCATTTGATCTAAAAGTTTCTAGCACATGTATTAAATTTTTAGTGAATAATTACGTCAAAAAATGACTATTGCGTTATTATAAATTAAGAACGAATGATTGTTTCAAGATTACATTATTATTTGAATGAAAGTGAAAGTGTATCAATGTAATTTTATTATTAGAAAGGCACAATATGGATTTTTTGATATATTAAAAGTGTAATAAAAACCTCATGAACCTCATTTTTAAGCAATTGCAATGCCACAATATGGACTTGTGGATAATGTTTTTGATATTTTTAAGCAATTACAATTTATAAGTAAAAACATAAATTTTACACAATTCTCAAAATCGAAGAGAGAACATGAAATAGATTATAAAGAACAAGTCAATGTGTTTGTTGAAAACAAGCGTAGGATAGTTGATATATAAGAGAAATTGCTCATGATTTTAAATATGGAGCCAAAATGAAAAAAATGAAAGGTGAGAAAATTAAAGGATGAAAAAATTAAAAAATGTTCTAAATACTAGAGAAGCAACAAGGTCTTCCAATCTTTGTATTTTTCAAAGTTTTTATAATTAATAAAAAGAATGTTGCAATTTTAGACCTTACAATGTGTTTTATTATTGCAATTGAAAAATTCAATATAGTTTTAAATGTAAATTGCATAGATATACACATCTTGAAAATATCTATGCAATTTACATTTATAACTATGCATCAAATTAGGATAAAGCCATTTAAAAAATGAAAAATAAAAAAGATAAATTTATTTGAAGAATCCATAATCATACAAGATTTGGTATAAAAAACTAACATAATTTTTTTTTACATAATTTAAGTGAGAAAAAGATAACATAAAAAATTTTGACATGATCTAAACGAGAAAATTATTTTGTAGTTCAATATATGATAGGATTTTCATTTGGAGTGAATTGTAGTTCAATATAACAAATTTTGTATTTTTTTTTTTCAATAGTTAAATGAAATTTGTTTTTAATATTACTTTCTATTTTATTAAATATTGTTGCTTCATAAAAATGATTTTGGGATATATCGATTTGTCTTTTTACTTATAACTTCTTTATTTTTTTTATTTTTTTGGGTTAATATTCCTTCATATATAATTATGTAACTCTTTTTTTGTTAAATTAATTAAAGAGAAAATTTGTACATAAATTAAGAGAATAATATTTTTACTATGAAGTTACATTGATGATAATAATTACATATATATTGAAGAATATAATAATAATTTTAAATGCATATTGTAGTTTGAATTTATAAGAGATTATAAGATTTATTTCCTTTCACTTATTTGTGTTATAGATGCCACTATGTAAAGATATTATTAATGAAACCATATTTAAGGAGAGTTGAAATATATTTCTTAAAATTGTTGACAATGGAAGAAGATGTTAATTTTTTTTTGAATTTATTGAAACCAAGGACAATGTTTTATTGGAACTACATGTACATTATAACTTATATCAATGGAAATAATTGTTATTAGGTTATAACCACAACTATGTATTGTATGACAACTTAAATCCATGAATACAATATGGGGAAATTGTTATTATATTAGTACTTTAATTATGTATTATATGACAACTTCAATCAATGGATTTTTTTTGAGAATTTTTTAATTGTTTAATGTTGGACAACTTTTTTTATTTGTTTAAATTTTGTTAATTATTTAAAACACCTTGTATTGAAATATATGTTTCGTAGTTGTGTGGCCAAAGTATACACAACTTTTCAAATAGGGCTCACAAGTGCCATTTTTCTAATCATTTTTATTAATTTTGGTGAAGTAAAGTCTAGTATGGTAGGAAGTAGGTGTAGGATCACACTTATGAGTTTCATTAGGTTTGTTGGGAAATGCATGGGTTTTTTGAGGACCAAAGGAATATTTGGGAAGCAAGGGTTTGATTTTTTAGATTGGTTGCTGTATTTCATAATATTTTTCCCGCTCTTTATTAATTTAGGCAAACTTTGAATGTGAATCCACTCTCATTTTTTTATACATTCTCTAACATAATTTGATCTTATTATCTAGCTATGGCTACTAAGTGTTGGTGAAATTGTGAATGAACATTATTTTGCACTTGTTAAAATGAGAAAGTATTGATTTTTTTTTTAATTTGGTAGAATGACTTATTTTTTTTGTTTTTCTTTCATTTGATCTAAAAGTTTCTAGCACCTGCATAAAATTTTTAGTGAATAATTACGTTAAAAAATGACTATTGCATTATTATAAATTAAGAACGAATGATTGTTTCAAGATTAAATTATTATTTGAATGAAAGTGAAAATGTATCAATGTAATTTTAGTATTAGAAAGGCACAATATAGATTTTTTGATTAGGATTATGATATATTAAAAGTGTGATAAAAACCTCATGAACCTCATTTTTAAGTAATTACAATGCCACAATATGGACTTGTGGATAATGTTTTTGATATTTTTAAGTAATTACAATTTATAAGTAAAAACACAAATTTTACACAATTCTCAAAATCGAAGAGAGAATATGAAATAGATTATAAAGAACAAGTCAATGCGTTTGATGAAAACAAGCGTAGGATAGTTGATATATAAGAGAAATTGCTCATGATTTTAAATATGGAGCCAAAATGAAAAAAATGAAAGGTAAGAAAATTAAAGGGTGAAAAAATTAAAGAATGTTCTAAATACTAGAGAAGCAACAAGGTCTTCCAATCTTATATTTTTCAAAGTCTTTATAATTAATAAAAAGAAGGTTGCAATTTTGGACCTTACAGTGTATTTTATTATTGTAATTGAAAAACTCAATATAGTTTTAAATGTAAATTGCATAGATATACATTGAACATATTTATGCAATTTACATTTATAACTATGCATCAAATTAGGATAAAACCATTTAAAAAATGAAAAATAAAAAAGATAAATTTATTTGAAGAATCCATAATCATTCAAGATTTGGTATTAAAAAAATAACATAAAAAAATTTAACATAATTTAAGTGAGAAAAAGATAACATAAAAAAATTTGACATGATCTAAATGAGAAAATGGAATTCTACTAATATGAGATTAATCCAATGACCTCCAACACTGAACAAAATTATTTACATGAGAAAATTTTCATATATAAAAGTCATTATAAGTTATCAACTTAAGCTAAGCTCTCATAATCTAACAGTTAAAACAGAGATAGAAAAATCTATATCGGAAAGAGCATTTATACTTATTTTACTAACAAAGAGAAGTGGAAGATGAAAAGCACATATAAGACTTATTCTAAAATTTATATTGGAAAAGAATATTTATACTTATTTTACAAACAAAAAGAACTAGAAGAGAAAAATATATGTGAAACTGTATTGTAAAATCCATATCGAACAAAACGTCCATACTTACTTCCCAAATAAAGAGAAGTGGAGGATGAAAATAATATGTGAGACTGTATTGTAAAATCCTTCGAAACAAATTTTCAAAATATAACTATTTTTATTGAACCATGAAGATCATTTTATCCATGTTAAATCCAAAAGTTGGAACACACTGGACCTTTTTTTTATGTTCAGTAGGTACCTGGCCAACACTGAACAGAAAACAAGCCAAACTATACATTTCACCCCGTGTGATGCAGGGAAAAGATGATGAAAGAGAACACACAACAGCAAAGAAATGAAATGAAGAAATTTAAAGCATGGACTGGAAAAGGCTAAGTCCACAGCGATTGCAGAGAAAAAGCTGAGGAATGGCGTCCACGTCAGATATTCCACCGCAGCGCGTATGCTGCCACGCTTCGCACATATCGCAAGCAATCATCCGCTCACCATCGTCGTCGCGCGCGCCACATGGGCAGTCGACGGTCCAGTCATCGTTGCCACCCTCGTAGCGCAGATCGTTGTCCACGTCGACGCCGTTGCCACGTATGATAACCGTGGAACCGGACTCTATGGCCCCGAACAGGAGGTCGTCGTCGTCGTCGTCGTCGCCGCCACGTAGATCGGGGATTGAGTCCACGTGGAAGCCGTGCATGACGTGGTATGTGTCTCTGAAGGCAACTTCGGCTTGTCTTTTGAGGTCGCCTGTGGTGGCGTGGGGAGGGAGGACGACCAGGTCCGGGGGAGGTGGCGGGCGGGGATTGGTGGGTTGGGAGTCCACGTCGTCGGTGAGGTGGAGGGTACACATGACTCGGAGCATCTCGTCGTCGTCGATGGCGAACTCGCTGTTGGCGGCTTTTCGTGTGGTTTCGCCTCTGTGGTCTTTGATGAAGTGCTTTGTGTCTACAATTATGCGGACCGCTGTGTGAATGGCGGTGCTCCCTGGATTCGAACCTGCTCTGGCTGGCTTGAAGTTCTCCAGGACGTGCCTGTACAGGTAGACTATGTCTGCTGTTACCTGCACCAAAGGAAGGAAAAGTATATCAGTATTCACAACTGTAAAATAGATCAACATACTGCAGCACTAATCGGAAGAAAAAGTATATCAGTATATCATGTTGGTTTTTTTAAAAATTGAACCCTCTTATAATCAGGAGTAATCATCCTAGACTCCTAGAGTCTTATATGATAATTTTAAATTTACAAGTAAAATAAGGTTATATATCTCATCTGAATTCAACGGTGTAACAGTGGTTTTATAGATCCTATTCTTAAATTTATTTTAAGAAGGAAAAAGAAATGACACCAATGCTCAGAAATGAATTTATTATTGAAAAGAAACTCACTTTTAAATTAAAATAAAGTTTTATATAATTCTGTTAAAATTAATTATGTAATAGAATTTTTGAGAAACTTTTCAAATTTCACTATTAAATTTATTTTATAAAAAATAATAAAATCAATACTTAAAAATGAATTTGAAAAATAAGATTCCAGACTTGTAAAGTAAAAAGAAATTAATCTTCAAACAAAAATAAATAAGATTAATATCTATTAAGATAATACTTTGAAATAAAATAAAGTAGTGCCAATATATAGAAAAATACATTTTATGTTATAATATTTAAGGTAAAATATTTGAAAGTATGTTTTTTTGATTTATTATGTTATAAAAATTATATCCAATTATATATAATTTAAATAAAATAAATTAAAATTAAAATATAATTATTTATTGAGATTTTAAAATAAGATAAATGTATTTGTAAAAATGTTAATATTGATTTTGGATTTTTACATGATTGAGTATTAAAACTTTCCATATAAATCATTCCAATCAAATATGAAAAGTTTTGATCTACAATCCTAACTGATTCATAAAAAAATTCATATATGTTTTTAATTTGAAAATATTTGATCTGAATATTAACCTTTTATTTCCATATATTTGTTTCTGTTTCTTAGATTAAGTGAAGAAGCCTTGCTATACAAATTTAAAGACAAATATTTTTAAATTTGATAATTTATTTATTTATTTTTGGAAAGTAGCTTATTTATATTGCTAGCCTTCTTCATAACATTGAATTTATTTATTCAATGTTAGAAAAGGATTGATATAATAATAGGAAAATTTTGGTATAATAATAAATATAATATATAAAAGTAAAATGAATTTGTAAAAAAAAATAAAAATAAATTATAAAACATAATTTATTTAGGGTTGATATAATAATAAAAGAGATTTGATATAATAATAAATATATAAAAGTAAAAAGAATTTTTAAGAGAACAAAGAAAAATTATAAAATAGAAGAGTTGGGAGTTGTTAAAATCTTTCTTTTGATTAAAAAAACTGTAAAAAAATAAAAAATAAAAATATAAAATATAATATAAAACAAAATTTATTTAAAATTTGATATAATGATGGAAAAAAGTTGAAATAATAATAAATATATAAAAATAGAAAAAATTTGTAAAAAAAAAAAGAGATAAAATATAAAAATAAAAGAGTTAAGAGTTGTTAAAATCTTTCTTTTGACAATTTATGATTGTTAATTAAAATAATAAGTCAATTAAAACTTTTAAAATTAAAATTGAAAAAAAAATTAAAATTAAACCATAAAATTTAAAAAAAAAAAAAAAAAAATTAATATAAAAACATCCTTAAATAAATATTTATTAATACAAAGAAACCAACAAATTGAATATAAATAGACATTATACTTTTCACTCTCTAACCTCTTTATTTAATATCTTTTCTGTTTCTTATTTCTAACAACCTAAATGCACGCAGAGAAACCAATGAATTGCATCTACGACATTACACTTTTCATCCTCTGACATCTTTATTTATTTCTCATTTCATGCTTCTAACAAGCTAAGATAATCAAATAGGATTTGATGCAAAATAGCCACAAATCTACCATTCATACAGCATATATGAACAGCATAAAAACCTTTAGAATTAGATTCATCCATAAGAGTGGAAAAAATTGAAAGAAAAAATCAAATTGAATGCAATACCTGAGATCTAGTGATATCACAGAAAGTGTCCGCGTCACCTGCTGTAGTTGACAGGTTGTGGGTATCGTCATTTGAAGCGGGGAAGGCATTGTTGACGTCCTCAAGCCTGTACTCGAGCACTTTGGAATCCGGATTGACGGCCCTGCGCACCACGTAACCGCCCACCACCCTGTTCCCCAACGACTTGAGCACAAAATCCAGCAGCCCCGTATCGCCAATATACACCCTGGCCGCGTCCCTCACGTCCTGCCTCGCCATCCTCTTCCTCTCGCACTTCTTCAACGCCTCCACGATCACCTGCGTCGCCAGTTCCAGCCTCTTCATCGACCACCGGCATGGCAGCTCAGCCTCAGTTATGCTGCTCAATATCTGCATGGGCCCCCCCTCCACATTCCCCTTAGAAACTCCCGTCGTTACAGTGGTAGTGCTATTATTAGGCCTGCTGCTGTGTAGTGGCAAGCGGGCTTTGAGCTCCAGCATGAAACGGATGAGGTCTCCGAGCGTGTGGAGGATCTGTCCGCTCATTCTCTGGTACATGGATGTTATGCCCACCACGTTTTCGTCCGCTCCTCCTTCCAAGTGTTGAAGAAGTAGGGTTAAGGGCATTCCGCGTATGGCTTCGATTGCTTTCCCGTACATTTGCTGCGTTATGCCGAAGCTGCCGTGGCCGAATTTGTAACCCCAGCGCCCACACCATGATTCTCCATAAGCAACGCTGTGCAGTAGCCTGAATTCCATCGATCTCTTTTTAGCAACATCCTCCATACTAATCTTCCTGTATAAAATATTATTAGTTATGTTATTGAAATAAAATTACAGATACACCATGATCTACCCTGAATTTGCAACAAAAAAATCCAAGAGCTTGAGTAAACAATTTCAAGATGAATATGTTAGTTTTAGTAACATCCTTCATACTAATCTTCCAGTATAGAAAATTAATCATTAAAATGAAGTTACAGATCCATCATGATCTACTCAGAATTCGCAACAAATCCGAAAGTGTGAGCAAACAATTCCAAATGATGGATCTACCCAGAATTTGTAACAAATCCAAAAGCTTAAGTAAACAATTCTAGGATGCATAGATTAGGTATATTTTACTTGTTGGACGGGCATATTTTTAAGGTCCAACAAGCAAACATATTTACTACTTATATATTCTGTCGATCAAGCACCCTACCTTCAAATTATGAGGAACAATTGTAATAACTTCATCGACATCCATTTGAAATAAATTTTACAATTATGAGTTTATAAATGTTTATTTTTTATTTGACAATCATAAACAGAAACAATTAATTATATCAATGTTACGAATTAATTAATTAATTATATCAATGCCTACAAATAATCAAAGTAGATGAGATTAATAAAGAATATTTAGAGGATATAAAATTCATTAAATAATAATTTAATTTAGATAATAAAAAGTTGAGAAATTCATTTTTTAAAATTTTATGGATTAATAATAAATAGTCTCAATTTATAAGTATAATTATATTTAAATTTAATTTTTTTAAGTTAAAAAAAATTAAAAAAATAAATCTCAATTTAATTAGGAAAAAGAAAATATCTTACATCATTACATTACACTTCTCTACCACCTTTAATTACCAGTATAAGTTATAATTAATATTCATAGATTTATATAATTTTACTGCAAAACTTTCCAACCAAAACAAATGAATTAAAATTATTTAAAACAAACCAAAAAAACATCAAACAATTAAATCATCTAATATATTTTATATTTTACCAATTCACATTTTCAAAGCAATTCACTTGTAAATGTTAGTGCATACCATAACACTAAACATAGATAGTTGGTAAAGCATTTACAATTTTTCTATTGAATTCTTTTCAATAATTTTAATTTTGTTTAAAATAAAATATATTATTTACTTATTTGAAATTAGATTTTATAAAAATTATTTATTCAATTTAAAATATATAAAATATTATATTGAAATATTAAAAAAAATAATTTTATAAATTAAAAGATTTGAGGTTTTTGCATATTATAATTTAAAAATAAACGTTTCTGAATAACCCTGTGGTTAAATCTAAGGGTGTAAAATATGTAAAAGATATCATATATAATATTAATATATCTAATTTCAAAAAATAATTATTAAAAAATTGATATTTTTATATTCAATAAAATGAATAACAAAAACTTTTATAAATTATGAGATTTGAAGTTTCTATACATTATAATTTAAAAGCAAATATTTCTGAATGACTCTATGGTTAAACGTGAGGGTGTAAAAGATGCAATACAATGTATAATGTTGGTATTTGATTAGAAAAAATAATCATTAGAAATCTGATGTTTTTATGATCGATAAGATGAGAAGAAAGAACTTATGAAACAAGACGAAAATTATATAAGCATTTTTAGATCCATCAAAACAGGAAAAGTTGATCTAAATAAAAGTTTTAAAGTTCATTAACGTCAATTCCAGTTATTTCATTCGAGTAGCTCTTTCTACTAAAGAATAATCATGTCAAAATGTTAATGAAGTTATGAAGACAAATAAGACAAGTAATTTATATATATTTTATTCCCATATGGTACAAAACTACCTTCCTTCAAAATATGTAACCCCCCAACTTGAGAGAATGATATAATAAGTAGATGATCTAAGAACATTCAATACATGTCCCTTGCACCAGAAACAATGCCATGACTCTTCCCGACTTGGTCACAATTATTAGGCAAGCCTATCTATTAAGGAATACAAAAGATTAGGGAAGGAAACTATTGAATAGGCTTGAAATGAACTTTGTTCTTACCTGGCTCTTAACATTGCACACATTCGGTCCCATAGATCCATAATTTCCCTTCCAGAGAGGTACTTGGATCCTGCCTCCCGTCCATTAATGCACAGTAGATGCCCAAATCCATTAGAATGTATCATTCCATGCAAAAGATGGGTCTGTGAATCCAAAATACTGGCTGGCACACCCTCCAAGCAACAGGCCGAGCAACTATTTTGGCTCAAAGGCACCCTATCCCGGCAGTTGGGGCACATCATTTCTCCATTTATGGCCTCCAATCCAAAAATCTCCGAGACAGCAGCTGGTATTATGAAGTGATACCGCTGGTTGGAAACAAAATGGTGGCTCCATCCTGCCCAATTGCACCATGCAAACCATAAAATCAATTTACTTCATTAAAACCTCCTAAACTGAATAACCAATTACAGTCTTAAACTTCAAGTCCATTAATGTGTTCAAAGCAATCCAAAAAAGACAACCTGCATTTAAAAACTTCACAAATGCAAACCACATTAAATGCATTATGAACTCCAAAACGAGCAGATGGTTCCGTAAATGTAGGATTGGGTATTAAATACTATTGTTCCAGAATCCAAATATAATAATGTGGCATTGAGAAAAGAATAGGAAAGAATAACAAGTAGCCATTTGGATATTCTTACCTATACATCGACAGTGATCGCAGTGGGGATGAAGCGAACTATGAACAGACTCTTCAATAAAAAATACAGGAATCTGAGCAGAATGAGGGTCCTCAAGGAGAACAATCGACCAGAGAGGCATTCCCTCCACATTGTATTCCTCTCTCTCTGCATAATCTTCCAAAAACTTTCTAACATTGTCCCTAAAAGCACCATAATAATCTGCCGGACATGCTGGATCTCCAAAAGAATGGAACCCAAAAATCCTCTCTCGTTTCCTCTTCTTACCATGATCCAGATCCGCAACGTGCATTGCTTCAGATTCAAAAAAATAAAAGCAGACAAAAGATAACACAAGGGTGACAGACACTTAATCTGTCTGCAATTACAAAATAATTTACTGCAAGCTAGCCTCCGATTCACATAAATTCATAATTAAAATTTTATATATATGAGACTGATAAGGTATTCTAGAGCTGCTGCAGCCTCCCGTGGAGATGATGATGAATCAATGCGTAGCTCCAACAAGCTCCACAGATCTCATGGATCCCTATATAGAAAAAAGCCCTATAATTTGACTGCTATTCCAAAATCTTTGATATACCCATACACCCATTATTTAAAAATAAATGATTATATTTTGAATTTTTTTATACAACGGGAAGAGGATCGGACTGGAATTGATAAGACACAAAACAATTCAAATTAAAATTGAAATATTTTGTTATCTATCTGTTTTAACTGTCTCCAGCTGACAATCCGGCCCATAATCACCACGTCCACCCGCTCGTATATTAACCGGTTTGGGCAGTAAAATTTTCCGGTGAAGGATCGAATGGAACACCGCCGTATGCACCCGAAAATACAGTAGGGAAATTTTGCGGGGAGCCTAAAACATTTAATTATGTCTGTAGTTTAAATTAAATGTTTGTTTTTTCTATTCCATCGGCCTTTGTCTGTGACATGCAAGTTCGACATAACTAAATCTCCTACGCCAATGGTATTCACCAATGTGGAGAAATGAGCGGAAGGTCAGTTAGAAATGGCTTTCCCATTTATTAGAATTAAGACCAATAAGATAAAGCAGAATACCATACCTAAAATTGTATTCCATGCTTTCAGAGTCCTTAGAAATAAATTATAATTTTAAAGTTATGTTTTTGAAATTTAAAGTTTTTATAGGAATTAAATTGTAAGATATAATGTGTTTGTCTATTTATCTAATGTTTTAGACAATTGATATAATTTAGATCTGTCACTGGTGCATGCCATGTTTCATTGTGTTCCCTCTTTTTTTTATTCCCTTCTCTCTCTTTTTATTTTTTGTTTGAGCTTTTAGGTATATTGTGTAGGGTGTCCTCGGTGCTCTTGGATTTGTTTAGAGTGTTTCATATGTTCTTCTGCTCGTTTTTTGGGTTATCAGTGTTCTTGGATTTGTTTAGAGTGTTTTAGATATTCTTTGGCCCTTCTTTTGGGTTCTTTTAGAGTAGGATGTACATGTTTTTTTAATTTTATTTGTTCACTTTTTGCTATTTTAATGTTAGTTTGATGTTAATAGAACTTAATTTAATTTAAATTATCTATTTTATATAGATTAGACAGGGTATTAATAAACTATTAATGAGAACTCACATATATTTTAGAGATCCAACAATCATTAGAGTATTTATTATTTCTTGAAATTAGTATTTTTGATGGAGAAATTTTGGTGCATGACCTAAGATTTTATATATCACTCAAATTATTTTCAATGACGTGATATAAATTTATAAACATATTTTTTATTGTTTAACATGTGTCACATAGCGAAGATTGAAATGAAGAAATTAAAAATTCAGACTAGGTGAAGACAACCATAAATTTGGTTTCAATATTAATTTTCAACTATCTAGAGTGTCTGATTCTCTTTGTACCTTTTCAGAGTACCCATGATGCTTTGTGTATGTCTTTAATCACTTTCATATTTCTAAAAAGAGTCAATGTCATTTTTCGGCCCAAATTTTGACATTCGTAACGAAGAAACTATCAATAAAACACAAACTAAAATGAATATGCCTCTAAACCCTATGTGAATGGATTACTTATAGATTTATAAATATATATTAGGTATTATTACTATTTTATCCATGTATGTTATTCTTAATTAAAAGTAATTAGACTATATGTGTTAATTTTAGGTGTAATCCATTTATTCATATTATGTTTTGGTGAACCCCAAAATCTTGCATGCTTCTCAAAGTTTCATATATTAGGTGAATTTTTATTCCCCTCAAAGTTATATCTTTGATCAATCTCATATGTTGCATTTTTTTTTGAAGGTTTTATTGTGCTAGATCTAAAATAATTAAATTCAATGTGTTTGATTTTATTGATCTCAAGCCTAATTTCTAAAAAAATTTCAAACTCTATTGTGCTTTTGTAGTGTGCTAGATATCAATTCATAAAATCTTGAACATAGTGGATTAATAAACTAATCTCACTAATCATTCACGATCCAATTCAAATCAATGTATTTTAAAAATACAAGTGAGTTTGCTTTAAATGGTCATGATTAAAATTTTATGAATGATAGTGGATAAAAAGATGTTCATATATATAAGATATTGATAAAATACCTAGATTCATGAATTTTACAAGATAAGTTGCATATCAAAGCAAACTTCATGTTGTAATCATTTCTCATTTTTTATGCTTCCATTGATACTCAATATTTTATTTCTAATTTTTATTCCATTACTTACTAATGTTCCTCATATTTTTCAAATTGTTTCTAATGCAAACAAAACTAAAACATTGACCCACATATTATCTTGGTCAACACAATTTATTATATACATATATTCAAGATCACCCTAGTTTGTGCAAGAACCTTTAAAAATCTAAAATAGACTATCTCTATATCTCTAATCTCTGATTTTCACTTTCAGAGAGTATCAAAAATAGTTAGACAATTGTAGTTTTTCATATGCATCTACCTCTACCGGTAGTGTCCAAGAACACTCAATGGTGGTTTTTTATAATTATAAAGTCTCCATTAGATCATTGTATACACATTTCAAAGGTCGATCATAAAAAGGAGTATCAAAGAGTTAGATATACAAAAAAACTAATCCTAAGGTTATACCCATCTTGAAAAATCTTAACAAACTTGAGAAATCCATTAGCATTTCTTGAGATATTATTACAAAGTCATACATATCTAAATATCTATCAAAAGAGAAGTCCTAGAGCCAATTTTGAATACAAAGGTAGGCCAAAGTTGCATGGTGCCAAGTGTTAAAAGATAAACATTGCATTGCATTCTATATTGATCACAATGGTGCATAAACATCACTCCTAGTAGGTAGGATAATTATGTACGGATTGATCCCTCTTTAGAGTATTGGAATGTAGGCCATGCTAAATTACTCATAGAGGAGTGATTGGGGCTATTCAACCCAACATAATAATCCCTTTTTCAAGGTTCATCTTGTTGTAAAAAATGAAATTAGAATTTAAAAATAAAGAAAGGAAAACAAGCATCAATGCACATGATAGAAGGTGAGCACACACGTAAGAGGCATATACAAGTGTATGAGTAGTGGTTTGAGGTGTCACAAACCTGCACAATAAACATGGGCACTATTGATAGGGTCTAAAAAATACTAATTATGAACAAGGAATATGTAGAGGGGAGGTTAGTCTTGTGTTAGTCTCATAAAAATAATGAAATAAATACACTAAAATCCTAACAACTCTAGCCTAGACACTAGGGAGAGCTTAGGTAACAAAAGCTAAATGAAATCAAAATAAAAACATAAAATACATAAATATTTTACCTTTTTTGGAGCTCTAAATGGCTTTATTGAATGGCTTGCTCAGTTTGTTCTTCAAGAAGTCTTCATAAATGGAGGTTGCTTGGCTCTTTCTCTCCTTGGCACCTTGGGTGATTGCTTGGCTTAAGATTTAGGCATGGTAACATTACTTGCATTAAGCTTATGGAGGAAAATACTTCATAGTAACTCTACAATATATAAGCTTAGAAATGAAGAGGTATGGCCTTGTATTTATATCCTTAGGAAACTGACTCTAACCCAAGTGTAGTCAGGTTATAGTTAACCATGGTTAGGTCTAGGTTAACCCTGATTGAGTTTAGGTTAATTCCGTTTGAGTTAGGTCCATGTGGGGAGACATAGTTCAAAATGATTATGTCCTCCACTTAATTTAGATATTTTTGCAAGTTTAATGGTGACTCACAAAATCAATGATGAAAGGCTTGATATTTTGATTTTTGGAATTTCTATTTTTAGATAGTCATTAATTTTAAATGGATTAATTAGCTAAGCATTTAATCTAGTTTAATTAGTTAATTTATTTTGATTAGTATTTTTGTTCTTTCAATATTTATTTAAGTGCCCTGCTTAATGTGTTCATAGGCCAAATTGATAGTTACAATGTTGCAAGGTGATTAGGGATGAATCCGTGATAGGTTATTATTGTGTATGATAGAATACCCCAAATAGGGATGCCTCAACATGATTCTAAGTATTGATGAATGATGCACAAGAAAATTTGGGATGTTCAATGATTCTTAGGCTTAATTTACAATGTTTGGTAGGAATCGATCTAAAGTTTGATCGAAAGCCAATTGTGGCTAGTTTTAGGTGTCTACACTAGTCACCATAGGGGTTTGAGTCTCAACGATAGTTTCATTATAGGGTTTAAGATCCTATTTCATGATTTGACCTATTATAGAGCACACACAGAGCATTTTCATAGACAATGATGAGCATAGTGAGTAAAATGATATCAAAATAAGCTAAGTATATCTCTTCGATAGTGTTTTCTTAATTTATAATCTTCTAAGTGCAATATAAATTTCTATTTTTACATTCATATTTGTATGATTATTTATTTATTTTATACTATATGAATATTCATAGTTTTACTTCATTTATATCACATTAATCTAAAACAAGTAAAACATTTTTGGTGAACCTAACTTGAACTTAAGCGTGATAAATTGTAGGTATCTTCTACCTTAGGGTTTTAGATTTATCTTTCATTAGGGCTTGAATTTTAGATCTGATTTTTGAATTTCCCTTATTTTCACATAATCATAATGGAAAATATAATTAATGTGGTTATTCATAAAGGAAATTATTATACTAATTTTTATGATATTTTTGTTGATATAGATCAACACAAACTTATAAAACATTTTAAAATGAATTGACACATTATTGACGCATCATTATATGTAAATAAGGATGAAAAGAAAAAGCTTGCTAAGGAACCCACATCTAAGGAATGAAACACTAAAATTTTAAATAACACTAATCCACATTTTAGAGGCATAAATTTTACAATTAGTGTCTAGACAATTATTCCTAGTACACTACTATTCATGTATCTACACCTATGGTTACACAAGTGATGATTTCATATGATGTGGGGGAAACATAAGTTAATCCTCAAATTTATATGGTTATCCCTACACAACACACTTTTGTGCCTCTTAGTCTTGATAATCATGTCATATCACCTAATTATATTCAATATCCTATGCCTACTAATTAATAATATATACAAACTCATCTTGATCTTGAAGCCAAGGTTTCCCAACTAGAACAAGGTACTTATAGAGTAGGTCATTCAAAAAATTCTCAAGCATTATCACACAATTCTTTGACCATAGATATTTTCACTTGTCTTTTGCTTAAAATATTTTTTGAACCTAATATTACACCACACAATGGCAAAGGTGATCCAAAATAACATCTTAGATTTTTCCATGGAACATGCTTAGATAATTCCTATAATGATAACTAACTCACAAAGATTTTTTTATAGGAGCCTCTATGCCTTGTGGAGGTTTTTTGACCTTCTTTTCCAATCAATTAATGTTTTCAGTGCTTTATCTTACCAATTCTTAAATAATTTTTCTAAAAATATTAGTGAGAAGGTCTCTTATGTTCAAATTGTAAAACTCAAGTAAGGACCAAATGATCCCAATAGTGACTATGTGATTCGTTATAGGACCAGGCTCTCAAAACTAACAAATATTATAGATGATAATGAATCACAAGGCATATTCAAGCAAGGCTTACTTGTGCCTATCCATGAGTCTATTATGTTCAAACACTTCCAATCTTTTCACGATATGTGCCACATGGTTAAAAACCAGGAAGTTAAGCTCATTGATATGAAAGAACTAGAGTATATAACTAATCCTTCCACCTCTTCTAATGCCAAGTTTCAAAGTAAAAAAAATATCAAATCCAAGGCCAATGATACTAAGAATGAGGCTAAATCAATGAAAACATAAAATTTTATGAAAAGGGTTAAAACTGTGGATAATTGATTGTGATTTGGGTAAGAATCCTGGGATGATTATGAGCTTTATTTATTTTTAAGACCTATATATTTTAGGGATACTTCGTTAGAGGTAGATGACTAAAACTATTGATTCCTTTATTCAAATATGCACACAATTTTTTTAATTGATTCTTCTTTAAATTTACATCTAATTCACCATAACATTACAATAATATAGAAATGTTTAGAATCAGTGGCCTAGGCAACCCCTTGAAGGGTTATAAATACATATGCCACATGCTAAAAATCAATGCCAAATGTAGTTCTAGTTCTTGTGAATGTTCCTAACCTAAAATGATATAAAGGATTTCACCTTCTCTCTCTAGATAATCAAATACAATAATATGCTTCATTATGACTTTATATTAGTACAAGTGTGATGACACCAAATAGATGAAGTAATGAGTGGATCAATGTGTAGATTATTTAAACAAATATGTAGAACTCTTGATAAGACTCAATGATTGCTCAAGAGAGACTTATCTTGTAAGAGACCTAGATGATATGAATGTAGTATGAAATGGCTAAGGTTGTATGCACACACACACACACACACACATATGTAGGTATATATGTGTATATACATATATGTATGTATTTGGTGTGTCTATATATATATATATATATATGTATGTATGTATGTATGTATGTATGTATGTATGTATGTATACACACACACACACACGTGTGTGTGTGTGTGTGTGTGTGTGTGTGTGTGTGTGTGTGTGTGTGTGCGTGCTTCAAAAAGATATATTTACACATACGCTAACCATATTAGATAGTAAAAGTCAACAATAAAGGCATGATAAACATGGTTAATGGTAGAAAATACCCATAATTCAAAGCATATAGAATTTTGGGCTGATTATGACTTGGAAAAACCCTAAAATAGTGTTTTAGACATTCTAGGAGCATCTGGGGTTGTAAATGGGAAAATAAATATTCAATCTATAGGTTTTTAGACATTATAGATTGTATGAGGCTTTATAATTGACTCAAAGTCATTAAAAAGTCAATATAAAAGTAAAAACTAAGTCAACAGGAGAAAACACAGGGCCCAACACAAGGGTAAAGTGTATTGAAAAGAGCTACATGTATGCAAATGGACCAAGTGTGATAAAGCATGACAAAGGCACAATTAAAAAGGGTCTTGTAAAAAAAATAAGTGTAATCTAAAAAATAGAAAAATAGGGAAATGAGAGAGAAAATAGGGGAAAGGGAAGCAAACATAATGCATAACACAAAAAATACCAATAAGATCTAATATGAAATGATAATAACATAGCACAAAGTATCCTAAAATAATGCAATTTGATTACTAAAAATACCCCCTAACCAAAATTAGGAATCTATATAGTGCTCGACATTTAAGTGTATTTGTGCATATATACCAAATACAAAAAAGTGTAGAGTCTGAAATTAGTTGATGGGCCAAAATGTGGCAACACCCAAATATTTTTTTTAGGTGAGTGCATGAAAACCAAAATTTGTATCCATTTTTAGGGGAAACAAATATTTGTAATTTTGAATAGGTTTGGATATTCAAACCTAAATGGATATCCATTATTCCACCAAAATGGATATACATTTTGGAGGTGTAAAAGATATCATTTTTGGAGACATAATGGATATCCATTAAATGCATTATAAAAAACATAAAAATCTCAAGCCTTAATTTTGCATATTTCCACAACCCAACGACAAAAAAGATATCTATTTTGCATCCAAAAATTAATATCTGTTTACTTTGATTGGAAGCTACCAATTTATTTTGCATACCGGTTGTCCACATACATATTAATTTCAAATATTATGTTTTCTTATTTATTTTTTCTTTTTTTTTAATTACAACAATTTGTAATTTCATAAATTAATGTAATTTTTAATGAAAATAGGGTACAATGGAAATCCCTCTTTAGGATAGTCATGAAAACACACAAGAAAACCCTCGTTTAAATCATGAATAAATTACACAAAATAAGACACGAGTTGAGTAAAAAATTACAATGCTTAGGAGACAAAGCCACTAGTGTCTTAATTTCCATCAACTAATTCAAAAATTATTTTAAACTGTCTAAGATATTAATACCTAGGTGTGGACACCTAAATTTGGTATTAGACACTTGACAACATCAACTCTATCATACTTTGACCTATTTAGACTTTACGTACACATTTAAATCTTGTGCACATTTTCCCTATCTGTATAACCACCCATTTTTGGCTAACCCAATAATAGTTGATTTTCATTATCAAAATATTACCAATAATAGTTGGATAATTATGATTCTATCATAGGTGTTTTCTTTTACCAATACTATCTAAAAACACTTGGTAAGTGATTTTAAAATTATATTTCTCCATTAGGTCAATTTAGACATGTTTCATAGGTCAATCATTATGGCAAATATCAAATAATCAACTCTAAAATCAAATATAATTTAAGTTCATTTTCACTTAGAAATAATCTTTTCAAGACCTAACTAGCTTGATAAATATATTATTAGTCTCTTGAGACATTATTCCAAAGGCACAAACATCTAAAAATACCTCAAAGGAGAAGCCTTGAAGCCAATTTTAAACAAAAACTTAGGTCAAAGTTGCATGTTGTCAAGCATCGAAACCCAAACATTGCATTTCATTCTAGATTGATCACGATGGTACAAATATAGATAGATGAGAGAAATACATGTGGTTTGATCCCTCTTTGGAGTGTTGGAACATATGAAATCATAAATCACTTAACACATGTAGAGTTTGGGGTTATCCAACCTAACTTTATAAACCCTTTTCAAGGGACATCTTGTGTCAAAATTGAGATTAGGGTTTTAAAGTAAGGAGAAGCAAGAAAAGGATCAATATAAAATATTGAGGGTAAATTCACACACAATTAATATCTACAAGTGTAGTTACAATGGATGTGGTGGCATAATTAACTAGGATAGTAATAACATATCTTGGATAATACCAGTTGTTGTAGGGGTTTGAGCTTTGCCTATAATATCTGTGTAGGTTTTGAACTCCTATTTCTTGATCTAAGTAGTTATAGAGTAGATAAAGAGAATTTTTAGGGATGGTAATAAACACAATGAGTATAAAAAATCATAAATAAATGAAGTGCATCTCTTCCCTCTTACTTTGTCAATTTTGAATATAGTGAGTGAACTATCAATCTAGTTTTTTACATTTAGATTTATATGATTATCGACCCATTTTAAAAATATGAATATTCATAGTTTTATATCTTTTATATTACATTAAT
Organism: Torreya grandis; assembly: GCA_037957365.1. NCBI lineage: Eukaryota > Viridiplantae > Streptophyta > Pinopsida > Cupressales > Taxaceae > Torreya > Torreya grandis. Next base: position 4,276,470 of record JARHVA010000070.1, on the reverse strand, counting down.
AATAAATAAATAAACCATTTTGGTGAACCCGAACACTGATTTGAGCATGAAAAACCCAAAGTCTCTTCTTCTTTAGGGCTTGATTCTTTCTTAAGGTTTCAAATTTATCCTCTATTAGGGTTTAAATTTAAAATATGATTTTTTATTTCCCTTTATTCACATAATAAAAACCATAATATAGTTACAATGGATGCTAATAGTTTATATTTTTTATCCAAGCTATGATTGTGATGATTACATGTTTATTTCCTAAAATATGTAATATGTTTACAATACATGCAATGAAATGGGTTAAAATTATATGCAATAAAACCTAGGATGATATTAATAATGATGATGTATTATCTCTCCTTAACAACACATATTTCATGTATGTAAAATTTGAGATGTTTTTTGTTACTTCTTAATAGGAAAGGGCTTGTATGACTATTTTCATTCTTCCTCACCCTAGACCTCAAATCAGTGATAACTACCATCCATCCCCTATTATTTCCCAAGAAATATATTGGATATAGGGGTCCATGATATCATAACATGAAGAGGGAGGGTGAATAATCCTATATAATTTTAAATGAATATTAAATCTAAATGTCTAGTCTTTGTGATTATAAGGCAAAATATTCCCAACCCATGAAGATTGGTGTACCTAGTGGGGCCATCAATGATTTGACTCAATCCTTTAATTAACCTATTTAGAGTGCCACCATTCCTAAAAATCATATTATTACTATGATGCATTCCATAGATAAGTTAAAAAAATAAGTATAAACCTTATCTCTAAAGGTCTAACCATTTGAAGATAAGCTTGCATATGCTCAAAATCATGAGCATGTTACTATGAATTACATCAATAGCTCTCAAGTCAAAACTTATGTGTCTCAAAAGGTTTCATATTTAACATGGGATAAGAAAGAAAAAGACTTTATGACTAATGAATAATGGAATTTACACAATATTAATAAATATCCAAGTGAAACTCTTAGAAACATGCTTCAAAATAAATTTTGATAATACTACCTCTTCCTCAGTCTATGCAAAGGTCCCAATACTATTTTAATTATCATAGAGTTCACGAGAATCCCATGGATAAGTGTTGATAGTTGACACATAGAATAAAATTTATTATTGATAGTGGTGATCTTACATTGGATCACATCTATAAAAATACCATAAAACTCAAGGACATATTCCCATATTGAGTGAACCATTAAAATTGTGGTTCCACCTCCCAAGGTCGAATTACCAAAATAAGAATTACATATTTTTTTTCCTAAGAGAGAGGTGTGTAAGTATGAAGTCCATAAGAAATATTTACCTAAGAATACCAATGTTACAAATATGATTTATCCTTCTTCATTCTTAGAGCCTTTGATCGGTAATTATGACATAGATGGTAAGAAATACTAAGACTAACTTCTGTAACATGAAACTTATGAAGTCTTTTGGATATGACATTAAACACTTGAATAAGACTAATTTATCCCAAAAAATCATTAGATCTACTGAGGGGTACATAGCTCTATAGATGGTCATAAGAGCAGAGATCATGTGGTAGCCTTATGCATACATTATAATAGTTTAGTTGAATTAGAGGATTTTAGTACTAGAGTTAGTAAGAGCATGGATCATAAGCCACTAAACTTGGTGGATAGAGCTATATCCAATGGCATGATTTCTAGGCCAGTTCAAATTCCTTCATTTGGTAGCTCCTATAGTAGTGCCTATATTTTGGGCTAGGCATGCAAGAGAGCCAAGGGGAAGAGGAGTAGGACCACCAATCATGGGACTGGAGATTAGATCATAACATGAGATACCATGGACATGTTGAACATGATGGCCAAAAGCTAGAGAGGAAATAGACATGGATGTAGGAGTGCTGCAAGTACCACAATTGACACCACATTAGGAGTGGTGACCACCTTGATCATACCAGTGATGGATATTCTATCAATGAGAGAGAGCACATAGGATGGTCATCTAATACGACCCATTAATCAACCCAAGATAGAGCTAGTCTATAGAGGCACGATTGAGGAGAGGCTTGAGATGGCATGGGTGGTGACCCCATGGTTTACTTTGATTGGGAGGCATCCCACATATGAGATACTTGGAGGATGAACTAATGGAGAGATTGTGCTCGATGGTTGAGAAGATAGGGATACAATGCTTGGTAACATTAGGATAGGCAATAAATGTTTAAAATTTGTTTAAGATTTAAAAATAGAAGACTAGTTGTATAAGATTTAATTGATAGATTGTAGATAGATAGATTTTGAGATATATCTATGATCTAATGTCTATCTAGTTTGAATTTTACAGATCTTATGATAGAGGATGAGACCATATCAGGATCCTTGGTGAGGGGATCACTCCATGATATTTTGGATGAGGCACTAACACCATATGACCCTACCATATTGAATGATCCTATGGTACCATCTACCCTAGCTCAGGCGAGCTAGTTTAGACTTGTAGGAGAGGTTATGAGGCAATTATAGGCATGCAAATATGGGATACAACCACTAGTAGGGTTGGGAGTGGGAGAGACACATGTATGGTAGGCTTTGGCTCAGGAAAGAGCTACATATTTGGCTACCACTATTCATCTAGGATAGGTACATGCCTAGGTGGCCAACCTACAGGGATAGGTTGTAGGCTTGAGATCTCAAACATCCTCTTTACTATGTACTATTCAAAGGGGATTGTTTTAAGCATCTATGGGAAATGTGGCTAGGCCATGAGATAGACATGATAGAGTCCAACCTTAGATTTGAAGTGATGTATTTTGTACTTTGTATCAAAAGCACATGATATATATATATATATATATATATATATATATATATATATATATATATATATATATATATATATATATATATATATATATATATATATATATATATATATTGATAGTTGGATGTTGATCTTATGTGTTTGTATTATGGTTGTGGTTGTGGATGCATGGATATATTTATTTCTTGAACATGTATTTTTATTTTTTTGTATATGCTATAGGAAATATATGTGTTGTGTTTTCTTTTCTAGCTTTATGTAAGACACATGTATGGTTAAAAATAAATAGGCAAAAAGACTTGGCAAAGTATAATTAATAAAAAACAAATGTATTACACACTATTTCATGTTGAGAAATGTGTAATAATAAAAAATGACTAAGTATAAGAAACCAAAGAGTGGTAAATAAGAGGGAAAAAGTTTTATTTTTAAACCAGGAAAAAGAGTTAGTACCAAATTAAAACAAGTAAAATCACACTAAATCACATTGGGAAGTATGAAAATGATGTAATAAAATGGAAATCATGTTAAAGAGTCGTGGTATAAAAATAAATCAATTAAGTCAATCAATAATACTAAATCACATTGGGAAGTATAAAAGAGAAACAAAATTAGCAAAGATGGTATTAAATTAATCACGCTAATTCAAGTTGGGAAGTATGAAAAACTCAATAAAAATTGTTGGATTCTTACATGCAATCGGAAAATAAGAAGATAAAAGTGAAAGATTAATGAAGTAAGAAAAAAACATACTAAATTAAGATGGGAAGCATGTCAATGATGTGTAACTCATAATAAATCACATCTTATCTCATATTTGACACATGTAATTTTGTTGTGACTTGGATATTGGAAAATTTTGTGAGGAAGGCTAGGTCCTATCCATGATCTTACACTACAAATCATAAAGGGAACACTAATTAGGTGGAATTAATGTGAAAATATGGTAAAAAGAGATGTTTTGAAATGGTAATTTGTGAGGAAAGCCATGTCCTATCCATAGTCTTACAATGCAACTCACAAATGGAATCTCTAGGGGAGTGATCAGTGAACAAAATAATATTTCTCAAGGGTAAATATTAGGGTTATAAGGAGTGAAAAAGAGAATGTAAAAAGCATAATTTAAGCTTCTTATGAGCAGACCTTAGGAGACATGAGGCACACTAAGGATATGAGAATACACTAAATGACTAGTGACCATCAATATATAAAGAATACCTATTTGCTATAGACACAAAGTTGTGTAGGAAAATAAGTGTGCTAATAAGATCAACTCATATAGGTAGTGTTGAACAAGAAAATTAAAATGGACCTACCTTCCCATGGCGTGTTCCACATTCCTCAAATCCCCTTACAGAGTCGTCGGTCTACTGTGAAGATTGGGTACTTACGTGATAAAGTAGGTAGCACTAAAAGATTTTTTTTATTCTCCTTTTCTAATCTACTAGCCTACCACACTCTAATGGACCTCAGTTCTATCATGAGGCCAAATGTGGAGTTTGAGCTTTGATTAGAAGAAGGATATGTGATTAGAATTACATCTTGTTGTGTGATTTAACTTTTGAAAATTTTGAATGTTGCCATTTTGATCATTGCCTTTTGTTAAATGATTTTGGATTTTGAATGTTTTTATGGATTTCAAGATTTCTCCTCCATACAGACTTGGAATAACCAATCATGGGATATAAAGTGATACACAATAATTAGCTTTATGCTTTGGCTAAAGGAAGCTAAGTATCCAAAGACAAGACTAACTAGAACACTCGGGCTTAACTATGAACCAACATGATATCTCAAGTCTCAACCATGTATATGCTTAGTTTTCAAAAGGGAATAAAGAGGAATAAAAATATATCCATAGTGGACTAGTAAAAGGATATTATAATGAGATAAATTATTTGCTAACTGATCACATGGTAAAGAAGGAATGACTAAAGGGAGCAAGGTTTGTATAACTAAGTCACAATAACTATTATCTATGTATATAGAGATAAGAAAACAAACAATCATGAAAAATAATAAGGCAATCATAATAAAATGAACTCAAGAAGAAAGGAGAATGCAATGAGGAAAAATAAATTCATAAGAGAACATAATGAAAACATAATCAATATAAAGTGTGAAACCAAAGTCACCATGTAAGATAGATAAGAATTTGACACAATGTTAAATTATATAAAATAGATATATGTAAAGCTGGAGCACACATCCAATACAAATGAAAATTTAAGAACACCATGCATGTGTTCATAAGTACTAATATATTTATCCACACACATTATCCATAACATCTGATAAGTATTTATGAAGTTGATTGTGAAATGCAACTAACATCTCATCAATTTTTAGTGAAAGTTGGGAAAATACTTCACATCAAATCTCTTTGATAGAAAATGTAGGAATGATTGAAGGATCATGCCGATGAGGGATATCATGTAAGGGATGCTCATGAGAATAGATGGGAGTGGTTTCTATAGGAGATGAAGGGATCATCGGTGGGGAAGGTGCCATGGGTGAGGGACTCATGGGTGGAGGAATAGTAGGTGAAGAAGGGACCACAGGAAGAGATGGAACCATGGGGGAAGAATGGGGAGCCTTATTGTGAGAACAACCTATGGGAGGAATGGTAGAAGGTGCAAGAATGGTTAGAATGTGATCCTTGAGATGCTGTTGAAGGATACAAAAATGATCAGTTTGATTTGTGCCACATTGGTGCCATAGATAATATACCTCTCCATACTTCAGAAGATACTCAGGTAATACTTTTGGGGGAAGTATGCCCTTGTCTAAGGGTTGAGGAGTGGTGGGGTGTAAGGTGTCAATATATTGTCGTAGCTTGAAATAATGCATGGATGAATGATTATTTGTGTTTTGGAAGCAACAAATACACCTATGAGTAGTCTTGGTAGGTGTACTCATAGGAGGAGGTGTAATAGAGGTTGAAGGAGCTTAGTATATGAAATAATATCTAGTGTAGTGATTGATAACTTTATGAATGTCAGAAAAAGGTTGATTGACTCATCTGGTGGATGAAGGATCCAACTATGGTAAAGGGAGTAAACCATCACCAATAGAAGGTGGGGCTGGTGGAGAGATTGGATAAGGCATGATTGAAAGAGCAATAAGATTGGAAATAGGAAGAGACTCAGTTATAGAGGGAGTGGGAATGGGATTTGAATTGGCCTCTACTAAGGGAGGAACATGGTCCATAAAAGGTTAAAGCACAGTCACATGCATCGTATGAATAAGTAGTCTATAAGGGTCATGGCATTTAGAAAAGTGATAAGGACCAGTCATAACATGAACCATAAGCATAATCCTATGAGGTTCTTCAAAAATTGGAGGTGTTCACACCATCTCTACCCTGTGATAAAGAGGAAAAATTATAAAATTAAGAATCATATAAGATGAAACACATGTAGATATACTAAAAGACTAAATCAAAGAGGAATGCTAATGAATAATCTCAACATCATGAGCCTGAAGTAGACCTCCTAAGAATGGATCATCTAAGGTATAAACATCATCATAATCATGTGTATGAAGATTAATGACACTGGGAAGGATGACCTTGTCATCTGATGTGGTGTGATGAATGGAATGTCAAGTCTTTGTTAAGATAGTGCGGTTGTCATAAAAAAGTGTTTGAAAGGAACAAGGTTGCAAATAAGGGGGAAGCTAAGAAATGAGATGAGGTAAGAGATTTGAAGTTTTGATCTTGAGATTGATCTTGTCAAGCTCATCATCATTAGAATTTAGGAGGTTAGGGGGTGTATTCTAAATGAGTTTAGGATGACCATTGTAACCTCAAGTGGAATTGATAGGAAAGTTAAATCATTGAGATTCATGAAATGGAATGCTGGGAAGGGTTCAAGGGTAGTAATCTTAAATACACCACAATCTTAGAATTGTTTATAATTATAAGGGTTAGTGTCACCTTGAATCTAATAGATGGTTCCATTGTGAGGAAATGTAACACATTAAGAAGCAAAAGAGACAATTTATCTGATAAGATGAGACCATGGCCTACCAAGCAAAATGTTATAAGATAGAGGAAAGTTATATATCATCACCTTCACATGAATGGTGATAGGTGGGATGGTAATAGGGAGCCACACACAACTTAAAAGAGGTATTTTTCTTCAGTCATAGCCTTGACATGTGTTACGTGTAGACTTAAGGTTTCATTCATAATATCCAAGAGTTTTGATAAAATAAAGTGTGAAAACACAAGTGCTAGAAACCTTGTCAATTAAAGCACGCTTGATTTGGATATCACTAATTTGGACACTGATGAATAGAGGAAGATCATCTGTATGAAGCAAAATCTCATTAAGGATTATATAAATAATGGGGAATTTGAGGGAAAGATAAGTGTCCTTTATTTCATCAACATGTAAGGACATCTCTTTGCACTATTTGAGAATGTTATCTTAATATCTAGATAAGGTAGCTTCGTATCCTTCTAGGGGAGGATGAGGGATGTTGATTTTGAACAAAAGCTACATATTATAGTTGAAATGATGTGGAGAGGTCCTTATAAGCTTAATAAATGGGATTTGAGATGAGAGATTAATAACTTCTATGATAGGATCCCACTCATCATAACCCGTAAGAAGATTGTTGGAAAGAGGTGCATAGTGTTGAAGGAGGTCCTCAAAAGAAGAAGCCAAAGTAAATGTGAATTTATTTTGATAAGAGGTAGAAGGTTTAATTATAGGACAAGTTTGTAGATTATGTTGAGAAGATATAGTAGTTGATGCAGGTTAGGTTTGAGAATTGTTAGAAGAATTGTTAATAGAAGCTTGATTATTATTGGTGATAGGTAAAGAAGCTAGGGGGATGGTAGAAATAGTATGACAAGTGTTATCTAAGGAGGTGTTGGAATTGATTCATCAAAATATATAATGTCATCTTGCCCTAACTCGATTAAGTGAGTTGGAGAATAATTTTGGATAACATGAAATGTGTGAAACAATGGAGTAGTGTAGATGGGTTGAAGATCAATGAAATCAACCACCCTTCACATATTAGTCATATTGACCACATTCTCTTTAGGGTCAAGAAGACTATAAACATTATTGGTAGAAGTGGTAGGCTTGTCTTGGGTATCTTGGTGATTTGAAAGAGGATATTTATAAATGAATAATTGAGCATTAGCTTGATTCAAAGCTTGAGATTTAGTTTGTGTTTTATGGGATTTGAAAATAATGTCATAGGCTTGTTGGCATTGATGAATCATAGAATTATGGTCAAAATTTGGACTAAAAAGGAAATACATAGCAAATTATGAATCTACCTATAGGTCTCATGAGAATGACCCCAACTAGAGTGAAACCAACAAAATTCATTGGGATCATACCAAGATTTCATAGGACAAGTGGGATCAAGTTATTATGGAAGAGGCCTTGGTAGAAATTTTAGCAATTTCATTGAGGATAAAGGTTTGTGAATATTGATGTTACTGGTTGAAGAGAAATTAGGATAGGTAATGTGGTTGGGAGGGGAAGCTTATTCTAAAGTTTGGTTAGGAACAACAACTTGAATAGTGTTTATAGTATCATAAGAATTAGTGACACCATCATTGGTACAATGATGATTCTTATCCTTGAGTAACAGATGAGTACCCATGGAAGGTTAGGATGGATTGAATTGATGCATAAGGAAATATTTATGCTTAGCTTGGTCAATATCTTCCTCCAAAGTACATGAAACGAGAGTCTAAACCTGATATTACAACTTGGGAAAAATAACATTAATAAAGAGATGAAAGAGGTTATCATCTACCATATTATGTTCACATTTTTTAGATAAGGTCTACCATCATTTAACGAAGTCTTGTGAATTTTTGGTTTCAAGTTACTTACAATCGATAAAATGGGCCAAGGTATTCTCAGGGAGATCACTAGTTTGAAACTCTTGAACTAGAGCATTGACTAAATCTTACAAAGTAATAATAGAATGAGATTTAAGTTGGTTGTACCAATTTAAAGTATCACCTATGAGACTTTTGGATAATAGTTGGTAGTGGTAAAAGTGTGTAATTTGATCCAGTCTTTATATAGATTTCCAAGTGTTTTTAAATGAAGAGTATGATCATTTGATCCATTATAAGAAATAGTAGGGGTGATACCTCCTATATCAATATTAACAATTTGAGATGTAATAGGTTAATTTTGAATATGCTTGATTGTCTTATTGACAAGATAAAGTTGAGGGATAATATTACCATGGGACTCCCTAAGAGGAGGTGAGGGAAAATTTTGATTATGAGTGCCCCATGACATCCGTTGAGGGTGGGTTTGAAGATGGATAAGATGATTTTGCATTTTCATCATTTGATTTGCATTATTATCTTGAAAATCATTCATTTGATTAAGAGTTTATAATAGGAGTCGATGGGTTTGAGTTGCATTAGTGTTTGAAGCATTCGAATTGTTAGCAATGGCTTGGGTACCACTATGGGTATTAGTAGGAGCTTGAGAAGAACTGTTAGTAAGTGAGGCACTAGTGGCATAATTTTCTTGTGTGGTAAAAGATGGACTAGTAGAGGGATGAGAAATAATATCACTAGAAGCATGATTACCATGGGTGGAAAATGATGCACTAGTGGAATAATTGAGTAGAGTGGGTTTTGGAAGAGGTCCACTAGATGTATAACCTGCCATGTTAGTAGAGATACTAGGTATGGAGGTAGAGGAAGTCAAAGAAGAATAAGTCATGGTATAAGAAGGGGTCAAAATAGAGGGAAGATATTGGGAAGCAAAGAAGCTAGTATCCCCAAATCCATGTGAGAATGTGGGATAAGGTGAATAAGGCTCCTCAACTTGACCACTTATCATGGGTTGGTAAATAGTAGAAGGATCATTTCCTTGATGTTGAGGAAACTTAGAGATGAAGAAGAACATTTATGGTGTATACTCTAATTTAGGTTGATCTTCAAGTGAGAATAGATGATTGAAAATAAAAGAAGAATGAGGAGGGGTCCCATAGTTTGTCATGTGAGTGGCTATATGAACATTGCTTTGATATAAGATATGATTTGCAAGTTGTTTATGGGAGAACCTATTAGGGTTGGTGAGACTCATCATATCTATTGAATTCAACTCAATGTTATCTTCAAATAGGAAGTTCATGATGAAGGAGAGATATTAGGTAAGGAAAAGATGATACAAAAGCAAGGAAATACAAAGGGATAGATTAGAGTACATAATCAATTGGGTCAACCTAGTATTAGAAATAAGGTCTAAAAATTGAGTGAATAAGGATACAGAGTCAATAGGGTTGACCTAGTACTATAATTTGAGATAGAAAACAACTTGATAAGGATACATAGTTGATAGGGTCAATTTAGTAATATATCTTGAGAGGCAAAAATGAATACTGAGTCGACCAGGTTGACTTAGTACTATAGGCAAGGGAAATAGACAGTCTATAAGAAACTGTGTTGAACAAAATGACAGCATACTAAAAATAGGGAAGAATTTTGTAATGTAATTTAAAGAAATAAATTAAAGTAAATACACAATCGATTGGGTCAATGAGGATGATCCATTTGAGGCACACAACACAAAACCTTACACCAACATTGGTCAATGCAAGTTTTTACAATACAACATACATTGAGCAAAGAGCAAGCAATCAATTGAAAAATGAATGCTAATTAAGTGGTCATCCTAAATATTATTAGATTATTATAAAGTGTTATTTTAAGTGTGATAGAGATGTTGGCTAAAATTAGGGAACTAGAAAGCAATGCATGGATGGTTTTAGGATGTTTATGAGGCTGAAAGGGATTTATGTTGGTAATGGTACTAGCTTGGTATTGGGGGTTGAAAGGTAGGCCTTGGGTAGACAAATGTTTAAATGTATTTTGAAATTATGTGATTTGGTAGTGTGTGCAAGAAAGATAAAAATAGTGCAAACAAATAGTATATTGAAAAACCACCTAATTAGATTATGTGATCTATTCTAAGCATGCAAACAACTAAAAGTGAAAGTGTGAAGTAATTAATAACATATAATTATTAATTCCCAATTTAAAACATAGTATAGAGTTAGTTTAGATGATAGTATATGCAGACATTACAAAATAAAGTCGATAGTATCGCTACTATACTATAGAAGTAAAGGTCCTTATGAACTAAGTCAATTAAGTCAACCTAGTCTTTCAGATAGAAGACAAAATACATAACTAGGTCGACTAGGTCAACCTAGTTTGCTATATGATGGTAGTTTGAGAGATTGCAAACTTGATAAAATAAAAATATAAGGAAGAAATGAAATGAAAGAGAGAGAGAAAGGAACCTTGGTGGGTTGGAAGATGCCGAGGAATGTGAAATTCTTATTGAAGTGCCTTGAATGTTATTTATAATGCCAACTATGTCGACTAGCTCAACCTAGTTATCCAATTCCTTATTTATTTAAGTCTATTAAGATGATTATACCGGTCTGGTCAACCTAGTATATTTTATGGAAGCTGTATGGAATATTATGTCAACCTATTTGACCCAGTATGTTTTTTGGAAGCTAAATAAGAGTACCGTGTTGACCTATTTGACCCAGTACCCTATATCTAATGAAGACATGCATAAAAAGAACATAGTTATTTTTTATGTGACTGTGTTAAAATTGTGCACAAAAGTTAGAAAATATATTAGCCCCATTGACCTAGTATTGAAAATATAGAAAAATTATAGATAAAATAATAGAACATGAAAAATGTGAAAGAAAACCTGTAAAGGTTAGGTTTACGTTAGGTTCACTAGAATGTACACAATAAAAAATGCATTAGATCTATAAATCAATCCTATCTTGGAGAAGATAGATCCTACTTACACTTCTGATTAGGGATATATTAGATAATTGGGAATATGACCAATATGTGGATCTAATAGAGCTAATTAGGGGACCTATTATCACAATAATAATACTAGGGAGGGTTCCAAAGCCTCTAGTCAAGCAAAACCATGCAATAACCCTAATTAAGTCTTATGTTTTCATATTCATTATACTAATAACAAGTAAAGTAAAAAAATCTAATCTAGTGCTTACCAAAGCTTGTGGCACAAAGTGGGGGTAATAAATGACAAAAGTAAACATGTATAAGAGACATATACTCATGTTAATGTATAAAAAATCCTAATGCATGGAAGAGAAGTAGAAATGCATATATATCTACTCTTACAAAAGAGGAACAAAGTTAGGAATACTTACATTTGAAGACAAACCCATTGAGCCTCAATCTCTCCCTTGGCCAAGGTGCTTCACAAGAGGTTGTTGTGGTATGTAAGGATGACAAGAATAAATCAGATCTAGGCTACACAAGCTATCAATACATCCAAAAGAATTTTTTATAAGACAAGATTCCTATATCCAAAAAAAGTATGAAACCCTAAGATATCTCCTCAAGTACAATGGTGGATAAGAAGATGCAAAATAGCTCTTACTTATTCTTCTCCTTTTTAAATATTGGTGAATTCATCTTGTATATATAAGTGGATTTAACCCTAAGCCCTTCCAAAATTTTTGATTGATAGGTGTTAGGTTGTGGAGCTAAAAGCTTCACTAGGGTGCAAACATGGAGGAGGTTGCTGAGTTCCAGGGAGACCGGCGTCGGTGGATTGCAGTGCTAAAGACAACCGACATCGGCAGGAGGTCGGCCGACATCGATCACCTCTAGGCAGACAGGGACCGACGTCGGTCACCTGTGGCGGTTTTAGAACTGTTCGTTGCACGGACAGTTAGTTCGTTGAATCGAGAGTTTGCATGTAAAGGCTAATTATAGTCTTGAGTTGTGTGTCTAATTATTGTAATTAAGATAGTCTAATTATTGTAAGCATGAGATCTATATATGGACTCATGGGTTGTATTATAAACTAGTGCTAGAGAGTAAGAGAGCAAATAAGCTCCTTCTGAGAGAGGAGAGCAATGGTGTGTTCCTCTTAGTGCCACAGTACTAAGAGTGGGTGCTGGTTTGGAGAATCAGAAGGGTTCTTCGTATATGTATGATCTTAGTCAGCAGGTGAGCATGGCTTCTTTTAGAGATCTACAATGGTGAGTAAGGTCTAGTGATTTGCAAGTAGCAGCAGAGAGTAAGATATCTACTTGGAGTACGGTTGTGTACTTGGTGTACTGGCAACGTGTTACTGACTGGTGGAGGTGAACATCAATTCTGTATTGGAGTTGATTGTTGGGACCGAGAGAGAGAGGGAAGAAGGTCTTGAGGTGTGGTGAGCCTTTGAGGTGGAAGAAGAAGTGGCATCTTCTTTATTGTATTTTCTTCTGAGTGATTATTAATATAATTATGTATTATCTCTCATATTCCTGTGTTGTTTCATATTTCTAGTTACTTATTGATTCTGGTTAAATTCTGTGTTTAGTTGCTAATACAAGAAGTAATCATATGTGCTCTATTGGTGGAGTAAGATCCTGACAAGTGGTATCAGAACTTTTGGTTTGGTTGACTAACAGGTGGTTTTAGATCTGGTAGTGTTTTTGATTACAGGTCACTCTCAGGGGTTTCAGATTGAGTGGGAGTATAGCAATGGCAAAAAAAAGTAAGCTACGAATGGAGAAACTGAATAGCATGAATGGTCTGATTGATGGAAAGAAAGAGCAGGTAAAGGGAGATTGTTGGTCGATAGAAGATCAGCGTGTAGAAGCAGATGTTGCAAGTGATGTTGCATAGGTTGCTCTGGATAAAGTAGAATCTTTGATTACAGATTCTTTTGCCTCTTTCCATGCATCCCTAAATAGAGCATTTTTTCATGGGTATGTCTTTGGAAACTTTGGAGAGATTTATTTAGGGGTTGGAGAGCCTTGTCAGATTATTGACAAAGGGGAAGTGAAGCTGAAATTGTAGATGGATGACACACAGTGGTTGAAGGAGGTCATGCAGGTACCGGTCTTGGAGATTAGTCTAATTTCTTTAGAAAAGTTGGGTGATGGGAGATGCACTGTAACTCTCACAGCGGATACACTTGAATTAGATGGTGGCAAGAAAGTAGGTATCCTTTATCTATCTACTTATATTACTAATTCACCTTTTGTTACAGAGATGTGGCTTTGTAGGCTTGGTCACATATGTAGGAGGGGAATGCATGTTTTTAGGTGAAGGTCAGATGTCTTTGACAAGCTAAAGAACTGGAAAGCCTTGGTGTTCATGGAGGAGATGGCAGACAGAGATCAGTTGAGGGGACTAAATTATTCTGAGTAGGGCTGTGTTGATTTGAATATGGTTTTGATCCATGGAGAGATTGTGGGTAAAAAGTTATCACTCACAGGTGAACACATTTATCGACATCGGTCACACAGTAACCGACGTCGGCAACAAGAAGACCGATGTCGGTCATGAAGGAACTGACGTCGGTAGAAGGGATATCGGTGTCGACCATAGAGATGACATCGGCAGTCAAGGTCAATGCAGGGAACTGATGTCGGTCAGTTGCAGACTAGGAGATGGCCGAGATCGGTCACTGGGACGGATGGTGGGCAGACAACAAGCTATCAACAAGTCTCAAACACCCATATGGAGGTCAAAAAGGGTAAGTGAACCTCATATTATTTGTTCACCTTCTTTATATTGCTTACTGATGTTCAAGAACTAGGAAGATGTGAAGAAGCAATGCAGGTAGAATCCAGATACAGTGGGAGCTTGGCATGGATGGGGTGTGAGTCCTTGGAGAAGAACCAAATAGGTATTTGTTGGTGGAGTTGTCAGCTAGAAGAAAGCACTGGATGAGGGATGGATTCCCAAGTTAAAGAAGAGAGTGGATGGATATGTGAGACGGAAGGCCAAGGTATATGGTCTTGAGCAAGTTATAGGGCAATAGAGGTTTAACTGTTGTGTTTGTCTTACCAGGTGGATGATGAGTCGCGACATTATCCAGTTACTGTATGTGGGTGATTTACTAGCAGGTTTGTACATATAGGGATTTGTTGAGCTAAGGGTAAGGTTAGTTCAGAGGTATGTCAAGAAGAATTTAGAGCAGCGAAATTCTTTGGCATAAGAGATATGGAGATTTTGTCTCCAGTGGGAGCTGGTGTGAGGACGGTGTTGGTGGGGTTCATGATGCAAGATGCAGAATCAGAAAGCACACCAAGGGTTAGATAGTTCAAGCTTAGCTTAGAATAGGGTTCGAAATCACATGAGGTCTAGTGTAGACCTATGTTTTCCTAAGCAGTGGGAGTTGTCAGAAAGTATGGAGCCAATTCGTGGAAGGAGTACTGGAGGGCAGTTCAGTGGATTCTCAGGTATTTGAGAGGGATCAGCAGTAGGGATTCTTGTTATGTAGGGTCAAGGTCTTCACTACATGGAGTTGTAGGTTCGGATGTGGCAGGTTACTTGGATGACAGGTGTAGCATCACAAGTTTTGTGGTGGGTGGTCTTCAAGATGGAACTTGAAGAGGGATACAAGCCAGGGAATAAATTAGACAGTGTACAGGTACAGGTATAGGTGCAACTGTTTATCTCCAAGTGGGAGATGTTAGGTTGTGGAGCTAAAAGCTTCACCAGGGTGAAAACATGGAGGAGGTTGCTGAGTTCCAGGGAGACAGGCGTCGACAGATTGCAGTGATGAAGACAACCGGCATCAGTAGGAGGTTAGCCAATGTCGGTCACCTCCAGGCAGATAGGGAACGACGTCGGTCTCCTGTGGCAGTTTCAAAACTATTCATTGCACAGACAGTTAGTTCATTGAACTGAGAGTTTGCATGTAAAGGCTAATTATAGTCTTGAGTTGCGTGTCTAATTATTGTAATTAAGATAGTCTAATTATTGTAAGCATGAGATCTATATATGGACTCATGGGCTGTATTGTAAACTAGTGCTAGAGAGTAAGAGAGCAAATAAGCTCCTTTTGAGAGAGGAGAGCAATGGTGTGTTCCTCTTAGTGCCACAGTACCAAGAGTGGGTGCTGGTTTGGAGAATCAGAAGGGTTCTTCGTATATGTATGATCTTAGTCATCAGGTGAGCATGGCTTCTTTTGGAGATCTACAATGGTGAGTAAGGTCTAGTGATTTGCAGGTAGCAGCAGAGAGCAGGAGATCTACTTGGAGTATGGTTGTGTACTAGGTATACTGGCAGCGTGTTACTGACTGGTGGAGGTGAACATCAATTATATATTGGAGTTGATTGTTGGGACCGAGAGAGAGAGGGAAGAAGGTCTTGAGGTGCGGCGAGCCTTTGAGGTGGAAGAAGAAGTGGCATCTTCTTTAGTGTATTTTCTTCTGAGTGATTATTAATACAATTATGTATTGTCTCTCATATTCCTGTGTTGTTTCATATTTCTAGTTACTTATTGATTCTGGTTAAATTTCGTGTTTAGTTGCTAATACAAGAAGTAATCATATGTGCTCTATTGGTGGAGCAAGATCCTAACAATAGGGTTGACTCAGTGAAATTAGTATCATTATTGATAAAAAATCACTAGGTCATGGGCTAGGTCGATCAAGAGATGACCTAGACCTTAAATGAGTTTCACCAATAAGCGTACAAGGTCGACCTAGTCAACCCAGTACTATAAAATATTGATAGGGGTTTTAGTTAGGAAAATGGGTATGGAAGGTGGTAAAAGACTAGATGAGTGTACAAGAGAGAAGAACAAACTTAGGGAAATGGTTTTCAAGAGATAAGTGTGTATATAACAAGTGGAAAAAGGGACAACAATACTATGAAGCATTGATGCTCTACCTACCCCTTTCTTGGTTCACCCTTTAATGTGTGCACTCAGAGAGATTGAGACTCGACAGGTTCCTAATGGATAAAGAGCATTAGTAACTGATAAAAGTTTGAAAATATTATGTGTATACACATCTCATCCAATCATTGACCTAATAAAAAATTGCCTTTCCCTAGTGAAACCCCTTTTGAGGCATTAAGGGACCATTAAAGATCAATCTCCTTTGGTGAAGCCGCAAATTTAGGCACTAGGTGGCATTTGAGATATAATCAAGTCTAAAAATCAAAATAATGTCAAAATCACTATCCATATGGTTGATAATCCTTCAAATAATCAAATTAAAGATGAACTTCAAAGTAAAATCATCTTAGATCTCATGTACTCTTTTATCAACCAACACAAATCAACATAGAAAATTTGACATCTCTAATGATGTGTGCAACTGTTAGTCCTAATCCTCAAACACTCATCACACCTTATTCTCATGATCCTATCATCCATTCAATTCTAATACACCCACATCATCATCAAGTTATAATCCAATCCATACCTCACATCACCTTCTTGGGTATCATTGTCTCTCATATGGGTTATGAAGATACTTGGTCTAGATGTTTGGAGAGGTCTCAATCAAGAGTTAAATAAGGTCATAAGGACATCAATACATCCAACATCAACAACATGGTATTAAAATCCCATCTATCCAAAATAGGTGTTGGTTAAATATCACAAAAAATCTATATCATGCATCTTACCCACCTCTAATAAATCAAGATGATGTTAGAAAGTCAAAAAATAAAATAAAAAGTCAAAAAAATAAGAAAAATGAAATAAAAATCATTTTTCTAATGGTGAAAAATAGTGTTCTAGCATCTTGGGCAAGTATCATGATGAAAACCAGTTTTTGGCATCATGGTAAAATAATCTATTGTTTGTATTCTACCTCAACACTTAGGGGAAACATCATTTTCATCCACATCATCATTGTATATCATATCCCTTGATCCATTACCATAATACCTTGCATCCTCTTATATATATCCTTTCTTCTAGTCTTGACCTTCATAGGAGATTGGAAGATGTCATGAAAAATGTTTTGTAATCATCTTAGAATATCCTCCAATGTACACTTTGACAACTAAACATTTGGTTCCCTCATGATGTGGTCTTTGACAACCCCTAGTCTGTTCTCCCTTGGTCCTCATTCCCTTTTCTACATTGCCCTCATCTTTTTATCCTCTCATCTATTATCACATCCATCCTTATCTTAGTTTTTAGGATTGGTATTCCTTTTTCTAGTAATCCCATTTATACAATGTACATACATACCCCAAAAATCCCTAAAAATTGAAATATGTAATAAAACCCTAAAAATCATAAGATTCAAAAAATACCAAAGCATCTAAGTTGTCTTGTCTTGTGTCATATTGTCATATGTCCTAAATATCCCAATAATCTTATCCAATGTCTTATCTATCTTATCATATGGTCTTTTCTTATGCCCTCATCGAGTCCTTATCCATAACCTCATCCTAATCCATGTCAATAGTCTACTCCAAATTCTATCCTTAATATAAATTCATATCACAATCATCACAATCTACTTAGTCTAACTCATCACTTGATCAATCATCTCATTGACTCTCATCAAGACCATTAGATAAGACATCACCACACATATCTATGCAGATACTTGTATGTGTTACTTGTTTGTCCTTGTTATTTGATTTGTTTACATTTCTTTTGTCATATATATAAATGATTGTCTTGTTGATTGTTTATTTGTCTATGTTTATTTTAAGTCTTGTGTCATGTATCTTTTTGTTTATTGGGCAATAAACAAGGATATTATGATGACACCAAAATTTACAATGATGATTCTAGGTGCCCTCGATCATGCAAAGTTCACTATTTGCTCCTTTTAATGCACTTTGGAACCATGTCCTCTTAGTCATACTTATATCATAGGGCATACTACCTAGTGCTATATTTAAATCAGATTGATTGGACTATGATTAGCCTTATTTCAAAAATGATGGCTTGATAATCTATATACTCATCATTTATCCTATCCTATATCACTTGCATAATCATCTAATTTTTTATCTCATCATTAATTTGATCATCAAGGTCCAATCATCTAACCTAACAACATATCATAACATCTAACATCTCATTTCTCATCATTTATCCTAATCTAACATCTAGGTTGCATCCTCTATCTAAAAATTAACATGTCTATCATCATCATCATCATCATCATCATCATCATCATCATCATCATCATCATCATCATCATCATCATCATCATCATCATCATCATCATCATCATCATCATCATCATCATCATCATCATCATCATCATCCTTTAGTTTATATTTTCATTTCTCGTCTAGTCTAAACTACATTAGCTTGAGGTCTTTTTAGACTATGTAGCTAGCACCCAGTCATATGGTGTGACTGACATCAACTCATCCACTCTCTCCTCTTTCCTCACCATTCATCATCACATATATATTATCTTTCATCATCCTCTCATATTGAATCAGTTAAATCTTTAAGATATAATATCAAATCTCTAATCAATCACCATCTACACAATCCTCTCCTTAATATTTTCATCAATCACCCATACCTATCGATTGGGCTCGATAAAATCACAACATTAATATTTTATTCCATTATTTATCCATTATCACCAATGGGTCAATTTTACAGTTTCTTCCTTTGATTGGGGTATGATCAAAACCATTCATTTATTATCATCTCTCACTCCCTAGCATGCATCTTTGCTAGAGACATCATCACTACTAATCACATAATGGCTCATTGATTTGATGCATCACACTAACCATTTCATCTACATCATATTTTGGTCACTTAATCATACCATTTTATTCTCTCTCATATCCTTCATCCTATAACTTGAATTGAACTTTGAGTTATGATCATCATTAATCTTATCAACTCATTGTATTATCTTTAGATTGATGCTTTCCCAGCATGTGTCCTTGTTTAGGATATGTCGACAACTCATGGCCTTTATCAGGCCCACATCTCTCCCTAACATGTGACCTTACTTGGGATATGTCAAAAGATTATGGACTTTTATCTTATCATCATCATGTTTCCAATCCCTATGCATATGTATTTGCCAAGGGCATCATCACTTTGTAGCTCAATGCTATGATTGAGTTCCTTTTATTCATCATCTATCTCACATTGCTTAATCCCATCCCCTTACCTATTCATTACACCCCACCCCTCATTTATTATTTTTGAATGGGCATTTGGATCCTTCCTCCCTGTATGTCTCCTTGAGGGGGAACCATATTAACTAGAATCATATCTACTAACATTCATCCATGAAATGTTTTTTATTTGAAAGGCGATTACTCCCACCACTTCCCTCACTCATAATACCCTTTCAAAGAGGGGAAAAATGTATACATATAAATTTGATCGCTTCATTATTAGTCAACACTACCATCACTAATTTTATATATGATCACTAACCTATCTAAATCATTATTACTAATCCTCCTAGTCATTTATCTAACACCCCCCTTCATAATTATTCATCCATTAACCTTATTCATACCCCAATTCTTCATTAATTCATCTAAATCCCCATTATTTACTAACTAATCCCACTTGTCTAATAATTTGGGAATTAAAATTTCCTATGACCTACCTACCTACCTACTCTTAAGATTTCCTAGAAGCCTAGCCCCTAATCCTCACCTAATCCCTTTATAATCCTAAATTATCCCTAAAATGAAACTAGAGGTTTATACTCTCTAGAAGCTTCCCTCATCCTCCACATTTTCTAGAAATATACATTTATAGAGTACTCTAAAGAATTTTAAATTCCTTAGAATTCCACCTTTTTTCTAGAGTCTTCCTCTTTAGAAACTTCCAATGAATTTTTAATTCATTGGAAAATCCTCTATCTTGGCCTATTTAAACCTACCATCTCCCTCCATTCTAACTAACTACATGAATGAAAAACTAACTACATGAATCAATAAGACCTCCATGTAATTATAATCAATCAATCCAGACTATAATCAAAGTCATTGATTAAGTTATCGTTATGTCAAAATTATGAGTCTATCTATAAAAATCCACAAACAAAATCAAGAACCATTAAAAACCTGATTAAAGATATTGGAGAGAGGATAAGAGGAACAAGACAATGTTAAGAATTTCCTAATTATTTTTGATTTGATTTCATAATCCTTCCCTTTGATGTTATTGTGTTTTAGGTAAAATTTTCTATATATAGTAGTTTTAATTCATAGCTCAATAATACAGTCATACACCTCCCACAGATTGAAGCACAAGGTAAAAAATAGGTTGGTCCATGAGTACCTATTGGAAGTGGATAGAGAATTAGCCATGCATATCCTCAACATCCCATACTAGTGGTTACCATTGTAGCAACCACTATAGTACCCACCCCTCCTTAGTTGTTTGCGACTACATAGGTTACTATTGACCAACTTTAACCTTTGGTCAAATTTGAGTCAACCCATATATTTATAAACTTTTTATAAGTTTATCCATATCCTATATGGGTTTCATTTTGATCTAGATGTTCACTTATCCCTAACATAGCCTTGGTCCAAAGCCTAACCCTTTGTACTAGTCAAGTCAATGAAAGTCAATCCTAGTCAAATAGGGTCAAACTTGGTAAAAGACATAAAATATGTTTTTATAGTCCTATTATGGTTTTTAATGTGATTTAGAATCTTTCTAAGTCATCAAATTGCATTTACCACATTCAATATGTAAAAAATGCCTTATGGGCCCACTTTTGAGCTAAGAAAGAGGACTTGTACAGATGGATAAAGTGATAAACTTGTCACCAAGCTGTGGATAACATGGGATAGGTTAGAGAATGTCCGATTCAGGTGTGTGATAGTTCAATATTTAGTTATGGTCAGAAAAGAGAAGTTTCTCCTTGTTTTTAGACTCTCTTGGGCACTTATATGGTCCCCATGACCTAATTTTAGATAAAAACATGGGTGGGGTGTCTCTTCACCTCCTAAAACCAATTTAAACATTTAAAATTCAATTAAAATGCAAAAATATTCACCTGTAACTCATTTTTCTTCTTTTTCCTCTTGACATGCAAAAGAAGGTCAACTTCAAGCACTTGGTATGGAAGGTACATGTAGAGTTAGGATGAGTGATTATATAGGTGTATTTTAATCTAATACACCTCATTTTAATAACAATATTTTGTGTTTTCATGCCTCATCCTTTATGAACAATTAGTTTAATCCCATGTAGTTTTTTATGCATGTTCAACCATGAAGGGGTCACTGTATGAGCTTGTCTTAGAGTTTCTTGTTTTGGATTGATGGATTTGTGTGTTTCAAGTGTCTATACATGATTTTAAAGATGTTTCCATGATTATTATTATTTTTTATATTTCAATTTTTTGATAGAGCTCCTTCTAGGCTTGTTTCTTGGCCTAAAAGACCACACTTGTAAAATTTCTTGCAAATCTTCATCATTAGCTACTTTCAACAGGTTTCCCACATGGGAAAAAATTAATAGAGGGAATTTTAAAGTGTTGTGATCATCAGCCATGATTGTTTTAGTTTAAAGACCTTATTACCTTGCATACTCTCATCCTTCCATGCCTCTGCCCACACATGCAACTCAATATTGTCACCTACAAGTTTCATCATTTTTAATTGAGGTAATCATGCATGATAATGAAGTTGATAAGCTAAGAAAAATTTACATGAGGTTTCAAAGTTATTTTGGTACTTTAGATCTAGTGATGAGCCTAAAAATATGGATGGATTGCTCTAAGGGTAGTAGTTTTGACTTTAGGGACTGAGTCTCTAAAAGACCAAAATAAATGACCCTATAATTTTGTCTCTTGACGATGGAGTGAGTGAAAAATGATTTGATGCTCCTTAAGTACTTGATTTTTTTGTCCTTATGGAGAATGAGGAACTTAAAAAGTTTGGAATATTGATGAAGTAAAATGATCATGTTTGAATCTTTCAAAGCTAACCTCAAACACACTAAAATCTGTCAATAATCTCTACAGGCCTGTAGGGTCTAATTGATCCTTGATCATCCTAATAGACAACTTGAAGAAAAGACATGATTCAATACTAACTTAATGGGATTAAACAATAATGCTTAGTAATATAAAATTCAAAGGAGATGAGGTCAAATGATCCATGCCTTCAAAACCTGCACCCATAACCTCTTGAGATCACAAATAGAGACCTATAGGTGTCCCTTTAGCATTTCAACAGTAGGAATGATGGAAAGTCTATTCATGGCCAATGAGAGGTCTATAGCCTATCTAGATATTTTAAATTTAATAAAGGATGAAGGAACACTACAACTCAAGCCTTTCACTCTCTCTACCCTGCCACTGCCCTCTCAAAGATCTTATAAACATCTACAACAATGGTATCTATACAATGAGGTCATTCTTTGAGAATTTGAAATGTCATTGAAGCTACCAAGTCAGGTAGAGGGTTAAAGAGGTTTTAATGACTTTAAGACTTAAATGATGTTAATTAAATCATTAATTATTATAAAAAATTCCTAAAAATCCCTTGCAATAGTGAAATGACACCTATAGGTGTCTTGACAGTAGGACACAAGCAGTAAGATGATATAAATTGATCTAGAGGTTTGATTTGTCTTCATTAGTCTATAAAGACTTATCCAAGGTGATTACATGATAATATAGAGATATAAATACCATTAATACATAATTTCAACTCTTTTACTTATTATTTCTCTAGCCAAACTTGTAAAATCCATTTATAGGCAGGGTATTCAAGGTCACTGTCACAATGGATAAGACAATGGGCAAGAGATTGGGTAAGAGTTTGTATGTGGGATATTGAGGAGAATTATAGTGAAATATTAATGGAGATGGTAGATTCATGAACCCATAAATTTATATCAAAATACTTCCCTAAAGAGACCTTTAACAAGACCTATAGGGTCCTAGAAACTAACACCTACAGGCAGGCAGTCTTTCTCTAAGCCTAGTCTTGTTGTTTTGTATTTTTAGAGACCTTCCCTTGGATTTAGGAGATAATTTATGGTATATATTATATTTATGAGATATATAACCATTTAAAAGGGTTTGTTTCAACAAATAAACAAGGCAACATTCCCCTATTTTGTCTCAGAATAGGGGTAGTTTCTTCATACAAAGCACAAGCAACTTGGAGAGAAGGAGTGGTTTTGAGGACTAGAAGAAAAATTGAACTCAAGATAAGGTTTGTGAAGATTAAGGAAACCTAGAAAAATATATAAAACCATTATATAAAGTTTTTATGTAGATAAAACATCCTATACAAGGAGGGTTGCAGTCAAACCCCATAGGCAGACTCAAGAACAAGAGGTCAAATTGAGGGTCAATATGTGTTTTGGAATAATATATGATTTATAATTGTTTGATTCATGATTTTAGGGGTGTATTATATATGTTAAATCCATACAGGGGCAAAGGAAACCATGGAAAGGTCAGATGGAGTCTAAAGGTGTAGGCAGACTTATTGGCAAGGTCTAGGCCTAGTGCCAAACAGGGGTCACTCTTCATTCCTACCTCTTGTAAATCCATTATAATTATTATACAATGTTATTTGGGTATATAAAAATGTTTTTTAACCTTAGGTTTGTAGGTGAACCCCCAAAGAAGCCATTATAGGCTTCAAAACATGCATAAACCTGTCAAATGCAAGAAACGGAGCTCAAAGGGAAACTTGAAGAGCTCAAAACTTTCATGAACTTTTACAAGTAAGAAAGATGTATGGATTTTTGGGAAAAGCATCAAAATGGGGTTTTCTTCAAAATTTTTATATTTTGCAGGGTGTATGAGGTTCTAGAGGATGAAATCAAGTTTTATGGAAAGATATAGACTTATAATAAATATATATGGTAATTTTATCCTATGGATAATCTTATAAGTGTTCAAACAAATGCCTCACTTTTAGCCAATCAAAGCTGGCATCCTGCCCACAAGGGTGAAAAGTGTGAAAACCTCCATTGAATGTCCTTTTAAGGAGGAGTTGAAGCATCTAGAGTCATGGATAAGATTTACAAGTGTTATTAATCCTTTTCCCATGGATTTTAATGTAAAATTAAAGATATTTCATGGCCAAGTGTTGGAGGTGACTGAAAATAGGGAGTTTCAAGATTGCAAGTAATGATTCCTCTTCTGCAAGAGTTTTTAAATGATTAGGGTCAAAACTAATGCATGTGATGACATGTCTAAAGGAATCCCCTATCATATCAATCACTAGACCTTCCCCTAGTCATAATAAAGGCATTCAAATAGAGGCAAATCATAGAGATAGTTTCTTATGCCAATCCTAGAGATTTTATGCCACTTTTCACCATTCTTATGACTTTTTTTGGACAAGTAGACCCCCTAATATGGCATGGATCACCTCCCCAAATTTTTCACATGCAAATGTAATTGATTTTCTTAAAGTGACACATGTCCAAGTGACCCTTGAACTTATTTTTCTTTCTCCCCCCTTCAAAAGCTATAAATATGCATTCTCTTGGCTCTTTGGAGGAGCCTCCATTGGTTGATGGGGAAAATCTAGCCAAATTTGTACTTGAATAAATCTTAAATAAAAATACAAGTGTTATTTCCACTCATATACTGTAATATTGAGTAATGACTTGAATCTTGTTGGTCTAGTCTAGTGAAAGATTGTCTTTTCTAGCTTGTACTCTTGATGGTCTACCAATTTGTAGAAAGGAGATTATTGCAGGTCTTTTCTAGTATTATTTTCTAAGTATAGAGATATACTAGAAGTGGTTCATGATTTTATCCCTCTTTGGAATCATTCATCCCCTTCCTAAGAATCACATACCTTATTGAATACAACATATGAAACATTGATGTAACAAGGGGTCCAAAGTTGTGAGTCTTGTGTGAGAAACACCTTGTTTATCTTTAGGTAGTGGTTTCAGTCAAGTTGGAGGATGATACATACTAGTGCATCACCATCTTTGGTCTAAATAGTTGCTTTTCTAATTCCTTTTCATCTACAATTAATAGGTATAAAATAAATTCAAAGAGTGTATCAAGGGGAGCTAGCCCCTCATCTAGAGATTCAATTCTCAATATTATCACCCATAGAAAGAGAAATGTCTTCATGGTTTGACTTGGATGAGGAGAATTAGGCATCTCCTCAAGGGTGCAAATATAAGTGTCAACAGTTACCACAAATGTAATTTAGTCTAGTGGACCATTCTATATGTTTCCTTTTCATCCACTCAAATAGTGCAATAGGTGAGTCTCCCATATTTACTTCTTCCTATTTTTGTTTTGGATTTACCCCTATCCCTAGTCTAAACCATTTCACTAACACTTCCATCAATATATCCTTTCTCTAGATAAGTGTCCACTTCATCAGGTTCACCCCCAACAACCACTAATGCTCTCATCTCATCACCACATATTTATCCATTAGATTCACCTACTACTTATTCACCCTTTCCTACTTTTACTCCCACTAGACCCCCCATTATGTACAAGAGGAAGAAAAGAAATCATTTAGTTTTTCCTCAAAGTAATCCAACAAAGGGAACCTCAGAGGGAATGTTTGTGGAAGGATTAAATAAAGGAATAGGTTATAAATCAATAAAACCATTGAAAGTGTTAGAAAATGAAAATGAGTGGTCTACCGAAGAGGAATGGGAGGATAAAATAGAGACATCATTGTCTACAACTATTAGTGAGACCATACAAAATGACCTTGAGGATGAATGAAGAGGCTCAATTGGGTGATGTTGAGATCTTGAAGAGTAGTTTAATCTCAAATAAATTAATTTAGGACCCATATGGAGATAAAAAAGATGAATCACATTCAAAACCTCTAGATTCAACACAGGGGCTATCAGGGAGTGTATCTTTAGCCTCAACACTACCTAACACAACAATGATATCTATAATAATAGTTCCCCTGATTGATACTACATAAAGGGTAGGTATACAAAATCCTTATTCCTAACCTATTGTTACACGTACTATAGCTATAACTAGTACTGTAGTGGCCATTCCTCATGATTTATACTCTTTATCCTAAGTAAACAAGGCCTTGATAACTACAATACCAATTTTGCAAGCCCTGGTCCTAACCCCTATAATCAAGACTATGGCATCCCCTAAACAACCTTCAAAATTCCTTTTTGGGGTTTCTTTTACCTTAGTAATGGATTATTTGCACAATTTTATCAATATCCCTCCTACGTATTCATTATTTTATTCCTCAAGCCCTCAATCCTCTAGATTCAATAAGTAGGTGAATTTTAAAGATTTGGTATCCACCACCGTTTAATATTCCCTAATTACTACCTCTCAACCATACATAAAATTAGGCCTATTGGTCATGTAACCCAAATAAAGTCTGCCACTATTAAAATAAAGAAGGGATAAGAGAAAGGGAAATAAATAATTGACACAGTGCCCCCTGAGAAGGTCACTAAATGAAGGAGAGCTATTCCCCCTTTCCTAAAATGTAATCCTCTTCTCTAAAGCCTATGCTTTCCTATGGAAATACCCATTATACACTTATGTAGAACATGTAAAAACTTCACAGTAACCAGTTGCCTTAAATATTTCTGAATGGATCCATAAAATACAATGAGAAAAATAAGGTAGGCAGGACCTAGCTATTTTTAAACAACCAATAGTCAAATTTAATTTTGACAAAGAAACTAAGACTATGAGGAATGTCAAGAGGAAAACCATAACGGTTGAAGGAAAAAATGTGGAATTAGAGCAAAGAGAAGATGTGTTCTCTTTAACCAAGAGAAGAAGAATATTCCCCTCTAATATAGACAATTACATAAAAGACCCCTACAATTTTGTAGACTCTATAAGGGGAGTAATAAAATAAATGTTTAGAGCTTTGATTAGGCTATGAAGGAACTATAATAAATAAGTACTATACAACCTCTAAGAGATATCATGGACAATGGGCAAGGATTAGTTTGAAAGTTATATATCATCTAGTTAATATGGAATACAAAGAGGGAATCATAACCCAAGTGGGGAGATGTATACCCCATTGATGATATGATAAATAAAATGGGGGCTAAAATCCATTTATTAAGTGAAACATCTTAGAACAAGGATTATGATCACCTGAATCTAATAATTTCTCTAGATTTAATATGGGCCATGAACTAGGTAGCTGCTAGGAGAGATAGGTTGATTAAGTGGCATTAATATATGCAAAATTTAGTACTATAACTCATTAGCTAGGAGGACCAGGCCATTTCAATCTTAGGGGAAATGAGGATCAATAGTGTGATTAACCAAAGTAAGAAATTAGTCCTTAAGGACATATTTGAAGACCTCTTTAAATAATAACAAATAGTTTCAAAGAAGAGGTTGAGGGTACAATATATAAGATTCAAGATGACTTGATACAATTGATAATTTTTTCTCTAAGCGAGGTCATTAATAGAGAGAATCTTTATGTGGAGTTTTAGGACGTATTAAAAGCACATATAAATTGATGGATAAACTCTCCCATATCTTTAAAAGACCTCTGTTTGACTTAGAAGTAATTAAGATTGACTTTCAAGTGAGCTATACTCTCTAATTGAAAATTTAGGCAAGCAATTAGGCATCCCTTGTAGGGTTCATTTTAGTGGGCCACATAAAAAAATCCATGGAGGTCTTGAGGTGAATCAAATTTGAAATGGTGTCAAATCAGCTTTGAAGGCATATTGATGCACAGGCAAATCATGTGATGCCATATGGAAAATGATATAGATAAATGCTGATAGTATGCAGATGGATGCCTATACAACACAGTCAAATACTAATATGAAATATGGTATGGGTAGACACTGTTATCATTCAGGGAAACATCTAATGGTATGGGTGATGCTAATAACATGTAGATAGGCATTTGTAAAAAGCAAATGGATGACAACTACAAGTCAATGGACATTGAATGCAATGTAATGGTGTTGATGCTCATCCACATTATGAGTTGAAATTCATTCACATACATCATGTGTTAGGATTTTTTATAACTCCTAGACAAATATCCACATCATGCTAGTAAATGCTAGTGTAATACAGGTGCATATCTAAGATGTGCAGAATAACGCTAACACTATGTGCTACTGCTCACCATGTAGCCTTATGAATATTAAATATTAATGGGAGTGTTTATAGTGTCTCTCCCTTGGGAGAAATTCCCTGGCCATGCATGTGGGATAATTATCCCCCATACATGGATGCCACTAATATATGGCCCATGGGTATGCCTGGACACTACTATCTAATGGTAGATGCCAAAAAGATATAAGCATCCATCGACAGATTATGAATGTCCAATAATAGATTATAGATGTCCACCACTATGAGTATCTTTTGATAGACCATGGGCATCCACCAAAAGCTCATGGGTGTCCACAAATAGCTAATGGGCATCCACCAATAACTTGTAGGCATCTACTAACAACCTAGGCCCTATGGCCATTCATGGGATACCAGTCGGTGGATGTCCACAATATATCAGTGGATGCTTGTAGGTTGTGGGCATCCACCTACATCTTGTGGGGCTATGAGCATCTACCAGTAGCATGTAGGCATCCAATGACAAGCTATAAACATCCACTAATGGGCATCCTATAAGATCCCACCTAGGGTCTTTAGACATGTGCCTATAAACTACTGACATCTATTCATAGTTGTCAGCACTGGCTGGTAGAGTTAAGTGTTTTTTTTCTTTTATTGACATAGTTTACATAGTGCACAGTATCAATTTATTATGTAGACTGCTGGCATCCACTTGATTGTATATAGAGAATTCATTAGGATTGGATTTTGAGGTACCAATGAACTACATTTATATGAGGAAATTTATATTTAAATGTAGGTGAACCTCTCCTCAAAATTAACTTTGACCCTAAAAATTTAGGCGATCCTGCCTTATCGACCTCTCCACAAAAATAACCTTATACTGAATTAAAAAAATGGAATATTTGTAGATTAATGAAGATTTTCCATTAAAAATAAACCTGATCCCTAGCTACATTATCACCACTATCTATTTTAGCTGCAACTACTTTTCATATAATAAGGATAACCACATCTGTAACCCTAGTGTCAACAAATGCAACTACCTCCTCATAAGCAGTTTAATTTGTAATTACATTAGTTGATTATAAAAAAATTTGGTTGTAATAATTTTTGTCTCTTACGAATGATTAGCTATGTTGTGGCCATGTATGCCATGCATGACTCCTCGTGAGATAACCCAATGGTGTTTAAGATTTGAGCATGACTTGAGAGATGAGGCATCCCCATCCCAAGACTATATATACATGTATCTCCTGCATTCCAAAAGGATGATAAGTTTTGACATTCAATATATTTAAGAAATCCTTCAAGTTACTTTTCATGTCTGTGTTGAATGGCTGTGTCTTTCATTTCTATGTTATATTGATTATGTTCTTTGATATAACTATTAATTTAATTATTTAATGTGTTATAATAACTTAAAATAGCTTGTGGTTAATTATTAAGATTATATTAATTAATAATGTGCATTAGCAATTTTAGTTTGATAAATCTTCCTTTCATGAAACAAGTTTTCTAGGCTAATCTTTAGATTTGTGTAAAAGTTCTATTTTGATGCAACTTCCTAGATTGAGCCATAGCTAGTATAAGGTGATTTTTATTTATTAGATTTAATATATTATTAAGAAATGTAATAATAATATTAGTAAAAACAATATTTATCTAGTAAATTTTAGTTAATTGTATTTTATCCCTCAGGCTCCTTTACTGTGTTTGTCAATTCTGTGTGCCAAAAAACCTAGTTACAAGTATTACTCTATGGTGCTTGTCATTATTCTAAATACAATTAAAAAGAACCCATGTTATATTTTACATATTCTATTTTATTACTTACCCTTGCCTCTATTTGTGGTTTCTTTGAGTCATGCTCACTTTAGAATAAATCCATCATCATCCCACTCACCTCAAGTATATCTAGGATTTACACCCATATCTTAACCATCTAGGTTGACAGTTGCTTTCTTATCTACCATTCAAAAAAAGGTTACTATAAAACTTAATAACTTTAAGCTCATTTCCTAGAGTGGATTCCAACTCCATTGAGATTCTAAAACATTAGAGGCTGCCCCGTAAGGTTTCCTAGGTGTGCATAAAACCCACATCAATAGGTAAGCCTATATTTTATGATAGAAGGAGGGCCTCTTTCATTACTAAGATGAAAAGGTTACTTGAGTTATACTAGATATATCCAAAATATTGACCAAGTATTCATATAGAAATAAACTACTACATCTACCCTTGTAGACCCATAGAAAAGATAGGACTGACAAAGATATTTTGAGAAGATTTCAAGCCCAATCACATTCTCTAAATAGGTAGACCCTCCCATGTCCAATGGAACTGTTAACTATTTTGACCAAAAGTCAAAATAAGTGTACCCCCTATAGTAAAAAACTTGATATATGGGAATATTATCATGTTATAGGGTGTTTCATAGTCAATTTGATGTCATTTAATGTGTTATTAGCCTTGGTCATCATTAAATCTAGTTCCAAGTCATTCTATGTCACTTAAGGGTCATATTTGGGCCATTTATGAAGGTGGTATGATTTTACAAGGTGTAAAAATGTTTTAAAATCTCTTTTAATGTCTAATATGTCATATTGCCTTTCAAGAATTCCATTCCTATCTAAAATGTGTAGGTTCCCAACTAAAATCAAGAAAATAGTTGAAAAGAAGGAGATTTTAGAAGTTGTATAGTTTATAAAGGAGTGTGGAATGTGTGGAAAACTTGTATAATGACCATTAAACTTAATTTAATCCATTTTAATTATTTATAAACTTTATAAGCATCAAAATGGTTAAAACCATTCTACTCTTCCATCACTCCACTAGACATGTAAAACTGGTCAACGAGTCTTCTAATGATACAACCAGTAGGAGAGGTTTCAAGTCAAATGATCTTGGTGGTAGATAGTAAACCCGGTTTGATTCATATTAATTTTTGGATTTTTAATAATGGCTACATATTATTTATGAATCATTCGTAAGAAGTTGACTATCTCATTTTACTTGCTAATCCCCATACCTTGTAGGTTTTGCTTTTGTTGGAGCAGGTCCATATAATAGAACTAATCAAAATGATTATATAGGAGGTATACATAATTAAATCATAGCTCCCATATTTATTTTCATGTTTGGAGGTGACTTGATGAGCCAAATAGTTCAAATTATAGGTTGAGACCACCATTGCAAATTACAGGCATGTTACACCAATTGCAAAGATCCTTGTCCTTGTAGTTGTGTCAGAGGAAGTTTTTATGTTTTATTCATGATTTAGATGTCATTTTAATATCCTTCCTTTAAAATAATTAGTTTTAAGAGGTTTCACATGATAGTTGTAGTCATGGCCAACACAGTCAGCTTTCTACATGATTGTTAAGTACAATCATATGGTAAAGGACCTTACACAACCATGGTGGGAAAATATAGGGTTTTAAAATAATTGAAGTAACTTATGAGGTTAAAATGTGTCTTTGATATATATTTAATAATATTTTGATATTAGTTCTCCAACACAGTCATATAGTTCTAGCTTGCCTGTCATTGATTAACACCTATAGGTCACCCACATGAGACTAAGAATGTTAAAATGAGATTTTAAACTAGTTTGAACTATTTTAAGGTTTAAATGATTCATTTGAAGATATTTAATGTGTATAATTTTTATTTTAAGGCCATCCACTATGTCTATTGCTCATGTCTTATACTCACTACCTTGTATTTTATAGTTGCACCTACATGTGACCCTCATAAAGGTGTGAAGGTGTTGAATGAAGAGGTTTGGATATGTTTGAGACTATCATGGAGGGTTGAGGAGTTAAAAATGTCATGAGAACCATGTTTTAATATATTTAAGGATAATAATACTTGAGGAGTCATGAATATATGTAGAGAATGAGTTTTAAGTATCCATTTCCCTAAAAACTCCTACACAGAACCCTAGCTAGTTTTGGTGCTAATATATGATGATGTGACATAGTGTCTTGATGAAGTTTAATGCATAAATATTGTAGCATTAATATATGGGTAATTTTTTTTTAAAAAAGTGAGTGGTTTGGCCAATAGAGTATCATTCTAGAATGCTTTAAATCCATGCATTTGTTCACTATAGCTTTTCAATGTTTACTACAATACTTTGAGTTTCAAGTGACCTTATTATCCAAAGATAGCAAGATAAGATCATGTATTCATGGTAGGTGATTATATTGAAGTAATAAGGACATTTTTGGTCCAAAGTATATTGATAAGAATTGGAATGCATAGTTTTTACCTATATACACACCTATAGGTGTACCTTTGCTCGGAAACATCACCTACAACCTGATTGTAGAAATTCACAAACTCAAAAGGTGGACCTTGGAGGATGGGAACCTACAATAATTAACATTTTACATTGAGAGTTGATCCTAAGACCTAAAATGAATCCTATGAGGTGTAGTATAAGGTATAAAATTTGAAATGCACCTACATGACCCTTTTACTCCAAGAATAGTCAACTATGGTTGACTATGGCATGACAATGATCTAAAACATGACCAGTCTTGATGTTGGTCTAATGTAAAAAATAGTTTGAGAAAGTGCATCTATGATAAAATCTTAGAGGACCTTGTTAAGGAATTATGGAAATGATTCAAGTTATAACAAGAAATATTCACCTACATGCATCCTTCTTTTTGAGTAAGAAAACATAATACATAGTCTGTCAGTTTAGGCCTATCAAGTAGAAGGGATATAATGAGGAGTTTGGAGAATTATGAAGTGTTGAAATGTCTAAAATAACCTTATAAATAATTAATAACATATTATTTGACTCTCAGACAATGGAAAATAGAGAAAGAGTTGATATTCAAGGTGAACCTACAGTCAGTATACAAAATCTTGCACACAATGAATACTCCATGAGTCTATTTTGAGTTTTGTAAGGTTTGGAGGTGATAGAGGTATGGTTAAACCCTAAAAATTTGTAAAAAGTGTCTCCAACACCTACCCAATCCTCTCATACATTTTTTTTCTTGGGACAATAGGGGAGATTCCCTCTATTTTACCTCATACATAAGACACTCCTAGAAGGTGCAAATCTGTAGGTTTAGTAAAAAATGGTAGTAAAGTGTGTTGGGAGAGGTTTTAACATTAAAATGATCTATAGGGAGTTTAATTATACATGAAAAAACTTGAATTATGCCTTTTAAACTTTGGAAACTACTTAAGGGTGTTGAGAAGTAGTTATGTGCAGACAGACCTATTAGGTCTTGACTACTCCTAAAGCCCTAAGGGGGTATAATGTCACTTATAAGACTATAAGATAATTTTAAATCATTAAAAAATCTTCAATATGAGTTATAAGGAGTGTGAAAACCTTTTATTTTCAAAGATAGACATGAGAAATCCATTTCTTGGCCTAGGAGCGTAACATGGTATGCAAAATGCAAAAAGAAAACTCGAGAAGGCAACTTTGGAAGCTCACACTTGTATGGAGGCTTAACATGGGATATAAAGGAGATATGATATGTTGGATATGGTATTTATCTTGTATTCATTGG
Organism: Torreya grandis; assembly: GCA_037957365.1. Lineage (NCBI taxonomy): Eukaryota > Viridiplantae > Streptophyta > Pinopsida > Cupressales > Taxaceae > Torreya > Torreya grandis. The sequence goes on along the minus strand of JARHVA010000070.1, from coordinate 4,242,331 downwards.
ATTTTTTCTGGGGTTTGGATGTTGCAATTTTATGAAAAATCCTTAAGGGTGAAACCTACCTAAAACCCTCTACAACCCTTAATAAGGACCCAATTGGAAAAATTAAGAAGGAAAGACATTCATATGAGATATTTTAAGTAGGTAAGTGATTGGAACTTGTAGAGGAATCCATAGGGATCTTTCCCATCAAGTTGGCTCTTACCCTACTTGTACGGACAAGGTGCAAATTAGCTTTTCTTGATAGATTTGTGTGTTGTACATGTAAAAAAGGGGTTTAAAGGATGAAAATAACTTTGGGAGGTAGGGTTAGACATAATATAGCTCCCCATGTCCATATATTTCTTCAAAAAGGATCATAAGTATCTTTGATAACACCCCCACTTCAGCTAGTCTAAAATGACATAGTGAATGAAGGGTGATCACCTAGTGAGAAGGTGATAAGTCCAATTGGGAGGCCTTTTAAGGTCTAATTAATGAATATAAGGGAATGAGGACTCTAAAAACGTGTTACATCATCCATTTTATGTGTTTTTTTGATAAACTAATGAGCATATTAGTGCCAAGTGTGAAGATAGGTCTAAAGAAGAGTGATTATGACTGCAGGTAGTGAGAAAAATTGGACATAAGAATATTGTTGATTAGGGACACATCCAATGAATGTTGGAGCATATTTATAACACATAACTCATAGTGAAATTATCTCATCTATCCCTAGTATACTTTGGATCATTCAAATAAGGTCAAATGATGAAGGTAGTTTTTAAGCAAGTAATTAAAGAGTCCTATGCTAGACCTATAGGAGTTTCATTCTTTGAGGGACATTTGTTCAAGTAAAACTTGCATGGTATATCCCATATTAAATTATAATATAAACATAACTCCATATATTAGCTTTACAAGTGTTTTTATGACTCTTGGACTTCATTCTCTTCTCTCCTCTCTCATTTTCTATAAGTATTAGCTATTTTAGTTCTTGTTTCATAACACCACACTTGGTACGGTGAAGCCCTACTGGTTTGATGTTATAATTTTCATGTTAATAATAAAATAAATCTAGTTTTGAGTTCAAAAAAAAAATCTTGTCTAAGTGTGCAAAGTGATGAATGGCGAATTCTAGTGATTTTATCCTTGCTTTTCCTTATCCTTTCATGTCTAGTGAAAGAAGTTATCACTCTAACATGTCATATAGAGTGTAGCTAGTGTGTTTAGATCCTTTCAAGTGTGTAAGTGTCATTAGATTCATAAATCTGATCTCTAGTCTACTTACCTTGAGTTATCTCATGCATATCACCTCTACATTGAAATACATATGTTAAAACATCTTAGGACTTTAAAGCTAGTTTATAGTCCTTGTTTCTTAGTGAAAGAAGTATGATATAATAGTGGAAATATTCATGGTGTGTCACCTCATTAGAATATTTTCCCTTCATGCATATTTTCCCCCCTTTTCCCATAAGTAAATAGTTAGTTTAGGTGATAAGCACTTCAAGACAAATTCAAGGAACTAGCCCTTAAACCTATAGGTCTACTTATACTATAGGTAAACCCACATACCTATAATTATTCCCATATTTCCAAAATATTTGAATAAGCTTGAATAAATTCCTCTAGGGCGTAATATTTGGTGACAATAGTTTTGGCACACCCAATGGGACACATTATCTTAAAGACAACTTGTCAAGGTGAATATTGGTTTTAATAACATGAGCTACATATTGGTGTGCTACTCAACATTTGGTAACTCCATTTAAGATAAAATCTAGTTATAGACCATTGTTTTTTCATATATTTACTCTCATACTTCATGGTCCTTACTAGGTCATCTTCTAGTAGAGTTTTCAATTCTATGAATCCACCTCTTCAACCTAAAATTCCTCTTGAGGTTCAACATCCTCATATTATTCTACCCTTTGAAGAGAAGAAAAATTTTCTAGCCAAGAGGACCAAGAGAGTAAGGAAGATATTTAATTAAAAATGGCTGGAAAACATTCTTTCTTTACCTTTAATACTAAAAATCTAATCCATCTTGATGCATATGAAGGCCATGTCACTCCTAGTGAACACATTAGGGACATTTCAAATTTCTATAATTTCCATAATGTGACTAAGGAAAATATTTCTGTTAGACTCCATTACATGTCCCTTAGAGGGAAAACACTTGATTGGTATAGAATTTACCTTATGGATGCATCACAACATGGGATGAATTTGGAGTGTTGTTAACTTTAAGGTTTGAAGATGAAAGTGGCCATTCTTCACTCATATATCAGCTCAAAGTAATCTAAATAGCCCCCAAGGAAATAATGCATGATTTCAATGAGAGGTTCCAAAATACTTGGCATAGGTTTCCTCCTCCCATGAGACCACATATTATCTTTGTCTTGCCTACATACTTGAGAGCCATTGGTATTTATATTGCCATCATGCTATAATTCATGCATGGTTTCACTATTCTTGAAGCATATGAACTTACCATTAGAGATGAGAATGGCCTCATTCAAGATGGAAAGCTACCTCTTAAAGTTTCTATGTCTCTGCTACCTATGGTCAACAATATGGGAAAGGGAGAGGGTAGCCAAATTTCAACATGCCTACCAATGCATAAAATCCCAATTCAACCTCCACCACAAGAGAGATGGTATTGATGTATAACAACTTGGTGCAAGGAAAATATTTGAAATAAGGCCAATTAATGGATGTAAATGAAGGTAGACAACAAGATATAGTTACTCAAGGAGGATTCACCCCTCTACTATTAGTAGAAGATGAGGTCTTAATGTAAGCAAGTCAAGGTTAGCAGCCTCAGGAAGAAAGCTTCACCATTTTCCAAGTTGAAGATACCTTTGTGCTCAACTAAGGAACTTATATTATAGAAAATACAAGAGATAAAAGAAAGGATCTAGGAGATACTAAAGGTGTGCCTAAAAGTTCATCTAACTTTCTTTCAAGTTAGCAAGGCATGACTGCAAGCATGGTAGTCCCTAACACTCCTACATCTCGTTAAAATTAGAATGTTGGAAGGTCTGGTCAAAGTAATTCAATTCCTCAAGATAAAAACACTTCCTTACCTCTAAGGACTCAATAAAAAGAAGGTATTTCTTATCTAAACATTATAAACTCATTGACGAATACCAAGACATCCATTTATCTTTAGGATGTCCTTCATATGCCTCACCAAAAAGAGCTTTTGCAAAATCAAATGTCCACTATCCATGTTAGTAATCCATCACCAAGTCACAGTCACATAAATGTTGCTCTTACAAATGTTCCTAATAAAATTATGGAACCATCTACCAAATCACAGAAGCCTCCACCTTTCTACCTCACTCTCATTATGGGTGACAAACTAGTTCATAATTGCATTGTTGATAGTGAAGCCTCTACATCAGTGATGCTCAAAGTTGTAGCTATTAAATTATGCCTAAAGTATGAACCACATAGAAAAGGAGTGCTTTATTTATATGGTATACCTTCTAAGAAAATAGGATTGATCAAAGGTTTGAAGTTTTTCTCCATGATTGTCCTAGTTTTCCTATTCTCCAAGACATTGTTATTGTGGACTTGACTACTCATTTTACAATCTACCTTTCAAGAGATTTTATAGCTAAGATAGGATGTTAAGATCTTGGTTGGTGGATTCACTAATAGTATGGGATTTTGGTGTTATAGTTCATTACATGTGGTATCAGAGTGTCCACCTATGTTGATTCTCAAGTCTTGAGTGGTAATGATGGCATAACAATGTTCATTTGGGGCTCCCACATACATGTGGAGGGGCACACTAGTCTTGAGGATGGAGTTATCAGAATCATGGTGGGATGTTAAGATCCTAGTGGGTGGATTCACTAATAGTCTAAGATTTTAGTGTAATGGTTCATTACATATGAGGATACCTCTTAGTTGATTGGTCCTTATTAGCCTTTAGAATAAGGTATGGATAAACGTTAATAGTTAAGACTCAACCACTTGCTAAATTTCATATTGAACCTTATGTTGAAAAAAGTACCAATCTAAATTATGTTATCAATGATAAAAAGAATCCTATTAAGGATGATGGTGCTTCTTCCAAGATTGAAGGCATTTCTATTTAATTTCCCGATGAGTATGGTACTAACACCTATGAGAATGACCCTTATGCTTCCATGGAGTAAACTGATTTAGGAGTGTATTTCCTACATGAGGAAGGAATGCCAACACCTCTACTTTCCAAAGAGGAATGTGAGAATGATAGAATGTGGACAATGTTTTTTGATGGCTTAAGAAGTAAGATTGGTGAAAGAGCTAGTGTTATGTTGGTTTCCCCATCTAAAAAAAACTACTATGCTTCATATAGGTTCCATTTTAGTTGTACTTGCAATGTGGTTGAGTATAAAGGTTTGATTCATGGCCTTCAATGGGCAAGGAGAAAAGGAATCAAGGATTTGAAGGTATATGGAGATAGTGAATTGATTGTGAATCAAGTTAGGAATGTGGTTTCTTATAAGATTTTTTTTCTCAAGTCCTATAAGCATATGGTAAGGTATTTGATTGAATAATTTAATACATTCAACATATAATCAGTCCTAAGGGAGTAGCATAATCATGTTGATAGAATAGCTACCATAAGGGCACAATTTGATACACCTACTGCCAAAAGAGAAGAAGGAAGCAATCTCACATCAAGATCATTATCATACCTTACATACCTAATAATGAGGTGTATTAGAAAGTGTTTGATAGTGATAAACACATTGCACACTTATTGCAAAATGAGGTTAAATTTTCCTTAAGAAACCAAAAGAGACTCCAAGAATAGTTTGATAATCAGATTGTGTAGCTAAGGACAAATACGATACCTAAGGGCTTGGTGACCTTAGAGAGTATCTTTGAAGAAGATGATCAAAGGAAGAAGGAAAAGTTAAGTATGTCTACAAAGGAGGATAATTATGAAAGGGTCTTGATATTCAAAGACAAACTCCTCAAACTAGGCAAGGTATGTTCTGCATTAGAGAAACAAGCATTCATAGACTTGTGTAGAGAGCTTCATGATATATTTTCTTGGGAATATATGGACCTAAAAGGGTTTGATCCTATCCTAGCACATCATACCATTGAATTGAAACATGGATCTAAATCAATTAGGCAAAAATAAAGGCCCATCAACCCCAAGGTTGAATAACTCATGAGGTTAGAACTTACCAAACTCCTTGAATATGAAATAATCTTTCCTATCAAGCATTCAACATGGGTAGCTAATCTTGTACCTATTAGAAATAATAATGGAGAGATAAGACTTTATGTGAATTTTAGAGATATTAATAGAGTGTCACTCAAAGATAACTATCCTTTACCCTCAATGGAGTATATTTTGCAAATTGTTTTAGGTTCTTAAGCTTTCTCTCTCCTAGATGGATATTCTTGTTATAATCAAATTCTAGTGAATAATGATGATCGGTTCAAGACAACATTCAATATAAAATAGTGAAATTTTGCCTATAGGAAGATGTCCTTTGGTTTGTCAAATGTTGTTGCTACCTTTCAAAGAGCAATGGACATGGATTTCAAAGGTCTAATTAATGAAATTTTGTTGGTATATCTAGATGACATAACAATGTTCTCTAAATATTCTAATGAACATATGAAACACCTAAGGCAAGTTTTTGAAAGGTGCAAAAAGTATGGAGTATCTCTCAACCCCAAAAAATGCATCTTTGTTATCCATGAAGGTAAGCTATTAGGAAATGTTGTTTCCAAAAATGGTCTAAGTATTGATCCTAAAAGGATAGAGGATATTTTATGCCTATTATTTTCATTTCATAATAAATGAATCCAAAGCTTTCTAGGTAGGATAAATTTTTTATGAAATTTCATACCTGGTTTTACATCTTTGGTGAAACCTCTCACAGCCATGCTCAAAAATAACAAAGTTTTCTCTTAGAATAAGGAAGGTAAGGGAAGATTTGAATCCATAAAGAAAGTAATTTCACAAGATCCTAGTCTTATGAACCTTTATTTTTCTAAATACTTCATGTTGTATTAATTTACTAACCTTGATACTATCTCAACTATGCTAATGCAAAAGAATGATGAAGATGTGGAACAACTAATTGCATTCTTTATTCAAGGTTTGGAAGATTATAAAGTCAATAACACATTTGTGGAGAAATAAGTCCTCTCTATTGTAAGAGGACTAAAGAGGTTTAGACATATGCTTTCTAAAAATAAGATTCATATTATGGTCTCTCATCCTAGAACCAAAGAGTTTCTTTTAAGCAAAGACCTTAGTGAAAATAAGGTAGGGTAGATTACTAAGGTAATGGAATATGATGATATAAAAGTGACAAAGATGATAAGGGGTAAAGGTTTTTGTTAACATCTAGTTTTAGATCTCCATGAGTTTAAAGAAGAGGCTTTAGTCAATCATGATTGCTCCCAACTAGCTATTCTATGCCTCTACAAAGTTGGACACAAGATGCCATTAAATTTATTTAAAGTGGTGAGTATCCTAATGGTATGAGTAGATAAAAAAGGAGGTAATTTTGATTGGAAGCTATTCCTTATTTTCTTGTGGATGGTGTCCTTTTTAGAAGAGATACTAATGGTGCATTATTGAGATGCATTGACAATGACTAGTTTAGAGTGTTTTTTGAAAAGTTTCATGATGGGGTAGTAGGAGGTCATTTATCCCCAAGAACCACAACTACCAAGATCATGAGGGTAGGATATTATTGTCCTAGCCTCTTTAAATATTTCCATGCTTGGGTGAGAAATTATGTACAATGTGCTTTCTTTGTAGGAAAACAGAATCTTGCAACTCTCCCTTTATAGCCTATTCAAGTAGATAAACCTTTCACATAATGGGGTCTAACTTCATTGACATGATAAATCCCCCATCAAGTGTTGGTAAAAAATGGATACTCATAACAATTGAATAATTTACAAGGTGGGTTGAGATAGTGGCATTGAAGGAATCCAATGAAAATGCTATTTTGGAGTTCTAGGAAAATATCATAACAAGGTTTAAAACCCCTTCCACCATCATTTTAGACAATTCATTTGCTTTTATGGGTGTTAAAATAACTGATTAGGCAAGAAGAAATGACATATACTTGATTACATCATCCAACTATTACCCTCAAGGTAATGGGCTCACTGAATCTACTAATAAGAATCTGATCACAATAATTAAGAAAACTTTGGAGGATAATCAAAGGGCTTGACACACTAAATTTAAGATAGACCTATGGTTTGATAGAATAACTTACAAGTGGTAACTAGAAATTCTCCTTTTTTTCTTGTTTATGGAAGGGAGGCTAGGTTGTCTATATCCCAAGAGTTTCCTGCCTTAGTGTTGGCACATCAACTAGAGTTGTTTGAGAACACTCCAATGGAGGTGAGGTTGACAGAGTTAATAGAGCTACAAGAGATTAGAGACAAGGATAAGAAATCTATGGAACATCACCAAATGCTAATGAAGATATCTTATGATAAAAAGGTAACTCCAAGAACATTATAAGAAGGTGACATAGTGTTAAAATGGGGTGAAGATAGAGGAAAGCGAGGGAGACAACCAAATTTGACACTTTATGGAGTGGACCATATGTCATCATCAAGTGAAAATAAAGCAACTCTTTCCAATTATCAAGGATGAGTGGGGAGGAGCTGCCTATCCCTATGAATGGGATCCATTTAAATCCTTGTTATTGATGAAATGAAGGTTAGTCTTGTAAATACCATGTTAGGTGTGTCTTTGTTTTAGTTGTGTGTGTGTTCCATAAGTGTTCTAGTTGAACACATGTTTGTTTCCTTGGGTGTGTCTTGTTTTGTGTGCCTTTTATTTGTGTTTGGTGTTTTCAAATGCAAAATTAGTTTCAAAATTGTGTATAGGTGACTCCATGACCCAATGGATAGGATCAGGTTACTGGTCTTGGTATAACAAGCATATCCCCCTAGGAAATCCCTAAGAATGTTAACAATTTTGACCTCAAATCAAAATAAGTCAACCCCCTATAGTGTAAAACTTGATATAGGGACTATTAGCATGTTATAGGGTGTGTCATGGTAAAATTGATATCATTTAATGTGTAATCAGCCTTGATCATAGATAAATCTAGTTATAAGTCATTCTATGTCACTTAAGGGTCATATTTGGGCCATTTATGAAGGTGGTATAGTTTTCCAAGGTATAAAAGTGTTATTAAATCTCTTTTAATGTAAAATATGTTAGATTCCTTATCAAGAATGTTAGTCCTATCTAAAATTTGTAGGTTCCCAGCTAAAATCAAGAAAATAGTTGAAAAGAAGGAGATTTTAGAAGTTGTACAACCTATAGAGGAGTGTATAATGTGTTAAATTTTTTTATAATGAATCTTAAACTTCCCTATATGAATTTCAATGCTTTATTATCTTTAGAAGCATAAAAATGGTTGAAAATTATTTGCTCCTCTATCATTCCACTAGGCACGCAAAATTGGTTATATCTTTTGATGGGATGACTAGTAGGAGAGGTTTCAAGTCAAATGATCTTAGTGGTAGATATTTCAATTGGTTTGTTTCATATTCATAGAAGTATTTGGAAGAATGGTTTCCTATTATTTATGAACCATTGTTAAGAAGTTGACTGTCTCATTTTTCTTGCTAATCCCCACACCCTACAAGTTTTGCTTCTATTTAAGTAGCTATGTACAATATACATGATAAAAATTATTATATATGAGGTATAAATACTTATTTCATGGTTCCCATATTTTTTTTTCATGTTTTGAGGTGACTTGATGAGCTAAATAGTTCAAGTTGTAGGTTCAGACCACCATTACTAGTTGCAGGCATGTGACACCAATTGTAGAGATCCTTATCCTTATAGTGGTTTCAAAGGAAGGATTTATGTTTTATTTAATGATTTAGATGTCATGGTAATATCATTACTTGAAAATACTTATTTTCAAAAGGTTTTACATGATAGTTGTAGTCATGGCCAATGCAGTCAACTTTTTGCATGACTATCATATACAGTCAGATGGTAAAGGACCTTGCACAACCATGGTGGGAAAAGATAAAAATTTAAAATCATTTAGGTAGATTCTAAGGTGAAAATATGTCTTTGATATATCTAATAGTAGTTTAAGATTAGTTATTCAACATAGTCGTATAGTTCTACCTTGTCTGCCATTGATTAACACTTGCAAGTCACCCACAGGAGACTGAGAATGTTGAAATGAAAATTTGAACTGGTTTGAAATATTTTAAGGTGGAAAGGATTAATTTTAAGATCTTGAAGATGTCTAATTTTGATTATAAATCCATCCACTATGCATATTTCTCATGTCTTATACTCACTACCTTGTATTCTATAGTTGTACCTACAAGTGGCCCTCACGGAGGCCTGAAGGTGTTGAATGAAGAGGGTTGGATATGTCTGAGACTCTTATAGAGGGTTGATGGGTTTAAAATGTCATGAAAACCATGTTGAATCTGTATAAGGACAAGCAAACTTGAAGAGTCATGAACATATGTAGAGAATGAGTTTTAGGGATCCATTTCCTTAAAAACTTTGAAACAGAGCCCTAACTACTTTTGGTGATAATATATGATGATGTGACATAAAGTCTTGATAAATTTGAATGCATACATATTGTAGCCTTCATATAGGGGTAAAACCTTGCAAAATAAAGTTAGTGGTTTGGCCAATAGAGTATCTTGATAGAAGGCTTCAAATCCATGCATTTTTTCACTATGGGTTTTTAGTGTTTACTATAGAACTTTGAGTTTCAAGTGACCTTTTTAGGCACCTAAATATAGCCACGGAGAACCTCCAACTAGGATTTTGACCAATTTTTACCAAAGTGCACAATTTGGCATAAAAACACTAAAATTCGTTAAATGAGTTGAAATTGATATATTCAAGTGACAATTTTGGCTAGAGTATCATTAAATAGGGCAATGAAATGTATGGGCCAACTAACTTTGATCAGATCATTTTGAGTTAAAATGCCAATTTTGCACCTGGATGCTTTGGATTGCTATTTCCTATCAAATATGTTACACAAGACACATGCATTTGTTATTTTATATTGGTAACATCCTAAATGGGATAACAAATTCAACACATTTGACATTGACTTCCAATTCCAATCCAATCAAATTTTGGACCAATGACAAAGCATTCTGATCAATTTGAGTAATTTGAGCACAAAGTGCTTAATCATGCTTAAGAACTAATTAAACTAAATTAGAGTCTAATTAAGAATTCCATGGAAACTTGTTGAATACTTGTTTTTGAAAATGAATATTGAATATCTGCATAATCAAGTGACCTCATTTCTTGGGAAGACATCTCTAGGCCATAAATGCCATAAATATCAGGATTATGGGTCTCCCATGCCTCATAATGACCCTCCATGCCTCTAAAATTCCCCTTTTTCCAATGTCATGATGAGGATAATTATAGATTTAATTTTAAAAAATTAAATTAATCTTCAACCACACATCTTCATCTCATGATGGATGGTTCAGGTTGATTTTGAGCAATCTCAAAAATCTATAAATAGGAGGCCTTGCCTATTGAATTTTAAGCTTAATTTGTGAAAAGTTACCATGTAAAATTTATTCCAAGAGCTCTCACATGCCAAATTTATGATGCTAAAATATTGAGCCAAGTTAAGCCAAAGCCACAAGGTGCCAATGAAAAGAGGAGATAGCCAAGCCTCCTTTGATGAAGACTTCATGAGCACAAGTTGAGCAAACCACTACAACAAGCATTTGGAGCATCCAAGGAAGGTAAAGGATTCTTGTTTTTCTTTACTTTTTAGTTGTGATTTTCATTTGTTTTTGTTATTAATCTCACCCTAGTAACTAGGCCTAGAGATGTATGCTAACTAGTGTGTTTTTATCAATTTGTTTGCATTTTTGGACTAACAAAATACTAATCACCTTTCTTGAGTCAAATTACTAGTTAAAAAATAGTTTACCTTGTATCAAAAACCATTTTTTCAAACCATTTTATGTATACCATTTAGACCTTTGTCTTATGTTGCTATGCTGTCCAATCTTGTCTAGCTTGTTTGATTAAATCCTAGTTTCACCATTGAGTTTTCAATTACCCTTGTCAAGTTTGGATTCAAAAATTGATTGATTTCTATTTAGGCCTTAATTTGTGGGGCTAATACACATATCTTTCTCTTTTGGTTGCATAACTTTGGTTAATCGATTACCCAAATTTGAAAACTATTGATGGTTTGTTTGTTCAGTACCTATCCTTATCATTGTTTGTACCTTTATTTGGGAACACACAATATTTATTAAAGGAGCCTTTTGTCTTATGTCTTATGCTAATTGATCATGATTATTTTTGATTTCATGTGCTGGGTTGATGTCAAAGTTGTTTCCAAAATTGTTAGACTAAATAAAATCACATGATACCTTTGTTTCAAGTCTAGATTTTGATGCCATTTGGCCAAAAGCCCTAGCATATGCCTATTTTTTTGAGCCTATATTTTGACTCTACATTTTGATAAAATACCTAGTAACTCAACTTTTTTCTTTCCTATTTAGACCTTGTTTGGAACACTTTGACCTAGACCTTTGACATGTCAGTTTTTATTCATATGCTTAACCTTTTGTGCATATGACATTTGAAATTAGACATTTGATGTTAGACTATTTTATGCCAAGTCTTATCACAAACCATTTTGGAGAAACAAATCCATCTTCAAACCATGTTTAAGATACAACTCCACTTTCAACCAAGTTAGACTAAGTTTGAACCATTTGTGCTTTAGACAATTTTTTTGGGAGTTTGTAAAACTCTAAGCCTTTTTGTTTTTAAAGATTTTATTATTTATGTAGATACATCTAGCTACACCTATGGTAGAGTCATGTACAATCCAACTTATGATATAATGGTCGTACAAAATCCCACTAAGAACCCCTATAGAGAAAGATTTTTTAAGGAGTTTTATTATTCTCCCTACAATACTCCATATGGGGAACATAGTCAAAATACGCAAAATCCAATTGAGACCTTGATTGGTATGAAGAGGCTTGTGAGGAGGAATTTGAAGACCCAACTATAGAAAATATTTTTTGGGATACAGATCAATACCTTATTTACAATAATTAGTACACAAAACATAGTCAAGAACCAATTTATGATCCAAATCACAACTGGGATGGTATAGTTTATTAGGAAGACTTGGATGCTTTGGCTTATGTGAGTAATCAAGCTCCACCATATCATACCATTTATATTTCAAGACCACAATGTCACACCATTCCCATACCAAGACCTCATACTTTGGTTTGTGTGAGCAATCAGGGTCCACAATGCTAAACCATTTCTATACTAGGACCTCATCCTTTGGCTTGTGCTGGCAATCAAGCTCCACAATGCCCCTTCATCATTTTAGGACCTAGTATTTTGGCTTATGCAAATAATCAAGCCCCATAATACCCTATTTTTTCCATTTAAATATTTCATCCTTTGGCTCATGCGAGCAATCATGTTCCCCAATGCACTATCATTATCCAACCACAAGCCATTCCTCATCCAAAACCAATCCCATCCAAACCTCAACTGATCCAATCCTTCAAAAACCAAGTTGTGTTAAAAATAGTATTTTATAACTCATTGGAAACCAAGGCCAAGAGAACCAACCAATCTGAGATGTTTCTGTTGAATCAACCATTTGTGATAAGTCAACCTATGATGAATTGCCTATTGATCCTATACCAGTTATCAAGGAGTCTCACTCTGATGAGCTAGTCTTTATTGAGTCACTTCTTAATGATTGTAACTACCTTTGGGAAAATCATTACCTCGACCATGCACCTTTTTTCAAGAGCCTCCTATTGATAAGCCAGTCTCTAAAGAGTTATCTCTTAACCTTTTGCCCATCCTAGAGGAGTCCCACTCTGACAAACCAATTTTTATGGAGCCCATTATGCCATCATAGGCAATTGCTTGTCCAAAACAAATATTCAATAACACATCATTGTAATAGAGTACCCATCATATGAATAATCAGTGTTAGAGTCAGGTTTAATTCTTGAAATGACATTAGATTCACCATCAAAATTTGAATCAATATCAGTCTCAACATTAGATTTAGAGGCCCTTGAGTTAGAATCAGATTAAGAAGAAAAATATGTTTGTGGCTATTACAACATTGATTATGCATACCTCATAGATTAATTTGAATACATTTGTGATCCTTATATAGTTTTTGATGATGAGTACTTCAACATTGACACAAGTTCTCCTAGTATATTTTACAAGAATTGTGATGTCCACACCCATTCCATTACCATTCCACATGCCATTACCATCAACTAAGATAGCCATATTATTGACATTCTATCTCCCATAAGTATGATTGATAGAATCACACTTTGTGAAAATACATCCATGGTGACATAGCAGTTGAAGAAGAGCAAGGAGACCAAGACCACATTCATTTAGCAAAATAATACTCTCTTAGTGAAACCTTTTCAGAGGTGCTAAGATATAATCAAAGTTCTAACTCAAAATATTCTAGTGAAACTTTTTTGGAAGCGTTACAAGAAAATCAAAGTCAAAAGCCAATGTTCATTAGTGAAACCTTCTTAGAGGTGATATGGGACAATCAAGACTTCATTGGTGAAAACCTCATTGAGGCACTAATAGCTAAGCACAAAAGTTCTTAACTTCTTGATGAAGACAAAATCAAAGATAAAATCAAAATAGATTCCTATCTATAGTCTAATCAGATGGTAGCTACTCTCAGGCCCAAACAACACAAAAATATGATGGTCCTATCGAGAGAATAAGTCTTTGGCCCTGTCACAACCAAAATTATGTCAAATCTAGCATCAACAACATTACATATGACTAAAATTTCTGATATTCATTTATTTCCCCACCATTATACATTCCATTATCATCTATCATTCCATTTCACAATCAAACCTACCATCCATTATTTGTCCTTGTTTACCATCCATGGTTGCACTTTATTTGTAGAGGCTACAAAGATACCTTGTATCAATGTTTGAAGGAATCCAAATCAATGACTAACAAAGATCACAAAAGCATTCTTGACATCCAAATCTATAGGTAGTTATTGATGGAGTAGCTATTCAGATGAGGTGTGGGCTAGAAATTAATATGATCAAGTATTCTATTTGTATCATTTATTGATTATGATGTGCATCTCCCCATCAGTAGGAATAATAGAATAAAAAACCATACCTAGGCTAGAACCAAACATGTACCATACCATTTCACATTACCATGTCATTACCATTATTACATATCCTTTTACCATTATCACATATCCTTCTCTTTACCCCATCACTTGGGGGAAAACCTTTTGGCATTATATCCACATTGATACCAACCCTCTTACCATTTTATCTAATCTATCAAAATCCATTATTATCCTTAGTAAGATCGTGCCATCTAACCATTCCATTCCTATCTAGACCAAATCCTATTTTTAGTCATCCTACCCAATCCTATTTTGATATTGGTTACTTTGGTTCTCACACTTTTCATGAGGGGATTTATATTAGGTTTCAACTCTTATCAAATTCATGTTTACAATGATAGTCTATAAAAGTAGTGTGATAGTTGATCTAGCAAGATATCTTTCATCTTATCAATTTTGTTTATGTGAGTTTGATTATAACCACCTATGGGCAAATCAATGTCTCACCAGTCTTGCTACTAATTATAACCACATATGGAAAAATTAGTATCATTAACCTATTCCATCGTATCCTAGTTATAACTACCTATGGGCAAACTAGGGGCAACACTTGTTTACCATGCATTGCCATATCACCTTGCCATCACTATTTTCATTTGACCGGTCATTTTCTAGATTTGAGAAGTTGTTTGGACCTAGTTGGTTTTTCCTCACCTTTTATGTGGATGGAATTAATATGACTTGAGGTCATTTCAAGACTAAGTAGGTCGTGCTCAATTTATGTTGAGGTCACCTTAGTCCCTCTTCCATACATTCTCTCTATTTTTCAAGAAACCTAAGCCAAACACTCTTGACATTTTTCAAGTATGTATCTTGTCATTATCTAACGAGTTAAGATACCTCAAAATTATAAAAGCATTCATAACATTTCCAAAATCCAATTTTTTTTTTGTTGTCTAAGCTTAGTCAATTATCCTCAATCCACCCTATTAAGGCAAAGTCACTATTAGGATGCTTTCTTTTGATTTTGTTTTTCAAGATTTTTGTTTGTTTATTTATTTCAAGTTGTTTTTCTATTTGTGTGTTTTATTTTTTTGGTCTTCTTGCCTATTTGTTTACTTTTAGCACTGTTGCCTCAACTCAGTCTATATGTGTTAATTGGGTGATTCCCCAAGCACATTATTCTTGAGTCCATCCATATTCATATGTCTAAATTGTCATCATGGTTTTTATCATTGGTGCATTATTTTTGAGTGTTCATTAGATCGAGAGTCAGTCCTTACTCATATTTGGCCAAGTCTTCATGGTGTTCTATCATGAAGCCTACCATCACATGCTATAGAAAAAATTATCTTTAAGAAGGTCTAAAATCAATGGAGCCAAAGAAGTTTCTCCTTGTCACCTTGGCAAATCCTCCCATCCCACCCTTGATCAAATCAATGCATTAACCATTCTAGTTATATCATTGCTAATCAAGACACGCATCTCCTCATTGGTAGGTACAACTGAATCATTCACACTAATCAATGTTATTATTCTATTCATATATTTCATCACTTTTCACCCACTCATATTTAATCTATATTCCAAGTTATATCTTTGAGTTATGAGTGCTAATCAACCCTAATTGGGGTACAATCATCTTTAGCCAATCTAGGTCCTCTTAATGATTATAACCACCTATGGGAAAATCATTATTTTGAATTTTAATCTTGATTATAACTACCTTTGGACAAATTAGTATCCTTTTTACATCAATACATGCAAGTATTTTCTCATTTAGATTAATCTCAACCACAGGTTAATTCTACTTTTCTTTTTATTTATTTTTGAGGGACCATCCATCAATAAATGTGGTGACCACTCCCTCAAGGGGGCATCATCATAGGCTTCCAAAAACCATTTGGATCTTTGTTCTTCAACCATCATATTATTTTTGGCATACAGGCCTTTTAACATTATTTGAGAAGACGTTACTGTGCTTATAGCTTGTAATACCTTACCAAACAGGGGCAACTATAGACACCTAAATCTAGCCACTGATAACCTCCAACTAAGCTTTTGACTAATTTCCACTAAAGTGCACAATTTGGCCTAAAAACACTAAAATGCATTAAATGGGTTGAAATTGATATATTCAAGTGCCAATATTGGCCATAGTATCACTAAATGGGGCACTACAATTTATGGGCCAACTAACTTTGATCAAATCATTTTGAGTCAAAATGCCAATTTTGCACTTGAGTGCTCTGGATTGCTCTTTTCTATAAAATTTATTGTATGGGACACATTCCTTTTTTATCTTGTGTTGACAACATCCTAAATGATATAATAGATCCAATGCATCTAACATTGACTTCCAATTCTAATCCAGTCAAATTTTGGACCAATAACAAGGCATTATGATCAATTTGAGTAATTTATGGGTCTCCCATGCATCTTTATTACCTCTCATGCCTCATTAATGTCCCTTATTCTAAATTCATGATGAGGATAATTATGAATTTTAATTACATAATTCAATTAATCCATGACCACACATCTCAATCTTGAGATGGACGGTCATGGTTGATTCTGGTCATTCTTGAAAATCTATAAGTAGAGAGGCCATGAACATCATTTTTAATCTTAATTTGTGCAAAGTTACCGTGTCAAATTGATTCCAAGAGCTCACCTGATGATACAGATATTCAATATTAATTTCTAAAAACAAATATCAGGATTATGGGTCTCCCATGCCTCTTTTATTACCTCCCATGCCTCATTAATGTCCCTTATTCCAAATTCATGATGAGGATAATTATGGATTTTAATTACATAATTCAATTAATCCATGACCACACATCTCAATCTTGAGATGGATGGTCATGGTTGATTCTGGTCATTCTTGAAAATCTATAAGTAGAGAGGCCATGAACATCATTTTTAATCTTAATTTGTGCAAAGTTACCTTGTAAAATTTATTACAAGAGCTCTCAAATGCCAATGTTATGATTCAAAAATATTGAGCCAAGACAAGCCAAAGCCATAAGGTGCCAAGGAGAAGAGGAGATATCCAAGCCTGCTTTGATGAAGACTTCATGAACACAAGCCGAGCAAGCCATTACAATAATCATTTAGAGCATCCAAGGAAGGTGAAGGATTCTTCTTTTTATTTAATTTTTAGTTGTGATTTTCATTTGATTTTTTTTTTAGGATCACCCTAGTAACTAGGCTTAGAGATGTATGATAATTAGTGTGTTTTTATCAATTTGTTTGCATTTTTGGACTAACATAATACTAATCACCTCTCTTGAGTCAAATTCCTAGTTCACAACCTTATTGTCCAAAGATAGCAAGATAGAAGCATGTCTTCATGGTAGGTGATTCTATTTAAGTAAGAAGGACATTTATGGTCCAAAGGAAATTAAGAAGAATATGAATACATGGTATTTTACCTATATACACACCTACAAGTGTATAGTTGCTCAGAAAAGTCATCTACAAACTGACTATAGAAATTCACAAACTCATAAGTAGACATTAGAGGATGGGAACATAAAAACATGAACATTTTCCATTAAGGGTTAGTAATAATATCTTAAATTAATCCCATAAGGTGTAGTACAAGGTATAAAGGTTTAAATTCACCTACATGATTCTTTTACTCTAGGAATAGTCAACTACAATTGACTGTGGCATGGTATAACATAACCAAGATTGATATTGGTCTAACATAAAGCATGGTGTGAGAAAGTGAAACTATGAGGGAAGACTAGAGGACATAAAAAAGTAATTATGGCAATGATTCAAATCTAATAAGAAAGATTCACCTACAAGCATCCCTCTTTCTGAATAAGAAAACATAATACATAATCTGTTAGTCTAGGCCTGTCAAGTAGAAGGGATATAATGAGGAGTTTGGTAAAGTATGAAGTGTTGAAATGTATAAAATAAACTTAGAAATGATGAATAACATATCATTTGACTCTCAGAAAATCAAAAATAGAGCAAGAGTTGATCTTCAAGGTGAACCTACAGTCAGAATACAAAATCCTACACCCAACGAATACTCCATAAGTTTGTTTTAGGTTTTGTAAGGTTTGTAGGTGCTAGAGGTATGGTTCAACCCTCAAAATTTATAAAAAGTGTCTCCACTACCTACCCACACCTCTCATACATTTTTTTTCTTGGGAAAATAGGGGAGATTCCCTATGTTTTGTCTCATATAGAGGGTACTCCCAGAAGGTGCAAATCTATTGGTTTAGTAAACACATGGTAATAAGATGTGTTGGGAGAGGTTGTAACCTTGAAATGAGATGTAGGGAGTTGAATTAGACATGAAAAAACCTGATTAAGTCCTTGTAACCTTTGGAAACTACTCAGGGGTGTTGATGAGTAGTTATGTGCAGATAGACCTATTAGGTCTTAACTAAGCCTAAAGCCCTAAAGGGGTCTAATGTCACTTCTAAAACTAGAAGAGCATTATAAATAATTGGAACACCTTTAGGATGAATTATTAGGAGTGTGATAACCTTGGATTTGTATAGATAGACATGATAAATCCATTTCTTGGCCTAGGAGCCTAATAGGGTATGCAAAATGTAAAAGGAAAACTTGAGAAGGCAAATTTAGAAGCTCACACCTGTATGAAGGCTTAACATGGGATCTCAAGGAGATAGGATATGTTAGAGTGGGTAATAAAATTGAATTTAATGGAATTTTTTTGGGGTTTAGATGTTTCAATTTTATGAACAATCCTTAAGGGTGAAACCTACCTAAAACCCTTAATAAAGACCTGATTGGAAAAATGAAGAGGGAAACACATTCAAATGGGATAGTTTAAGAAGGGAAGTGATTGGAACTTATATAGGAATCTCCAGGTCTATTTCCCATTAAGTTAGCTCTTACCCTACTGTATGGACAAAGTGAAAATTAACTCTTCTTGATAGATTTATGTTTTGTACAAGTAAAAAAAGGTTTCAAAGGATGAAAATCACTTTGGAAGGTAGGGTGAGACCTAATATAACTCCCCATGCCCATATATTTATTCAAAAAAGATCTTTGATAACAACCCCACTTCAACCAATCTAAAATGACATAGTGAATGAAGGGTGATCACCTAGTGAGAAGGTGATAAATCCAATTGGGAGGCATTTTAAGGTATACTTGATGAATTTAAGGGCATGAGGACTCTCAGAAAGTGTAAAATAATCCCATGTATGGATTGGTTTGAGAAACTAACGAGAATATTAGTGCCAAGTGTGAAGATAGGTCTACATAAGAGTGATTATGATTGTACGTAGTGAGAATACTTGGACAAAGGAATATTTATGATTAGGGATACATCCATTGCATGTTGGAGCCTATTTTTAACCCTAAATCATAGTGAAATGATCTCATTTGTCCCTAGTCTATTATGGAGCATTCAAAGAAGGCCAAATGATGAAGGAAAATTTTAAGTAATCAATTAAAGAGTCTCATGATAGAATTGAAGGAGTTTCATGCTTTGAGTGACATTTTTCCAAGTAGATCTTACATGGTCTATCCCATATTCCATTCTCCTACAAACATAACTCCTCTCAGCTTGACAAGTGTTTTTGTGACTCTTGGACTTCATTCTTTTCTCTCCTCTCTAAAATTTTGTAAGTACTAGCCATTTTGTCTCTTGTTTCATAAAACCACACCTGGTATGGTGAAGCCCTAATATTTTGATGTTTTACTTTACCTTTGAACAATATAAGAAATCTAGTTTTGATTTCAAAAAAAACATCTTGTCTAAGTGTGCAAAGTGATGAATGGTGAAGTCTAGTGATTTTATCCTTGTTTTTCCTTATCTTTTCATGTCTAGTGCAAGAAGTTCTCATTATAAAATTTCATATAGAGTGTATCTAGTATTTTAGGCTCCTTTAAAGTGTGAAAGTGTCCTTATATTCAACAATCTAATCTCTAGTATACCTACCTTGAGTTATCTCATGCATATTACTTCTATATCGAAATACTTATTTTAGAACATATTAGGACTTTAAAGCTGGTTTTTAGGACTTATTTCTTAGTAAAATAAGTATGATCTCATAGTGTAAATATTCATGGTGTATCACCTCCTTATAATAGTTTTCTTTCTTGTATATTTCTACCCCTTTTCCTACATGCAAATAATTAGTATAGGTGATAAGCACTTCAAGACAAATTTAGGGAACTAGCCCTTAAACCTAGAGGTCTAATTCTACTATAGATAAACCCACATACCTAGAAGTATTACCATGTCTCTCAAATCTTAGAGTAGGCTTGAAAAACCTCCTCTAGGGTGTAAGATTTGGTGACAATAGGAACTACCTTGGTTAACTAGTTCTACCTTTAACATTCTAAGAGATTTTCATAATCTACCTAGAAATACCAAGAAGTACCTCCCTATATTTTTTCCCTCAGGAGTTAAGACCATTGAATAACACGTGAAAGCCTTCAAGACCACTTTAGGAATATTAAATGTAGTCCATGAGGATTTAGCTTGTAGTCTCTTCTCTTTTAGGCTATAATATTTTGCCTATGATTGGTTTCTTAATATTACTGAGGGGTCAATTAGATCTTAAAACAAGTGCCAGACAACCTTTTTAGGATAATTTGGCTAAGTCACTAGCCCTAACATTGTGTACCAGCTCTTACTAGCATAAAAAGTGAGCCTAATGAACCCATTAGGGAATTTAATGTGATATTTAGAAAATGTATAGTCAAATAGACAACTCATATATGCCAAATGTTTTATTAGCTCTTGAGATGTAAAAAAATGCTTTAAGTCCTATAATTATAGTGTTTATACATAGAATAATTGGAGTTTTTATTTGACCCATGCATATGCTAATGCTATAGAGATTGATAAATAAATGAAACCTCAGCTGTAAGTCTTATAAGGGAAAAATGTATATCATGCCTACCCAACATTAAATCTAGTCCCAAATGCTAACCAAACTACCATGGCTCACAATTAGACCCAAATCCATATGCAATTGCCCCTATCTCATGTTGCACATAGCCGAAGTCTGAGTTTATTGAATAATCCTATACAAACATCTAATCCCCATAGAGGTAAATATTTATTTCCAACCAATACTTCTACCACCCAAGGTGTTGTTACTAATTCTAATAAAGATGAAATATACACCATAAAGAGGATTGTACAAAAATTGAGTAATGAATTCTTGGGCATGAAAAAGTGTATGGGAAATGATGGTGGCTAGAATACCAATTAGAGTTTTGGTTACTAGAGGTACATCCAAGCCTTCAATAGACTAAAGAGTAATATTGAGAAACCATATAACAAGATGCCTAAGATAAACATCTTGGATGAAACATTGCTCAATTGGTGTAGGGTTCATAACACAAGTAAACATAGAGAATTGGATTGCATAGAATTATACACAGCCTTTGAAATATTTCAAATATAAATAGATAGACAAGAGATACTGACAACCCTATTTGAGCCATCTCCTTCTGACACTTAAGATCATCCCAATATGGCAATGGTATTTGATACCTATGCATTTCCATTCCATATAAAAAATGAGAATGAGCTAGAGGATAACAAAGATGAGATCCATGCATTCTTGTAGTTTAAAAAGAGTAACTATAATCTAAATAACACAAAACCTCTCACTACTTCTATGCGTCCCAATAATAGTGACACTACTCCTCTAGATCTAAGGGGAAACAACAATCCACCTCATTTAAAGGAAAAGGATTAGTTACAACCCATATAATCTCAAATCAAGTGAGGATACAAAATTGTAGAAGACATGAAGAAGATAAAATCTAATATCACTCTACATGAGTTAGCCCAGATCACTGAGGAAAGGGAACTATTACTCAAAGCCTTGATTGGGAGATCTTCTACAACAGACAATTCAAAGGTTATGCATACAAATGTAATGATTTATAAAGACAATCCTAAGGTCCCATCCTTCTTATTGATGGTGAGAATGTTTAGTAAGAATGTTCATAATTTTTTGGTAGACTCAAGAAATTTGTCTAATGTGATGCCTACAATTATCTACAAGAAACTGGGACTAACCCCATATAAATAAAAAAAGTGATCCTACAACTAGATAGGTCCTTAATACCTTATGTTTGGGAATTATTAAATGTATAGATATAAATGGCCTCTAATCCACATGTACAAGAGTACATAAACATCATATTATTTAAAATTCCAAAAGTTTATGGTTTGCTACTTAGTTGAGATCGGTTGAAGACATTAAATGGGCACATTGCTACTGATTTCTCACACATGTATACCATATAAAGGAATGCCTAATCAAATCAAAGTTAAAAGAGAAATGAAGACGAAGTACTTGATTATAGATTACAATGCCAAAAAGAGAGGGCTAACTTTGTATCCTCACATGCTAGTGTGTATACATTCACCATAGATCATGAGCCCCACAAGTAAGAATTTGAAAACCCTTCACAACTACGGACTCTCCATTTTGATGCTGCTTGATCTAAACAAGGCTTTTGGTGTTTGGGTAGCTATAATATATCCAAGTGGGAAGCAATACCTATCTATATATAGGTTGTATATCCCTTGCACTAATAACTGATCTAAATATGAGGCCCTGATGCTAGGCCTATAGTTTGCATTAAGGCATGATGTCAAGAAGCTACATACATTTTGGTTATTTAGAGTTGGTGGTCATCTAGATTAGAAGAAAATATCAATACAAGTTGGCATATCTAAAGAAATATGAACATAGAGCCTAGTAACTAATTGATTCATTTGAGGCTTTCAACATCATGGTTGTTCCAAGGGAAGAAAACCAAGTGGCAGATTAAATGGCAAACTCAACTGTCAACTTAACACCACTCCAAGGATCCAAGATTCAATTTTTTTTGTGTAGATATGGTGCCTTTCCCTTCAATCATTGATAATATATAAAATTTCTGTCTTTGAGGATGATCAATAAATTTTCTAATTCATAAATAATTATGGAACTTTTGAAGACCAAGTTATAGATGAAAAACGCTTTGTATATCTTGAAGCAGAAGAATATGGTGATGATGTTATCATGCATCTCAAGGAGAACAAAATCCACATGGGGATGGTGTCCTTGGAGAGAATATTTAACATAGACCCATAATTTGAAAAATAAAAACAACCAAAGGAAAATTAGTTTGATTTTGTCAAAGAGAATTTGGGGACTAAAGAACACCCTCAGTATGTCAACATTGACCGAGCTTGTGTTGAAGGTGAGAAGTAAAGGTTGAAAGATATACTTATAAAATATAAAAATGTAATTACTTAGACATATAGAGACTTAAATACTTTTGATCCCAGGGTAATTACTATAATATCCCTATGAATCAAGGGAGTGGACCCTTTAGGCAATGACAGAGACCATTAAATCCCATATTATAACCTCTTAGCTAGACTGAGGTTCAGAAGTTATTGGATGATAGGATCATTTTTCCTATCATACATTATTTTCAGGTAACAAACTTGGTACCAATTAGAAAGAAGACTGGTGAAATCAGGCTATGTGTCGACCTTAAGAACATAAATATATATTTAGAGAAAGATAATTATCCTATACCTTCCCTATATGAGGTAATCTAAATCGTTAAAATGTCTAGGATGGTTTCTTAGGATAGAACTAAGTGCTGGTAGAAGTATAAGATTGAATGAATATGCCTTCAACACAAAGTGGAGAACTTATGCTTATGAAAGGATGCCTTTCATCCTCATAATGTTGGAGTAACCTTCCAATGAGCCATGGATTATGTATTCAAAGGACTTATTGGTAAGTGTATCATCATATATATGTATGACCTTACTATATTTTATAAAAATAGAATAGATCATGCAAATCAAATGCATAAAGTGTTTAATAGATACAGAAGATACATAGTATCCTTAAACCCAAATTAAAGTATCTTTAGGGTCTTAGAGAGTAAGTTTCTTGGCTATATAATAACCAAGGATGGGATTTCCATTGATCCATAATGAATTTAGGCTTTCAAAGCTAACACTTCCCAATAACAAAAAAGAATTGAAATCATTCTTTGGTAAAATCAATTTCATATGCAAATTCATTTCTAGGTTGGCAAAAATTTTCAAGCCATGAATGCTATGTTTAAAAAGGATGCCAAGATAAAGTGGAAAACTGAGGCTAAAATTTTCTTCCAAGACATCAAGACAACTATTTCTTAGGATCAAGTTTTGATTAGTCTTTACTTCATTAAGGATTTTTTCTGTATTCCTTTACTTTAGAACATACCATTACTACAATACTCACCCAAAAGGTAAATGATAATGAATACCCAATTGATTTTATAAGTGCCATTTTAAAAGATGAATAATTAAATTATTAAATGATATATAATAAAATAAATTCATTGGTCAAGGCTATAAATAAGTTCATGCACTATATCTTGAGGAACAAAATTTATTCCATAGTCCTACACTCAGTAGTTAAGCTCACCCTCAGTCAAAATGAGTTGAGTGAAAGAAGAGGTAAATGGATGAAAATGTTACAAGAGTTTGATCTGGGATCAGACTAGCCAAGATGGTGAGATGCTACAAAAAATTCTAGCTCATGACTAAAATAGATTCATGCATTCAGATCAAATAAGTCCATGAAGTCCAAGTGGAAAGAGGTAAGTCGTATGCCTAGATAATTCATTACTCATGGGATCATGCCCCCTTGAGATGAATAGAGAACAAAGGTGAGATTTGTGGCTTGGTTTTGCCCACTACATGATAAAAGGGGGAGTCCTTTACTATAAAACATACGAGGGCATCTACCTAAGATGTGTTTCAATAAAATAAACTATGAATATCCTGGATAAACTACACCAGAATCTAGGTAATGGTCATCATTTTGAGACCACACTAGCCCAAAAGATATTGATAATGGGGTATTATTGGCTCACTATTTTAAGAGACACCCACAACCATGTTAGGACCTACCATAAATTCCAAGTCTTTGGGAAGAGAGAGGTTAATGCTGCCATGCCACTACACCCTATCATTGAGGGTCTTACTTTTATGTAGTTGGAGCTTGAATTCATTAGAGAAATTAGTCCCAATTCCTCAATAGGGCACAAGTTAATCCTTACAACCACTGATTATTGCACTATGTGGACATAAGTGGTGGTCACCAAGAACTCCAAAGCTCAGGATGTCATTAAGTTTCTAGAGGAGTATATACTAAGTAGGTTTATTAATCCCATTTATTTAGTTAGTGATAATGGCCCAAATTTTCAATCTACTAAATTCACTGAGTGGACCTATAATAATTAGATAACAATCAAGTCTTATTCAAACTATTACCCACAAGGGAATGAAGTATTTGAATTTACAAATGAGAACTTGATGCATGTCATTAAGAAGTTAGCCTAGGACAAACCAAGAGAATGTCATCTATTATTGAAATATGAATTATGGGAATATAGAACAAGACATAAATAGGCCCATAAGACTTCAAATTTCCTATTAATTTATGAATGACACCTTATTTTACCCATGTCTCTCAACTCCTAACCTATCAGTTTATGCAAGACTACATGGAAGAGGATCCACACATTTAGTCTAGATTGTTGGACATAGTCCAACTAGAGGATGTAAGGACCGAAGCACTACAAAGATTCAACAAACCCCAGGATGTTGTTAAAAGGTGTTTCAATAAGAGATCCAAGATCAAGGCCTTTCTAATTTTAGACCTAATTATCCTATAGGATAAAGCTCACAAGAAGAAAGGGCAATATGACAAGTTCAATCCCTTTTGTATTTGACCATATTAGGTGTCTAAGATCTTAAGTAATAATGCTTTCCATTTGAAGGACCTTGAAGCTAATAACCTAGCCTTCCTAGTCAATAGGAAATTTTTGAATCACTACTTCATGGATGCTCCCACTAAGGATATCTATGAGCAACACCAAGTGCTAAAGTAAAAGTAAAATTAGAATAGGTTTTACTAATTTCATCGTTAGTTTTACTATTTTTTTATTTCACTGTCATTAGGGTAGTTTTCATGCTTTCTAGATTAACCTTTCCTACTTTCAACATTTTGATTCCTTATATTTGCTTTCTTATTTTCTAGAGCAGGTGTCATTTTTTGAGAACAACCTATTTGAATTCTTCCTAAATGATCAAAATAATATACATTCTACTATTCTTCTTATACATGCTTAAACTTATATACTAAATCCATGAAGATAGGTACCAAAGGGAGAGCAAGTGAGGAAAGATATAAGTGGATTACACAAACTAGTTGATTTACAAGTTTTACACCCCTGTATTTGAGACGTCTAGAATTTAGGTATGCAATAAGAAATGGACCATGGTCATATCATAATTGAATAATTTTATTAGTTACGTAATTTTTTTTCTCATTTATACATGCAAATTAAGAAAGTTTTTTTCATTCGTTGGGTCAAACACGCTTTCCATGCTAATACTTGTTTTGAGGTAATAACCATTGATATAAGTGTTAACGGTAGGGACATTATGGGAAATTGAGTTTTGTTTCTCCTATACACCATCTCATAGAGGTTTCTGACCCTCTATTCCATTCATATTCTAAAATGAAAAGAGGACTAATTCATCTTAAAAAGTGATCAAATAAATGTAAATAAAAAATCTAAAGGTGATCAAAGACTCACATGATGAAATAAGATCAATGTATCATGCATCATGTAAGTTTATGAAAGGAGAGAAGGGGGAATTAAAGGCATCCTTATTGGGGCTATAAATGCCTGGATAACAACAAAGTAATGCCTGATATCCCTAAATTTTGTTTGTGCTTCAAATAATCTGTTGTGAAACATATAATTTAATCTAAGTCTTTATCAAAAATTTCAAAACAAGGATAAAATAAAATCACTCTGTCACACATAGATCCAAAGTATGAACAAGGCTAGTAAGTTGCATGTAGTTTTGGGAGACTTTTTCATGTTTTTGGTTTAATTATCTCTCTATGGTATGATTTATGTTCACTTTATAGTTGTTAACCAAAGATTCTAGGTTCTTGAATACTCTGTAGTATTCCCCTTGCGAGTCTCCATTTGTTGTGCCCCAACATCCCCTACATTTAATTTTTTTTAAACATGGACCCACTTTGATAAGGTAACATTTATTTTTTATGATTAAGACTTGCATGTTGACACTTTAATTATTACAAACCAAAGCTATGCTTAGGCTTGTCTTGATTTATATCTCCACCCTTTGGTTAATTTTTCATATGTTTGCCAAGGTTTTTAGATTTTGATATTTGATAAAGTTTACCTATTTATCCAAAAGCATGCCAGGTTTTGCCTCTTTTAAACTAACCAAATTATGTGTTTTCCAAAGTGTTGTTTCTTTGTGTTTTATCTTGTGTAATTTTTTATTTACTTATAATTTTCTCATACTTTTTACTTGGACACCTACCAAGTTGTTGAAGCTTGCCATGTGGCATTCACTTACTTTCTTAGAGCCCCAAAGACAAATTAAGTATGCATTATACTTCAATGTTATAAAATTTTTATGCCACCCAATGACATCCCACTAACGCATGGATTTTATAACACTTATAAATTTTCAAAAGATTCCTATGCAAGATGCAAGCGAAATCATGATATATTGCCAAGTGTCATAATCTCACTTAACTAGTGACTAGAAAATTGATGTTTTAGTGTACAAAAGTTGTGGGCAATGGAATGATGAAAAATATATATGTGTCATGATCCCACAAGCTCACTAATATCAAATCATTCTAAAAAGTTTCTAATTATCCAAGGCAAGTAGATTGCTAAGATGTTACCAATTTTCATAATCCCACTCAACCAGAGCCTGCATAGTAAGGAAAGAGAGTACAACACTCCCAAGACTAGCATAGTGGTGACAACTATCCATGTGCCATGATCCCATAAGCCTGAGGTAATAAAGAAGAAAATGGAAACAAAGAAAGGGTCTAAGAAGTAGTAAAATAATGAAATTATACCATGTGTCCCTAAAATGACACAAAGGTTAGGTTATATAAAGATAATGCTTTTAGAGGAAGCAAGAAATTGACAAGTGTCAAATAGAGATCATGAAGCACTTGAATCAAAAGAGATAAAATCAACTGGCATCAAGGATTGAAAAAGGGGTGACACTTCACCAATCAAATTTAAAATATAAAAATAGAAGAAATCAAAGGAAGTCAGGGTTGTTAATACCATTATTCTACATGAATTGGCCAACTAAATGCATTTAATTCGTAGAGTTAATGAATCCAAAGGTAATGTATGAAATAAATAAAGTTAATTATAATTACATTACCATCTAACTAATAGCTGTAAGCATGAGTTTAAGCTCTATTACAACTCAATAATTCCATAGTTTTAGAGAATCAAAGCTCTTAGGTGCATAAATATGGCTTCTTCTTCATGTCTTCCACCTCACCCTTCTACATATTCCATTATAGTACTTGAGCAGTACATATATATGAGGTTCGATGAAGTTGCCCTCAACTATAAATTCAAGCATTATTTTTCTATACGGGAGGAAGTCAAAGTAGTAGAATTTTATGGTCCTGAGGATCAACTCTCATCTTTTACATTGAGATACAAAGAAGACCTAATGTAAATAAAATTAGTGGGCCTACATAATGTTGTGGTAAAACCTGAGGTAATGCCTTACATTAACCTATTATTTGATTTATTTGCAAATGGCCAAATTTTTGGGAAAATTCTATACTTATACCAATATATCACCTTAACAACATATATTAGTGGGCCTACCTTTAAAAATTAATATATAATCCCCCTTCCCTAAAATTCCCTACAATAAATCCCTAGTCAATTTATGGATGTATGCAAATAATGCAACCAATACGTTATGAGAATGGGTAGGTGACCCTAGTACCTTCATAGTCAAAGGCCTTATTTTTGCTATCCCCATTGCCATCTTTAGCCATATATTTAAGATTTTTATGGCCTTTATAAATTTAATATATGGTTTCCTTAGCATAACCTATGTCAATGAGGTTTGGATTCCCTTATTGGACACCATACTCACTTCCATGAAGATCATATCTATTACCGAGATCATTAGTGCCAATTTGATTAGCCAAGACATCAATTTAGCAAACAGACTAGATGAAAACTTCTATATGATGTCTTATCTAGTAGACACCATAATAGGGATTATTTACTTATATTTTGAGGAACCCTAGGAGTTAGCAACTAAGCATGCCATGAACCAAATTTGTGATGAATTCAATGTTCTTCATATACACAAATTCAAAAAGAATATGACCAAACTAACTGAGACGTTATACCCAATGGTATAAAAATCTATTAATGGCAAGGACATCCTAGATTATTTGATTAAATGTTAAGAACCATTAAAAATATTAGTGACTATTGGATCTATCTAGATCTAAAAATGATTAGAATAGAGGGTACTTGGGATCCTCCTATTTATCTATCCTGATCGGTCCTAGATAAGGTGGAAGAATAGGAAATTATAGCTCAACTAGCTGACTCTATATATGTTTCATTGAGAAATGAAAAAAAGGAGTTGTCCACCCACCTCCCATCAATATTGGTATAATCCAATACACTAGATGGGAGCATTTTCAGCCAGTGGGAAAAATTAGAAAACACTTTGATTTCAATTGGACACCTTATAGGCAATGTGATCCAAGAAAATGGGTTATGAAACACCTTTACAAAGTTAGAGTAAAGGTGAAAATTGACTATGTCCGTATATCATATCCATGTGATGAAGTATTCATGAATGTTTTTAATGGTATAGGGGTCCACACAAGAATGAATAAGGTGACTATGTCCATGGTGGTATCTATACATATAAAATATCATCAAGATACCATTGAGAAGGAGGTTAGGAGAATTGAGCAGGAGAATTGGGTTACAAAACCTCCTTAAGGAACCCTCCCATAGACTGAAGCAAAAGGAAAATAATAGGTTGGTGTATTAAGATAATCACATATGGGAAGTGGACATGGAATTAGCCATGCATCTCTTCAACATCCCATCCTAGTGGTTACCATTGCAACAACCACTATAGTACCCACCCCTCCTCAGTAAGCTTCCACTACATAAGTTACCATAAATTTAACTCCATTTGGTGGATTGTTCTCTATGTTTCCCTCTCCTCCACTCATAATAGTTCCACATGTGAGTTTCCCATATTTCCTTCCTCCTATTTTTGGTTTGGCTCGACTCGTATCCCTAGTATAATTAATTACACCACCAATTCCATCAATATCTCCTTTCTTTGGATAAGTGTCCACTTTCACAAGTTTACCCCCAACAAATACTACAAATCTCACCTCATCACCATCTATTAATCCATCAAATTCACTTGTTGATTCTTCACCCCTTCCTACTTCCACTCCCACTAGACCCCATTGTGTATAAGAGGAAGTGGATAAATCCTTCAATTTATCCTCAGGGTAATCTAATAAAGGGAACTTTAAAGGGAAATTTTAAGGAAGGATTGAATAAAATAAAAATGTTCTAAAGTAGAAAAACCCATGGAAGTGTTAGACAATGAAAAGGAGTGGTCCACCAAAGAGGAATGAGAGGATAAAATAGATGATCATTGTCTGAAACCATAGTGAGACCACAAAAAATGACCCTAATGATGAATGGCTAAATGAAGAGGCTCAATCAAGTGACACTCAAATCTTAAAGATTAGTTTAGTCTTAATTGAATTACGTTAAGACCCAAATGGATATAAATATATGAAGCAGAGTTGAAACCTTTAGCTTCAATGAAGTGGCTATCAATGACTGTATTTCTAGCCTCAACACCTCTTATCACAGTAATGATATCTACAACAAATGTTCCTCATGATTTTTACTACGGAAAGGGTAATTTCAGAAGATCCTTATTATTCATTTACTGTTGTGCCTACTATTACTCTATTTAGTATTGTAATGTCTATTCCTCATGCTTTGGACTCTTTAGACCAATAAAACAAGGCCCAGGCAACTACAATACCAATTTTTCAAGCCCAAATCCTAAGCCCTATAATGAATATTGTGCCCCCCAAACCAACATTTAAAAGGCCTTGATGGGGTTACTTTTACCTCAATAATGGATTATTTGAAAAATTTGCTCAATAACCCTCCCACTTATTCATTCTTTACTTCCTTAAACCCTTAGTCTAGTGGACTCATTAAGTAGATGTATTTTAAAGATTTATTCTCCACTACCATTTTGGATTCCCTAGTTACTCCCTCCCAACCATCCATTCAATTGGGCCTACCAATTGTTCATGTAGCCAAAACATAGTCTACCACCATTACAACACAGAAGGGATCAGATAAAGGGAAAATAATAATTGACATAGTGGCCCCTTAAAATATCACTAGATGGAGGAGAGTTATTCCCTCCTTTCCTCAAGTATAAACCTCCCATGCTTCATCTAGGGAAATCCCCATCTTTCACTCTTGAAGAAAATGCATAACCTTCACAACAACCAATTACCTTGAGAATTCTTGAATGGATCTAAAAAATCCAATGAGCAGAAGAAGGTAGGTAGGACCTCAATATTATTGAACAACCATTAGTGAAGTTTCATTTTGAAAAAGGAAGTAAGACTATGAATAAGGTCAAAAGGAAAACCATAATGGATGAAGGACAAAAGTTGGAATTGGAGCAAAGAGAAGATGTGTTATCTTTAATCAAGAGATATATAATTTTCCCCTCTGATATAGGTAATTACATAAAAGACCCCTACATTTTTTAGGCTCTATAAGGGGAGCAATAAAATAAATTTTCATTGGTTTTGATTAGACCGTGGAGGTACTGCAAGAAAGGATTACTATATAACCTTTGAGATATATCATGGATAATGTGAAAAGATTGATTCAAAATTTATATGAAATAATCCATTTAATAATGAACATAAAGAGGGAATCATAACCCAAGAGGGGAGATGTATACCCTCTTACTAATAAGACAAATAAAATGGAGGCTAAAATCTATTTCTCAAGCCAAACATCCCAAACAAAGGTTATGATCACCTAAACCTAATAACTACTCTAGATGCAACATGGGACCTAAACTACATAGATGCCAAGAGAGATAGATTGATTAAGTGTTATCAAGATATATGAAATTTAGTACTACAACTCATCATCTCTGAGGAGTAGACCACTACAATTTTAGGGGAAATGAATATCAATGAATTGATTAACAAAAGAAGGGAATTGGTCCTTAGGTCCATATTTAAATACCTTTAGAAAATAAAAAATAGTTTCAAAGCATAGGTCAAGGGCACATTAGATAAGAGATAAGAATAATTACTACAAATGGTAAATTTTTCTAAAAGAAGGGTCCTTAACACAAATAATCTTTATGTGGAGCTTGGGGATATATTTACATCACATAGAAAATTGATGGATAGACTCCCCCAGCTTTTCAAAATACCTTTGTTGGAATTCAAATAAATTGATATTGAAGTTTAGGTGAGCCATGATCTCTACTCATACATCCAAGTAAACAAACATGCATCCCTACCTACATTACCTCCATTGGTTATTTCCATCGTAACTACTTTTTAAATGACATGGATAACCACAACTACAACCTTGATTATAACTATAATGGCTACCAGAGCACAAGTGTCAACAAATGAAACTAAATCCTCCTAATTAATTTCTTTTATAATTGCATTAGTTTATTATAATATAATCTGGTTGTAATTTTTTTTTCACTTATGAATGATTGGCTATGTCGTGGCCATATATGCCATGCATAACTCTTCATGAGATATCATAATGGTGGTTAAACTTTGAGCATGACTTGAGAGATGAGGCATCCCCATCCTAAGCTTATATATACATGTATCTCCCACATTTAAAAGGAAGGAGAAAATTTGACATTCAATATAGATAAAAAAATCCTTTGGGTTTTTTTCAAGTTTGTGTTGAATGACTATCTCTTTCATTTCTATGTTATATTGATTATGTGCTTTGATTTAACTAGATCTAACTATTAGTTTAATTCCTTGATATGTGCTATACTAATTTTAAATATTTTGTGATTAATTATTAGTATTATATAAATTAATAATTTGTAGTAGCAATTTTAGGTTGATAAATCTTACTTTCATGCAACATGTTTACTAGGCTAGTCTTTAGTTTTATTTAGAAGCACCATTTTGATGCAACTTCCTAGATAGAGCCATATCTATTTGAAGGTGATTTCTATTTATCAATCATAATATTTTATTAGGAGATGCAACAATAATCTTAGTAACAATAATCTTTAGTGAGTATCTTTTAGTTAATTACATTTTATCCCTCATAATCCTTTATTGTGTTTGTTAGTTCTATGTGCCAAAGAAACAAACTAGAAAAATTATTCCATGGTGCTTGTCCTTATTATAAATTTAGTTAGAAATAAACCATGCTATCTATTTATATATTCTCTTTTCTACCTTACCCTTCCCTCTATTTATGGTTTCTTTGAGTCATGCCCACTTTAGAATAAATCCATCATCATCCCACACACCTCAAGTAGATCTAAGATTCACATCCATATCCAACCATCCAAGTTAATAATTGATTTTTTACCCACAATTCCACCAAAGGTTACTATAAAACCCAATACCCTACAATTCATGCCTTGGAGTGGAATCCACCTCCATTGAGATCCTAAAACATTAGAGGCTACCTTGTAAGGTTTCCTAGGTGTGCTTAAAATCTACATCAATAGTAAGGTCTAAAGGTCAACCAAATGGGGATCCATACAACACAAATTTATAAGTGGAAATAAAATTAACCCTATATCTATACCATATTATTCAATATACACATACATGCATAAAGTAATAAGCAACATCTAAATGCTAAATAAGTAAATGAAAGAGTTTAGGGATATAAATACTTACCTATGGGTACACTCATAAACACTTCAATCTCCCCCTTTGGCTATAGTTTTCCTTTGAAATATATTCTTAGGTTTAATAATTCAAATAGCTAGATGAAGGCCTAGATATTCCTTTTTGAGAACTCCAAAAGACCCCTCCTATTGAGCTTCAATGCCACCAAAAGTTAATACCTCTAAAATAAGACTCTAAACCTTATAAATCTCAAAAATACTCCTTAGGGTATAAAGGTGAGTTCAATTAGAGTGTATCAATGTGATATATCATTTAGGAATGAAAACCCCTATATATATGACTTCAACACCCAAAACTAACCCTAAAATTTAAGCTGATGGTATTTTCCAGGCCGATACAGTTTGAAGATATAAGGTAACACAATATAATATCAACTAGGTTTATATAATATAAATAATATAAGACATAATTAGAACTGTATTAGGATATCTAATATAGTACAAGGAGATAAATTATAAAATATACAATATCGACTATGTTGGTACAATAGGATATAAGGAAGCTAGAAGATCTAGATGAAAAATAGAGAGATAAGTAAGACAAATAGAGACTCTAAGGAGGAAAAAACAATAGTAATTATGGTATGATAGAATAATATGTAAACATATCTTGAAACATACCATTAGTTGATCCCACCCCATTCTTAGTGAACCCTTTAAGGTGTGCACTCAAGGAGATTGATGCCTCGACAAGCCACTACAAGAGAAAGTGTTAGTAAAGTGATAAAAGTTAAAATATTAGGTGTATAGAATATTTTATTGAGATACTCTAGGAAGGGATGAGTAGATATGTGTGGTATGGGGAAGTGAATATGAACTATAGTAAATACTCATTAAAATTTACAAGTTGGGGTCAAGGCCAACACCAACTTGAAAAAGCTTAAAGGAGATAGAAGGAGATATATTTATATATCTTGTAAGCAAGAACGTGCGTGGAACCAAAATACACATAATAATGGGAGGTAATATTCATAACAATCCTTTTAATTCATCAATATCTCCACAATAATCTAAGGACATATAATGGTTCAAAAAATTAGAAATGTTGAGTGGCAAGGTTGTGCATTGAGAAACTTGACTAGAGACTATTTACTTCATGAAGGTGTAACATATATTATTCTTCACCAAAATTCAATATTGTTTACATATTTGGATTCCTCTTGAGATGTTATTAAATTAAAAAAAAATGATATGTCAATATGAGTTTGTATGTGAAATTTATGACCTTGGGAAGTTATAGGTCATCTTGAAATGTCTCCCTTTATCCAAGAGATGGATTATTAGAAAAAATCCATAGTGTCCCTTTTTTAGGTTGCATGTTTTCATAAAAATGTGTGACACTTCCAATTTTAGTTATGATAATAAAGTAATGGCTGAAGATTATGAACTATTTGTTGTTAGACATTTTAAAGTCTTTTATGTTTTAAGGGACATCTCAAGGAGTACATAATAATGACTATGAGAGAGAGAAAGGGGATCAATGACCATGTACCATGATATAAATTATTTAAGAGTGAATTTGTGAATTAATATGATAGACTAATAGATCTGTTTAGTTTTAATAAATTGTAAGATTCTACATTTAATGTATTAATACATCATAGTATTATAAATATAGGAGATAATAGAGAAAGTTATATGCTCTTGGATATTCCTTTTATATTTCATAAAAGGAGGATGAGGAAGATGTGTAGTGGCCACTTCCAAGTTATTTTTATTGACATTGGGAGTTTCTAGGTCAAAACTTTGGGTCATGTGTGTTTTTTTCCTTTCATTTATTAATATTCATGGTTTGAAAGTATAGTCTTCCTAATGCATATTATTTTACTCTAAATATTATAAACAATTGTCATTTTAAAGTAAAATCAAAGTAGCAAATAATTATGTGTTTCTGTGAATTCTATAAAGTTTGTTACTTGAGTGTTTATAGATCAACAATATAAAGAATATGTGGATCAAAATTAAAGATCATAATCATTTAAATAATCAAAATAAATATCAAAGCTGATTAGGTATAGTGGATTATTTAATGATGATGCATCTGAAATAAATGAGTGGAAAATTCCCAAGAATAAATATAAATTTTATATAGGTCTTTGAAATATGTGAAGATGATAAAAATAATGACAGATCCAGAAGACACCATAAAATCATGTAGTAATTACCAAGTCATGTATGAGAGGGACTTATGAATCCTATTAAAATTTACCCATAATAACTTCAAAGAAAAAATAATTAACTGTGATTATTTTTAACATCAAATGGGAAAAAAATGTTATAAGAAATCTAGTGGTGAGATCTTAGAATTTTTATAAAATGTGTGATTTGATCATCTATTTTATATAAAAACTTATGGCCTAGTCACGTGTGGAATTAAAACAAGGTCATGCCATATGTAAACTCTCTCAAGGGTCACTTTTAGGGATACTTATACTCTAGGGTGTGATGTTGTGTAAACAGAGTCAAATTGTCATAAAAAAGATTTTGAAAATAAGGAAAAGAGAATTACATACACCCATAAGGTAAAAGTAATTAGGTTTCATAAATAAAAAACATTGTCAAAAACTTATATGTCATATATAATGCTAAAATAAAAGAAACCATACCTACAATTACCCATAAAAATTGATGACATATGTTATATTGATGGTTGTCGCTAATAACGTGTAGCTCCATGCTCTTTTTATAGTACATGAAAGGGCATAAAGAAAGTTAATGTTAAAATACGGGAAAATGGCACATTGAAAAAAGTGTTAACATAGGTATTTTTTGATCTATGTATATGGGAGATATGGAATTTATTAAATCAAGAGTGAAAGTCATGGGCCTCCTCAAAGAAGGGGAGAAACTCAATGGTTAATAAATTCAATACCCTAGTGCATTGGAAAATAACCAAGAGTAAGTGAGAGAATAAATACACAGGACACATTGAACCCATATATATCAACCAAGGCTCCAAAAATTATGTGGTATATTACCACATTATTGGTCTCATTACTTAAGAAGAAACTAGTCGTGGTAATCCTTTGAACCCAAAAGTCATTGATATTATATGTAGTTTATGTAGATCATGGATTATTTTGGATTCAATAATTAGTATGAATAACCATTGAATGGTGAAACATGATGAGATTCCACACTTATACGTATATATGGAAGTGATATCCAACCAATGATGTCAATGGTATAGTTGTGAAAGTGGAAACCAAGATTTGGAAAGAATGTAAATAAATAGAAAAGGTAGATGCTAGAGAAAGAGATTAGAAAAAAGTCACAGGGGGTTTGAAAATAATGATAAATAAGTTTTATTTGAGGAAGATATGAATCCAAGATATCAAGTAATAAAAATAATTATACATAGACTTATAATAGCCTAGGAAAAGAGGGGGTTAGTGGAAGATTATAAGGGATTGACCACACCAAATCAAAGATTATGCAAATGCTTAGGACTAAGAATGAACTCCTAATTGAAGGTACCCAAATAGGTAACATTCCTAAAAAATATGGGTAACATATATATATATATATATATATATATATATATATATATATATATAATTTTTGTAAGGAAACATACCAAAATATAACAATGGGTTAATGAGACTAATGACAAATGACTCAATATGATAAGAAAAATAAAAATAAATAGTCTCCCTAGTATTGAGGTAGCTTGAGATGGGCCACTAAGATCATTGATAGGTAAAATGGTGTGATACCTTGAGATATAATATGTCTAATTTCATATATTGAGTCTTAGATGAATAAGAAGGATAGAGAGGATGGATGACAACTTAAAAAAAAAGTGAAGATCTATCTCCTAAAGAATGAAAATTTGGGTCTCATGAGCTTCACACATAAAAAGAGAAACCCTTCCAATAGATTTTGAATAGGTTACAAAACTTTATGAATGAATTTTCATGGTTTCTAGATGATAAAAGAGTTAATAAAAATAGGCACATAATAAAAAAATGATGAAAACAAGAAGAGATGCAAATAAGTGGAAATGACACATCTAATTGAGAAGTTGAAGAAACAAGGAATCCTAACATAAAGGGGTGAATACATGGAAAAAACCAATAATGGTGGTTCACCAAGTGTAATTCACCTCAAAACATCATGACTATTAGAGCTATGACTCTTAAAGGGTAGAATGGTCGAGCTCTAGGGGTAATTCTCCTCATGTCACCATAAATGTGAGAAATATAACACCCATAAAACTAATTTGTGAAGCCTTAAAGGTAAGTCACCTCACACCACTATAAGTTTAGATCCTTATCACCCAAAATAGTAATAAAAATCATGTTTAATTTATATTGAGATTAGGATCTCAACCCTAGAAGATGAATCTATAACAAAGACACAAGAGGTTTTGACAAGAAGTTGATGATGAGGAGGAAGGTAATCCTTGTAGGAGACCTTCAATATATTATTTTAAGAATGTCTTTCATAAAAAATGAATGTGATCCAAGATGTCACAATAAAACCTTAATGGGTCATATTAGGCAGTGTAATCCTCAAGATAAGCATTAAGTGTGTTGAAAAAAGTTATGGTGTTGGCTAAATATTTTTTACAATGTACAAAATGAAGGAATTTGGTCAACAATATAAGATAAAATAAGCCTCTCATTTATTTTCAAATGAAGATAAATTTATTTAAAGTTTAAAAATATGGGAAAACAAATTATTTACAACATTTACATGCAAAAATGCTCTAGGGCTTTTTTGGTTTTAAACAAAAAAGAATGTAGTAAAAATAAGATAGATGAGAAAGAAAAGGGGAAAGAGAGAAAGATTAGAAAACATTTGTAAATGAATAAATGCATATTTAAACTAATTTAGCACAATGAAGATAATAAAAATAAGGAAATCTCAACCACAATTCTTTTTGTATAAATAAAAAATAAGAATTTAATGAATCAACAAACACAAGAATAATGATCATTCATCAAGATAATAAAAGGAACAAGGTCATGTTAAATTATATTTCATTTATTCTTAGGAAAAATACAAAGCTTCTTCCTCTATTTATTTTCTATCATAATTGTATCTAAAGTTAAAAATCCCTTTTACAATTGTTGACATAAAATATGATACTTGGGTACATATGTTTATGCGGTTTGATATGACTTAATTTAGAGCTAATGTTATGAAAAGGTTAGTATTGGGAGTTAATTCTTAGTTAATATGCACACTCATTATCCATTAATTCACATACATGGTACATAGTGCAAAGATATTTCCTAATATAAATCTCTTTATTCATATATATAAGTATAAAACATCTATTAAATTCTGCAAATATCTTTACTCTCTACCTCACCACTCTTTATCTCATTCACTCAGTATTATATTATTATATATCAAATATACACACACACTCTCTCTGTATATGTGTTATGTTCTTATTTCATGAAATTTATTCTCTTACACATTATATTACATCCTTATATAGATTTTAAAAGGAAAAAGTTCCATCTATTAAGTGATAGTAACTTTAGGTAACAATTAGTTTACATTTATTTACCTTCTTAACTGAAAATTAAAATATATTTACTTATATACCATATTATATATGTATTTTACTTATATAAACTATTATATATTATTCATCTCAGAGTTTTAAACATGCCATGAAGATCCGTATGATACTAAACTTCTAATATGATATGATTTTAGCTTCTAAAGTGTAACTTGGAATGAATTTAGCCTCTACATGTATCTTTCTGATCTTATTTTTATGATGAATAATCCTATCTACATTTACCTAACCTTTGTAAAATTTTCTTAACCTTGATACATCCATGAATAATATTTGTAGGAACAATAAAAACCAACATGCATTCCTCACATTGATATGTAAAAATGATATTTTTTTAGTGTGGAGGGGTAACATGATCAACATCTAGAAACTTAGATGTTTGGCATAAGATAAAAAAATATCTTCACTAGACTTGCCCAATGAGATTTATAGGACAATGTCACCACTTATAAAAAAACAAACCTTATTTATTTGTGGTCATTTTGAAATCTTATAATTAAATAATGATGTTATGCATATTCATGATGTAAATTTTGTGCTCAAATGTTATCACAAGCTATCATAGTATTTGTGTGGTGAAAATATAACTTCTCAAAGACCTTTTGGTAGCACTTTGACTCTTCTACTTATG
Organism: Torreya grandis; assembly: GCA_037957365.1. NCBI lineage: Eukaryota > Viridiplantae > Streptophyta > Pinopsida > Cupressales > Taxaceae > Torreya > Torreya grandis. Next base: position 4,202,126 of record JARHVA010000070.1, on the reverse strand, counting down.
TGAAAAATAACTAGAATTTGTGGTTAATATATTGAAAGATTTGGTTCTCTATAAAATACCTTAGACCTTTAGAAGGCCTTACAAATCTCTACACATGGATACTACTATGTTTTGTCTATATATCACCTTTAATGTCACTATAACATGTGTGAGTCTTATGTAGTATACTAAAATGATTTTATAACATGATGAAGAATCCAACCACTATTTACCCCTATTTTGAAACATTTTATTTTCCTTTAGAATTATTACACTAAACTATTATTTACTAGTTTTCAAATTGCTGGTCAATCCATATATTGTTATTTTATTTTGTTTTCTATTTTTTCCCCAAAATTCTTTTGTATTTTTATCATTTTTTTTTCAAAATTATTTTGAATTTTTCCATTTTATTATAAAATTGTTTTGACATTTTATATGCAACATTATTTCTACTTAAATCATCTCAAATGATATAAAAATTTGTACCCAAATAACATATTTTATGTCAACAACAATCATTAAAATTATAATTTATAACAAGAGTGTAGGTAACTACCTCATAACTACATATTAAATATATTTTAAAGTAAAATTTATATTTCAACATTTAATTTTTCATGTTATATTAACTTAAAAGTCAAATAATAAATTTTAATCTAAAATACATTCTAAAAAAGTACAATGATAAAATAAAATAATTAGAAAGAAATAATAAGTTCAACTAGAGAGAGAAGACTTGTCTAGGTGAGAAAAGTTTTGGCCAATTGTTAGAGCTTGAATTTAATCTTTGGCTTGTGATGACTTCACCCTATAATCTCAAATTTTTTTATTACTACAAATATCTCTATTTGTCTAGGAATGTTTGTGTTTTATGTTCATGTCAACCATTCCTCCATAATTTCAATCATTCCTTCGATATTTTGGAATAAATTGGGAAGATTATTATTATCTTCCAAGAGGGTAGTGTGTATATCACTCAATGTATTCATGGCTTTAATCTTGAATTATTTATGATAAATAAATTTTGTTTTATCATTTTCTGGACATATTCTTTCATTTATATAATAGTATAAGGTTTAGTTACTCCTTTCAACAACTCCCAATGAAAAAAATAAACATCAACACAAATTTTAGAATTGAGATCATCACATAGTTTATATTTTTTCTCCAAATATTTTAAATATTCTTAAAGAACATTGATTTTGCAATTTATTTACAATTTATAGTATATGAGCATATACATGAGAATATTTTTATGCTTTAAGAAATATTTGTTTAGGTACAAGGACTTTTTCATTTATATGGGGCCTTCCCTCTAAATAATTGATTATATTCTCCAATGATTTACTTCTTTCCTTATTATTTTCATTTTCTCAATAATTTTGACTTGACCTTTATCAAGAATCACATTTACCTTTCTAATTTCATCAATGAATTTGATTCCATAAATGATGAGCTGGTCAACCCAATTCTCTATGAATTTTTCATTACTATTATATCTATGAATATTTTCAATGACATACATATCAATGCCTTTGATATAAGCTAAAATAGAGATGGAGACTAGAGGAATGTCAATTTGACTCAGTAATATTTTGATATATATATATATATATATATATATATATATATATATATATATATATATATATATATACATATTGAAATTGTGCATACTTGATATTTGAGTTTCTCTTATGTTTGTTTACTTTATTATTTTATCTTGATTAATATAGCTATAGATAATTGAGAATTTTAAATGTCTCCTTCATTATTAAGTTAATTGAGGGGTATCCGACTCATACTAAAGTTAGAAAGAGTCATTTATTCTTCATTTTTATCTAATACGGGTTGAGAAATATCTATAAATTGAGCACTAAAGGAGTTAGATACCAATATTGAATAATTTTTGGAATTTGTATGTGAAGGGATATACAATATATTGGTAACAACATCAAATTCAAGAAAATTCATTATCACCATGGATTTTTTCCTCTTATTTACCATTTGATGGACCCGAGTAAAAGGTGAACTATTGAAAAAGTAATAATTTGGGTGCTATAAATTGTAGTTGAATAAAAAATAGGAATATATTATTGAATATTATAAAGAGATTATCTTTAATTATAAATTTATTTGAGGTGAAGAAATAGGTGGAAGTGGAAGTGGATCATGAGGTAGAGATGAACTTGGATATGGAATGTCAATTGGATGTGGAATTTGAATAGGAGTTAGTGAAGGAAGGTGTGGTGGAGAAGGAAGATAAGGGGGAAGTGAATAAAATTATATTTATCCTTAATTTAAGTTTATTAATTTTTAGGTCATGTTGTCAATCAACACATAAGAATCATGGGTCTCAAATATAGGTGCCTTGCTTCTTGGTGTTGAAATAGCTAAATTTATTATAACATATAGAATATTCCTAATACATAAGTCTTCAGCTTAGGTTATTTCTTGATTTTTTTTATTTTAAGGATATTATCCATTTCCTCCAATGCCACCATTTATGATCACAATACATTTCATAGCTTTGAAGTATACCTTGGTGTTTGGTTGTGTGGATGAAGATGAAACACTTTGTTTGTGTTTCTTGGAAGATTAAACTTTCTTTAAATTTACTAATGTGGTAATATTAAAAATATTATTTTTGAACCATGTTTTTTAATATTTGGAGAAATATTTATGTACCTTCTTCAAAATCTATGATTCTTGAATAAACTATTCAATTTATGGTAGAGGTAAGAATTGAAAATTTTCAATAAAAAGAGAATCCACCATATCACTTACATCATCAACAATTCCTCATATGAGTTTAATTAATCTAAATTTATTCTCATATAGTATTTTTTTAACTTGAAAATAATTCTCATAGTTTTCCAAATATTCTTAAATTTATGGTTCATGTATATACCCTGCATATTGTTTGAGAATATTTTTCACATAGTTTATGTTATCGCAAGGAAGTCTTATTGTATGAAAATTAATTAAAACATAAACCATTTATTTTTCATTATTTAATGCATGATTTACTATTTTTTTAAATATAATAAATCAAACCCATATGAATGGAAATCCAACTACATGCATTTCTTTGCATATATTGTGAATTTCACCCAACTGTCTATAATGTTCAGTAAATATCATTTTGTCATTCACATGCCTAGGTAACCTATATAGGGTACCTTCAAACCCACCAAATAAGATGTATTTTTTTTCTAAAAATTGTATGAATTAACTCCCATATTTTTTGATTAATGAAGAAACCTCATTTCAATATTACCCCTTGAAGTTCTTAACATCAACATTATGAATGTATTATTCATCCTCATATAATGTTTCCTTCCTTTTTCATGAGTGAGTTGAGAAAGATAATCATAGATCATAATATTAAGGGTATATTTATGATATTTAGTGAGTCCTATATAAATTATTATTATTTTGATTGAGTAAACCAAGTATGAAGTCATATTATTATTGGGTAGATTCCAAATTCACTAGCTATTCATGAAGATTATCAATAATGACTTAGACACCATAATGAGTTTTTTTCTTTGAAAATGATGTTAATAAACATACACATCCATTATTGTAATATATTTTTGGATTCATAACCAATTCTCTATTCAATAGTGTAACCATGTTAGATATCTCTTCATAAAACTCAACCCTCTATAGAGTTTTGGGATGTTTTGAAGGTCTTTTCATCTTATTCTTTAGGAAGGAAAAAGTTACCATTTCAAACACTTATTTGAATGTTTTTTACCAAAATTATTTTCACATTTTATTACTTATCTCCACCACTTCATCATGGAGTGCATTACTAAGTGTTATACTCATAGACAAACAATCTAACTTTGATATCAACACATCTTTAGAAAACCTAATTTCCATAGGCTCTTTGTTGTATTAATTCACACAAGTGAGTAATAGGTCATTACATTTAATTGATGTAAGAAATTCATTAAATTACATAATACCACTTTCAAAAATGAATTTATTAATAGATGTGCACTTACCTTCTTCAATCATTTCTTAAAATTCTTCCAAATATATATGACTGACTTTGGAGTCTTAAATTTTGGGTAGATCTATTTCTATAATAAACCATTTTTTGTATCCCATGTATGCACATGCTAGATATACATATAAATATCCTCTTTCTCTCAATATACTACGAATCAAATAAGGTCATAAAAATAGAGCTTGCGTATACTTGGATGATCATGTAAGGACCTATAATAATTGTAGACCTATCAAAGGGTAATATACACTCAAATATCAAGAGGAGATGGTTCCAAATATTAAGTCTATGACATGGGGTATAAATCTCACTAGGGATCAATGATGGGTAAGTTATTATAATGGATATTGTAAATGTGCAAGTAAATTCAATCATTTTAAAGGTGAATGAATATTAAATGGGTGTAAGTGTTTGTAAAGAAAAAAATAAAAAATAAAAGGTAAGTTTCAATGGCCAACCAAATGGGGGTATATGAAACCCAAAGTGATAAATTTAATGTATATTCAACCCTATAACTATACCATCTTATTTGGTATAATGAGGATAATAGGAAAGGATACACACATACATCCAAAAAGTAATAAACCAAGGAATATATAATCTACTAAGTAAATAAATGAAATACTATAGGCATAAAGATACTTACCTTTGGGTGGACTCATCGATGCTTCAATCTTCCCCTTTGGATCAAGTGGCACTTTACAAGATATGTTTAAGGTTTAAGACCTAAAATGGAAATATGAATACCTAAGAATCCTTAGTTTGGGAATCCAAAGACTAAGTGCACCTTCTTGACTTGGCTTCTTTTATTGAGCTTCAAAGACACTGCAAGACTAGATCTTCAAGATAATAATCTAAACTTGTAACTTCTCCAAATACTACTTAGGAGCATAAATGTGATTATAGGAAGAGTGTATGAATGTGTTTTATATTTTTGGAATGAAATATGATCCATAAATATTTGGCTCTAATACCCAAAACTAACCCTAAAATCTATACCGATGGTATCGACCAAGCCAATATATTTAGAATATATAATTTGACACAGTATTAAGTCAAATAGGATTATATGATATAAATGATATAATATAGACTTAGAACTATATTTTTTAGGTTAATATATTACATGGAATAAAAATATGAAACAAACTATATCAACTTGACTAATACAATAGAATATAGGGAAGCTAAAAAACCTATATGGAAAGTAAAAAGAGAGGTAAGATAGAAAGAAAATTAGTAGAGATAAAATTCATAGTAATGAAGGTATGAAAGAAAAGTATGAAAACATCTCTTACAAATTACCATGGTCTGATCCCACCCTATTCTTGGTGCATCCTCTAAGGCATGCACTCAGGGAAATTGATGCATCGACAAGATTCTATAAGAGAAAGTGTCAATAAAGTGATAATTTGATAAATATTAGGTGTATAAATATGACCCACTTGAAGTTCATCACGTGTCACAATAATATAATGTGGTTTTATGATTTGGGATAGATATATATTAGCAAAAAATAACATAAATGGAAATAAATGTTGAAATAAATGCTAATAAATGACTAAATAAAAGTACCATATGCACATATTGACTTACCTTTCCTTTGAATGATTACATGTAAGTAACATAGTCTCAATCATGGAGGATAAAATAACTGTATTTAATAAACCCTAAGGATAAAATGCTAAATTGGATAAAAATAATGCACATATATATAAGATGGTCAATAAATGGATGTAAAATGAAAAATTTGGAAAGAATGGTAATTCAATAAAAATAAGGATAGATTTAAAACCATAAGATCCAAAGAAGCAGATACAATGAAGGAAAATTGATAAGTTGAAATACAAGGGCTACTTACAACTAAAAAACCCAAAAATGCATCCAAAGTAAGATAAGAAACAATCAAAATCAAACAAAAGACACAAAAAATTGTCACATGATAAAAAAATTGATGTAATAGAAATGATAAATAAATTAAAAAAAAAAAGATGTGAAAAATGGTAGAAATGGGACCGAGTGGCACACATAAAGATTGAAACATGAAAGCATGAAATGGAAAAATGAACCAGATGGCCCAAAAAAAAGTGAATAGAAAACTTAAGGTCTAAAACATAACTAATATAAATCCTAGACAGGTAAGGCAATGACCAAGATATCATCTCACAAAAACTCAAAGATGCATCTTCTACTCTAAATATGGAAAAATTGGAAATACCTTAATGCGGTAATGTTTGAAAGAGACAATAATAGGAAACAAAGAATATGGGGAAGATTTAGAAAAAAAAAATTTCAAGGGGAAAAATTGTGGGAGGGAAAAGAGGGCATCACCAAGGAAAAATCATGGTATTTACCAAAGAAAAACACTCAAATCATGTTGGAAAGACTAAGAGATTTCAACATTAATGGACCTAGAGAACCCTATGTATCAAACATAAGCTTAGGTTAACTAGTGAATTATAAATATCATCCTATGCAGGCTAACTTGCATGAAAAATATAAATATCCTACCTTCCCAAAAAAAATCCCCTCTCTTTAGGACCCCTTATAGAGCTATTAGTCTACTGCGAAGATTTGGAACTAGCATGAGAAAGTAGGTGGCACTAGAACGTAAAAAGATATAGATAGATAATGATGTAATGAGACCTAATACCCAATATGCTAGCCTACCACACCCAAATAGACCTTGGATATAATATCAGGCCAACTATAGAGTTGTATATTAAATTATAATAGGAGATGTGCCAAAAATATCACATCTTTTGGTGTGATTTGAATTTTAAGCTATAATTTGATTTTTAACATTAACTTTTCTTATGATATGGCTTTAAAATATTTTATAATTTTATATTTTCCTCCTCCATATTATTTATAAATACCAACAATGGGTTTTTATTATGACTATACTAAGAGAGCTTACACATAGTTGATAAAGAAGATATCCCAAATTCCATGGTGCTTAAACACTCCTAAACTTTCACCTTAGAAAAGAGTGAAATCTTGAAACCGGCCTTAGTGAGCCCAAAAAGAAAGTGAAAAATAGGAAATCAGGGAAATGAAAATAGAATATTAGTTTTATCTAATCATAAAAATATATAAAGAAGATGGTACAATGATAGGTAGGTATGAAACAACATCATAAGAGAACAAAAAGTGTGGATGAAATACATATGGATAAACTACTATAGTTTTACCACAATATAATATGACTAACTCAAAGTGAGTTAACAAACTACTCATTAACATTTCCTTAAATTTATAAGAAGAAACTAATACAATGTAAGGATTAAAAACAATATATGTATTAAAATGAAGAATGATGGTCTTTTTAAGGTGGGCCTAGTTGATTCCTCTCTTATTATTCAACTCGTAAATGAAAAATACAAGAGGCCTGATTAAGATAAAACTATGGTGAATAAAAATGATAAATCTATTAATCATAAAAGATATATAAAAATACCCAAAGGGTGTACATAATGATAAATTAAACTAAATAATTTTAGAGGAAAAAATGGTTGATGAAAGAAATAAAATGAATATATAAATAAAGATAACTGGATGGGAATTTTTGATTATGGATTGATTGATTTCATAGGTATTACCATGCAACTTAAAAATGTGAAAAAATTACAAATGACTTGAGGACCAAACATAAGTACTAGGGCTAATGTGGAAGAAACCTGGAGATGTGTAAAGAAAACAAGGATAAGCTGAAGTATACGAGAGTCAAAATAGAACCTATAAGAAATGTTATCTCCACTGAATATAAACTAACTATAAGCATGAATAGATAAAATTAAAATAAGAATAACATAGGTTAATAAAAATAATTATTCAAGAGAGTTGAGCATTAGGTAGTTCTTCTAAGGTAGTTTTTGTATGTGGTTCAGACTTAGAAACTATAATTTCAGGTTCTTTTGAGAGTCTAAGCCTCAATATCAACCATGAAATTATGTAAGAAGTCATCAAGGGAAATAATTTTATCTATGTCTTAGATCAAGAGGAAATCCTTATATGGTAGAGTGTCATGAATATGTCACTGAGCTGTTATAGGTGTGCCAACAAGTTGATCAATGATCACTTAGCCTTTGAATGATTTTTGAGTGATAATCTTAAGGTTAAACTCCATGAAGATCACCATCCAATTGTTTATTCAATCTCTAGTAAATAAGGCCTTAGAGAAGAGCTGGTGAAGGGGATCATAATGGACTATGACATGAGTAGTATGATAAAAAATGTAGTGTCAAATATTCTTGACAGTAAAGTAGATTTCAAGGAAGTAATGCAACACTTTTGTGTATAAGGTATCATAATATATCAAGGCATTAGTAATGTGTTAAATAACATATTAATTTTAGGACTAATATTGTTGTGCAAGCATTTCCTCAACTGAGATGGGAGTAGATGATGTATACAAGATGAGAGGGTAATCTCTATAAGACGCTCATAAATTATGAAGATGAAGTAAATATTTCTTCATGCTATTAAAGGTTTGTTGACAAGAATTGGTAAATTTAATATTAATGACTTTCTTGATATGGGATTTTATGGAATATGTATGGTAAGTTTACTCCAGAAAAAACATGCATATTATACCATGTTTCCCAAGATAAGTGAAAATATCAGGTATGGATCGAGGTATAGACATGTTAATAATGGCATTTATCTTATAAGGATCCACATTAATAAATTTTAGTGTGAACAATAATCCTATAAATTTTTTGGAGGTAACATATAAAATACACTTATGAGGATTAAGCTTAAATTTTTATTTAGTAAGGCAATCGAAGATGATAGATAGGTCATGAAGGTCATTTTCACAATGCTTGGATTTAGATATAATGTCATCCACATATGTTTTGCATATTTGTTAGATAATATCATTAAAAATATGGGTCATTACACATTAGTATGTTTCTTTGGTGTTTTTAAAGCCCAAAAAATCTTAACGTAGGAATATATACCCCATTTAATAGTAAATTTAGTCTTATGTTTATTCTTGATGGTGATATGAATCTAATTATATCTCAAAAAACCATCAATGAGGGAAAATGTATTATAGACAACTATGGAGTCAATAATGGAATCTATGCAAGGTAGAATAAAATTATACTTAGGGCATGCTAAGTTAATATTATGAAATTCAACATAAATACATATTACCATAGTGAATTTCTTATGAATGGGTACCATGTTGGATACCCTTTCAGAGTAATCTACTGGTTAGATAAACTTAACGTCTATGAGTTTAATTAATTATTTTTGACATAAAGTAGAAACCTCATGAACTTATGTTATATTTGATAAATAGGTTTTGTATCTGGATAGGTTATTATGTTAGGAACAACTATACTAGGTTCTATATTGGGCATATCCTTGTATGACCACACAAATGTTCTAGGATATATGTCAAAAAAAAGATATATTTATCCTTTTATTCAAGGTAGAGTTACTTAAAGTGAAGGATGGATTTTGTATTTGTAGTTATACCAAAGTTGACTTCTTGATTTTCTTTGATAAACATTATATATCTGTCCTATAAATGGTATGGTGTAGAAGGAAGTTTATAAAGTGTGTTAGGATTATGATCAACACTAGAAATAAAATTACTGAAATGAGGAAAAGTTTTCTCAAATTGTCCAAGATTGTGATATTATCATGGAAGTTGACACTCTCTTGCATGAATTAGATTTAGAATAATTTCCTCACTAGGAATCGTAGAAAATGGGCCATAATATTCAACATCTACCTCTAGATAAACAATATTATTACCTTTGTTTTCAAATTTAGAGTTAATTTGCCTCACAATAGTAGCTTTGTAATCTAAGGCATTTGATATCTTGAGGAGAACTAACTAAATTATGTTGCATTAATCAACTTGGTTGATATATCTAGGTACAATAAAATAAGGCTGAACTATATCAAAATGGTTGTCATAGTTGGCTAAGGTAGTATTGGTATTAACTACATCAGTGCTATAGTGTATATAGTTATAATAATTTTAGGATGTTACTATAATTTTATTAGTTTTATGCAATGATTGGTCAATATAATTAGAACATGATAGTTGAATTATATAAAAAAATTGAGGGGACACCTAGTTGGTAAGGTAGGTAGATAATAATTGATTTGCATCGACACTCTATTATTTTTGGATAGTACAATTTAGAGATGAAAATTTAATTATATTGGCACTCTAAAGTAAAACCTGTAAGGTATAGTCATTAGATGAAAAATGGACTGTATCGAGACTCTGAGGAAATAGTTGGCTGGTACAATTGTAAGTGTTAAGTTTTTTTTGAAATATGATGGGTTTGTTGATACATTCATAATGATTAATAATTTCATTTTTTTGGACAAAACATGGATCATTTTACAATGGTGGTTTGGTTGGTGGAACATAACCTTGGGGTTATAGCTTATTTTCATAATTAGTAGATTTGGAAGATATAATAACTAGATGGATGTCTTGATTAAATGCATGCATTTTATCAAGGTATTTTTAATAATGAGGTATATCCAAGTTTTGTGATTGTGCTAAGGAAATTATATAATCATCATCATATGATGGAGAGATATTACAAACATGTGATTTTTTTTGAGATTTATAATTGTAAGTATCTTTGGTGGATATACCAAGTTGACTAAATGTTTAGGAGATAAGGATAGAGGATATTGAAAAAGTTTAACCATCTGACAAGGTCATTGCATAAAAATATATAGGAAGCTTCATGAGCATTGTAAGGAGATGGGAATTCAATATCATCATCAATAAAGGTAATTATCCTATCTTTTGGTAGGAGAGATGGAATAATCCATTCTAATATGTAAGGAGATAATCTGGTGGTGTTACAAATGGTTTGTAGTTCATTGGGTTGGTTTTGTTAGAATCAATAAGAGTGACTTGAAAATTTGGATGGACATTGAAAAACTTATGAAGAGGGGGACTATTAACGTGATCAATGGTCAAGATGCAATATTTTTTAGGATTGGGTAATTTGAAAACCCATGGGTTGGGATCAACTTCATGCTTATAATGCTTGCCATCAAGATTAAACTTGATACATTAGTTATTGGAAGAGGTGATAATTTTCATGCGATGAGCCCAAGGGCCTAAAATAATATTATAGATAGTGGAAGGTCTAAAACCATAATCTTGGTGCATACTATTTTGGGCCTAATAGTGAAGGTGAGCCAAATGTAGCTAAGAGGTTTTTGGTTTGTTTCATCAAATCCGTGAAATCTAAGTTTAGTTTGTTTGAAACCATCTTTGGAATATCCGATTTGTTAAATTAGCGAAAAGGAAGTAACATTAATTCAACTTTCATCCACTAAAAATTTATTTATTAGATTATTATTTATTATAATATTAATAAATAGATGTGGGTTATCGACTCAAAAAAGACTTACATCATTGTTCATGTCTTCATTGGGAAAATCTATGGAAGGTTTCTTAGAAGAATAAGGGTTAGAAATAGTTTTGATATCATATAATTCTATGGGTGTGGGCCTTTTTGAAGGTTGGTAGGTGATTCAATTTCATTAGATGGGGATTATTCTATATCTTTCAATTATTACATGATAATTTTTTGATGATATGGTGATGTTCTCAAGAGTTTATTTAAAGGAATCTTATAAGGCATATAATTAAGCTCATGTAGTAAGAGTTATTGTTATTTTGGATTAGAACCATACCAATATTTGGTGTGATTTTCAAGATTTAACTTACGAGGTAAGGTAGTATAATAATTGGATATGCTAGGTTGAGGCTTTGGAGGTGGATGGGGCTCATCACTAGGTATAAAATTAGAAGATGTAGTGGTGGTAATAGTATCCTTGAGTAGAGAACTTTGTAAATTTGCAGATCAAGATAGAGCTGCGCGCATGGGCATTTTAGGAGCCGGTTTGCCAAGCTAGGGCATTGCGCCCTAGCTTGTTTTTGGTTCAGAAGAGGACTGCGTAGGTTTCAAAGGGCGACTGAGGTGAAGAGACGCATCTACAAAGGGTTTTTTATTTAACAACGAAGGTGTACAAGTGGCAGAACATGGCTACGCAGGGGCAAACCCAAACCAGGTTAGCCATGAGTTACAGGGAGGTTGCAAGGAAGGGATGCCAGGGGGAGAGTCAGAGAGCAGAGACCAATTTGGAAATCAATCAGATTCCTAAAATTTCTGCCACCAACACAATGGGAGGAATGAGAATTTCTAAGGTTAATGGTTGTTTGGAACGCAGCCAGGAAAGACCTAAGATTGTTATCCCATTTGAATTGATTGTTGAGGATGTGGAGTACTTCTCCAATCACTCACTGTACTGTAAATTCTTGGGGCTATGAGTGTCCCTTCCATTCTTGGAGAATTAGGCCAGACGGGTGTGGGAACCAGAGGGAGAGATGGAGGTAACACTGTTGGCCAATAATTTCTTCATGGTCACTTTTGTGTGTTTGGTGGATAGGAACAGGGTATTTGAGGGAGGTCCATACTTCTATAATCAGACAGGGCTCTTTGTTAAGCCTTGGCATGCTGGGTTCAATCCCATTGAGGAATTGCCAAATAAGGTTCCTTATGGGTGCGGCTGCCCAGAATGCCGATTGAATGTTGCCGGGAAGATGTTCTCCAAATGATTGCTTCAATGTTGGGAAAACCTGTGGGCTCTTCTACACAAACTCTAGGTAGGAAAATCATGACCTTTGCCTGAATCTGTGTTGAAATTGATTTAAGTAGGCCATTGCTGGATGCTCTTGAGCTTAGTGCGGGTCATACTCATGGGTTCAGTAGCTGGACTATGAGATGCTCCCGTTTAGATGCTGCTTATGTCATGAGTATGGACACTTGGTTAGGTGATGCCCAAAGGCAAAAGGGAAGGACCAGCAGGCTTCACCCCAAGCTCCACCGAGTCACATTACTAGTGTGGACAAGGGAAAGAAGATTGGACCTGGTGCTGGTAAGGATTCTAAAGGCTTTACTCAGGTCAAATCGAGAGGATGAAGTAGAGGTTTAAAGAGATCATTTATGGTTCGTACAGAGGAGGATTCGATTAATAGATTTGGGGTTTTGGGGGATTTGGGACAGCATGAGGAAAATATGGATTTGTTTAATGGGGGACAAGTAGGGGTGGTTCTGGAGCTACAGATGACATGGCCATGGATAAGGAAATGCCCCCTGAGGATGTGGCCCTTCCTATGATTTTGGAAGAACAAGATGGAGAGCAGCAAAATATTGAATCGAATATAGGTATGGATACAGAACTTGAAGCTTTGACCCCTCAGATACAAGTGGAGGCGCCTGAGTTGGAGAAGAAAGGTAAGGTTGCTTCTCACTTAGGAATTTTGCAGAAGGAAGGGAAAAAAATAGCTCTAGAAAGAAATAGTAGATTGGGAAGAAGAAAAGATACGGAAAGGATAAAGATGATTGGGGAAAATCTGGTTGAGTCAGGTGTGGTTAAGACCTTAGACTCCCATTTCTTGCTTCCTTCAAAATGATTGTTATTTCTTGGAATGTGAGGGGCTTGAAAAACAGCCCTAGACAAAAATATGTTTAGGAATTGATTAAGGTTCAGTGTCCAGATGTTCTCTTTTTGCAAGAAACTAAGGTGTCAGTGGATTTCATGATGAGCATGGCCCCCTGGCTTTGGAAACAAGGATCCTGTCAATGCGTTGGGGCACATGGTACGGTGGGAGGCATGGCTTGTCTTTGGAATCCATGCAAGGTCCAGCTGGTGTCATGGACTGCCTTTAAGTCCTCTCTTTCTTTGGTTACTCTATGCAGTGAATCAGGAGAGTACATTCTCCTGACCAATGTCTATGCACCCACTGACTTTCAAGGTAAGCAGCAGGTTTGGAACAATATCCATTTAGTTAGAAGGAGCTTTCCTTTTTTGCCATGGATCATGGTAGGTGATTTCAATGATATAATGGACCTTTCTAAAAAAATGGGAGGCAATACAAGATTGTAACCATCAACCTATTTGCTTTGTGACAAGGTTTTGGAGCACAACCTGGTGGATATCAAGCCTTGCAATGGGCGGTACACCTGGAATAATAAGAGGTGGGGGACCAATTTATTGCAAAGCATATTGACAGATTCATGACTTCTTACTATTGGATGGGTGGCTCATGGTCTCTGAATTTCAAAATCCTGGATTGGAGATGCTCTGACCATTGGCTGATTAAACTTCACATTTCCTCTTACTGTTGGTAGAGGAAACTGACTTTCAAGTTTCAACTAATGTGGCTCAGGGATCAGTCTTTATACGATCGGGTGGCTAATTGGTGGAGGATGGGGAGACCGGTGACTGGGACAACAATGTACACTTTTGCTAAGCTCCTCCAGTATGTGAAATATCGGCTTAAAAAGTGGAATGTTTTGAGCTTCAAAAATATTTTTAGGGAGAATAAAGAAGCGCAGGAAGAGTTAAACTTGATTACCAGATTAATTTGGGAGGAGGGGTTGTCAGAATCCTTGCTAAATGATGAAGCAAGGGCTGTCAAGAGGGTGGAAGAATGGGAGTTGAGGGAAGATGTCTTTTGGAAATAGAAGGCCTGTATTGAGTGGCTATAGGAGGGAGACAAAAACACGGCCTTCTTTTTCAACTTGGTCAAAGCCAGACAGCATAGCAATAGGATATTGCCTTTGGTTTCGGGCAACGGGGAGATTCTTTCATCCATGAGAGCCATGTGTGATGAAGCAGTCCGGTATTTTGCTTCTATGTTCCACAAAGATGGTTCAGAGAGTATTGTTGCTGAAGAGCAGATTTTATCTTGTATTCCCATCCTGGTTTCTGGGGAGATGATGGATCAGTTGATGCGCCCTATCAACCTAGAAGAGCTCAAAAAGGTAGTCTTCATGATGAAAAATGGTAAGGCTCTAAGCCCAGATGGTTTTTTGATTGAATTTTATCAGGAGTTTTGGGAAATCATCAAATTTGATCTTTTCGCTGTGGCTCAAGAGTCACAAATAAGTAAACAAATGCTTCATGCCCTGAACTCGACCTTTCTGGCACTTATTCCTAAGAGGGAAGGTGCTGATAATCTTGTTTAATTCAGGCTGATCTCTCTCTGTAATGTTGTATATAAGATTATTTCTAAGCTAATAGCTCAAAGATTGAAAAAGTGGCTGGGGGCACTGATCTCAGAGGAGCAAAGCAGATTTGTGGAGGGGCGTTAGATTCTTGACGAAATTGTGGTAGCTACTGAGGCTATTCATTCCATGTCTGACTCCAAGGAGAAGGTGATGTTTATGAAGCTGGATATGTCCAAGGCATATGATATGGTCTGGTGGTCCTTTCTTTAGAAGGTTTTGGCTACCTTTGGCTTTGGAGAGGAGTGGATCAGTTGATCTCTTTCTCTGTTTTGGTGAACAGAGAGCATTCACAGCTCTTTGGTGCTTTGCAGGGGCTACGGCAAGGGGATCCATTATCTCCATATCTATTCCTTCTTCTGGTAGAAGGTCTTGGAAGGTTGATTAGAAGTAAGATTGGAGAAGGGGTTATTCAGGGATGGAGGTGGGGTGGCAACCTTCCGGCTCTTTCTCACCTCCAATTTGTGGATGATGTGGCTTTGATGGGATTGGCTAACATGAGGGAGGCTGCCAACATTCATAGTAGTCTGGATGCCTATTTGGCTGCCACGAGGCAGGTGATTAATGAAGATAAATCTTCAATTTATTTTTTCAACACTCCACCACCTATTCAGAGAAGGGTGGCTGGCACTCTTCATTTTCAAATTGGTAGACTTACGGTTCTTTATCTGGGCATTCTGATATTTGTGGGGTGACAGTCTAAGGACTCGTGGCAAGGAATCCTTGACAAATTCAAGACCAAAGTGAACCATTGGACCAATCGATGGCTATCCTTTGTGGGGCGTGTCCAGTTGATTCAGTTGGTGGTGTAGGTGCTACCCATCTACAGGTGTATGCTCCAGGTGGCACTGATGGGCTTTGTTCAGGATCTTGACTCCTTGGCAAAATAGTTCTTATGGTTTGGCAACTTAACCTCGATGAAATGGATCCTGATTAGCTGGGAGGTTGTTTACAGTCCTAAGAGGCTGGGTGGTTTGGGGCTGAGACAATCTTTTTTGGCTGGTACGGCCTTGGCTGCCAAGTTATATTGGAGGTGGTGTGTTGAACAGGATAGCATTTGGGTAAGGATTGTGACTTTCAAGTACTGTGCTAGGATTCTAGTGAGTGATATCCCTAGATTTAGTTTGACGGGTAGTGGATCAGTTATCTGGAGTACTCTCAAGAAAGGCGATATGCTGATTAAGAGAGGCCTATTCTAGATTTGTAAAGGGGGAAATGAAGCTCAATTCTGGTATGATTTGTGGGATAGTTTTCCCCCCTTGGTGGTTCAGTACCCTCATCTTGAGGGCCTGGCTCAGTGCTTTATTGAGGCTGGTTGGGTCACGGTGAGTGACTACAAATCCCTCCTGGTTCAGGGTCACTTGACGGTGGTGAGTTAGAAGGAGAAGGAAGATTGGCCAATTATGGATATGAGAGAGGAGTGCGCTGAGCTTTAGGAGATCTTGGCTAGTCGGTTATGTTGTGCTCTTAGGGGAAAAGATTTACTGGCTTGGTCGCCTCACCCCAAAGGGAAATATATAGTTGTTGCCGGATACCAGGAGATGATTACGTAGAGATGGGGTGCTAGAGGGGAAGTGCCACGGTGGAAAAAAGTGTGGAACAACATTTCTTGGCTAAAGTGTAAGTTTTTTATTTGGACCTTGACTTGGAACTGTTGCTTGACATGGGATAATTTAAGAAAATGGGGATTTGCTGGCCCTTCTAGGTGCGTCCTGTGTCAGGGAGTGGAGGAGGACTCTTCTCACCTATTTTTTAGCTGCCCCTTCACCCTTCAACTGTGGCATGCTTGGTGGGATTCCTGGAGATGTCAATGCCTGCATGTCTCTACCTTAGTCAAGTTCTGGGATAGATTGGGTAGGCCTCCTCAAGTCGCACCTTTTCTCTAGGAGGCGTGGTATGCTGGTCCCACTTTTTTGATGTGGCAGGTTTGGTTAGAGCAAAACCACAGGATTTTCTCTAGGGAAAGGTTGGTGCTCCACCAGGTGTGGATAATGACTATTGGTATGATTTAGGAAACTGTGGAAGCCAAGAGCGAGATCACTCTTCCTCTAGCGCAAGGAGATGATGTGGTGAAAAGGCTTGGCATTCTAGCTATTTCACCGGCTGCTGCTAGTGTTAGGCATGGTCATGGGAGGAAGGAAAAAATTTAGAGGACTGGGAAATGGTCCCCTCCCCCTGAAGGTTATTTGAAAATCAACATGAATGGTTCAGCTAGAGGATGTCCAGGCCCGACAAGGATTGGAGGGATCGGCAGGGACCACTCAGGTGTTGTGGTTTTTATTTTATCTGCCCACATGGGAGACCAGATGGTGAATATGATGGAGGGAGTTGCTATTCTGCATACTCTAAGGAGGGTGTATGAGCTTGGCTGGCGGAAGGTGGAGTGCGAAGCAGACTCGCAAATTTTGATAAATTTGATCTGGGAGAGGAAAATCGATGATGTTAGCTGGCAATTATCTTTGGTGGTGCAGCAGATTCTTCAAATTAGTATGCTTATGGATTTTGTTTCTTTTTCTCACATTTGGAGGGAGTGGAATGGCGTGGCTGACTGTTTGGCCAAGTGGGCTTCGATGAATATTGGTGGACGCATGGTGGATGATAGGGCGTTGTTGTCGGAGGAGGTGAGTAGGGACTTTGATAAAATTCTCAGGGAGAATGGTGATGTTGTTGGTTAGTGTAGGTGCCTAGTGCCTTTTTCTTTGTTTTTCATGGTTTTCTGGGGCTTTGGCCCGTTGTTGTAAATTTTCTTTCCAGTTTTCAATAAAGTTTTTACCCCTTTTTATTTAAAAAAAAAATAGTATCCTTGAGTAGGAATTAATTAATATAAGGCTTCATAGGTTTAGTGGTAGGATCTTTGTAACTGGGCTTATGATGATATTTAACCTTTTCCATATTAAAAAAATGGGGGTTAGTGTAATAGTGATCATAGTTAACATCAAAATCATAAGTGAATTCATTGGAATGTTATGAATTTGGATTAGATGTTTGAGATATTTTTTGAGATTTTTGATTTGTAGATTTAGGGTGATTAAATTGTTTATTATAATCTTTTAGTTATTATTTATGATGTTATTTGGTGATGAGATCATGGTTAATGTTTTCCCTGAAGATGGCATTTATTGTGAATTTATAGAATGCACAACATGTCTTATGAGAGTGACCAATATCAACACGAAACCAATGGAGCTTATTGGGGTCATACCATGGTAAAAGACAGAAGAATATATATATATGGTTTAGATGGAGATAATAACTTATGAATTTCCTACATACTAAAGGGAGGGTGGTAGGGAAGTTTATTATTTGGAAGGGATGCTCCCACCATGGATTGGGAAGGCTCATCTTGAACATAATTATCATTAATTTCATTAGTTAAGGTTTGAAAATAATTTTTTTTGGGTGTTTTGAGATGATTAAAATTAGGTCATAAGGAAATATTTTATTTTTTATTGGTCCAAGGCCTCTTCTAATGTTTGAGGAGAGACAATCCTAAAATTTTATTGAATATGGGCCTTAAGGATTGCAATGAAGAGTTTGAAGCTATTTTTCATTACTCATGTTATGGTCCACTTTATACACTAATGGTTTCCATCACTTGATGAAGTAATGGAAAGATTTGTTATGAAGTTTCTTAGCCTTAATGAAGTTACTTAGAATTAAATAAGTTTCTAAGGATATTTTTAGGAATTTTGTTATTTTGGAATTCCTTAACTAAAGGATTGCATAAATCCTCTAGTTGAGAAATGAAATGTTTGGAAGTTTTTTATACCATTATAACACATATTCAATGAAGGTTTTAGCTAGAATCTTGGTAGTAGTGTAAGTATTAGTTTTAACCCATTCCTTAAAAATATTTCCAAAATATTTGAGTTGTAGGGAAAGATTAGTAGTTCCATCATACATGATGATTGGAGAAATAATTTTGATATAATCATAATGAAGGAAGCTAAAGTTACATTTTGAATATTTTAAAGCATCTTATTTTGAATTGGAGGTTGAGGAATAAGATTTCAATCAGAACCTATAAGAGGAGGAGGGATGCAATTTTAATATGTTTGATTCATGATAATTTAGGGTTCTTGATCAACAAATTGTAAGATTTGATTTTGCATTTCAAGGATTTCATTTCTAATAGAAGCTTGCATACGATCCATTTGTTGAATCATTTGTGTAGAGAATTATGAATAATCTAGAGGAGGATTGGGATTTTGACTAGAGCTAGGTAGAGGATTCCTAACTTTGGTGTTGGTTTCCCCACCTGATGTAGTGGATGGGGGAAGTTTGCTAAGGATCCCATTCTTATTTTGAGTAAATGGTGTTGTAATTAAGATTATTAACAATATAGATGGGATCTCTTAGGTTTGATTTCAATATATAATTTGAACCATGTTACATTTGGTAGACCTAAGTTGTGATTGAAATAAATTAGATCATGAGGAATTTACATCAATGGTGGGTAAAGAATGAATGAAAGAGTAACCCATATAGAATCTGAATATGTTGAGACTAAAAATAAATATTAGAAGAGGAGATATCATGATGAATCAAACTAAATATTAGATGTGAAAAAAGGTTGATCAAAATAAAAAGATAGTATCAGGTAGGCTGATACAATTTACTACTAAATTTATAAAAATAACTATATTGGGTTGGATAATATAGTAAGGAACATAATTGGAAAATAATGATTGTATCAGGTTACTTAATATAGCTTTTTAAAATGTGGCTAAATAAAGTATTCTATTGGGATAGATGATTTATTTGTTAAAAAGGTGACATGATTAAGGCTAAAAAAAATGAATATATTTGGTTGGTTGATGCAATAGGAATCGAGAGCAAGAAACATAAAGTTGTATCGAGTTGGTCAATATGATATGATCATAAAATTAAGTGTATTGGGTTGGAAAGTGCCATTGTTGATTTTTTTTTTTTTTTTGAGATAACCAATGTAATTTTGAAAGTGGGAAAAATGGTAAACTGACCAAAAAAACATAAACGAAGATAACAAGAAGGTATAACTAAGTTAAGTGTGTTTAATTTTTTTATAAATAGTGAACAAGGCCCAAATGTAAACTAATTGTGAATGATTACACCATCCCATAGATACAGTATCCTATCTTTGAGGTACATTGAGAGTTACTTTTTAGGGTTAATCGCTTACTAGTGTACTAAAAAAACAAATGACTAAAAATATTCCTATTGGTTGAAAATAAATTCCTAGGTGAAATCAATATACCATTAGGTACGTGGAAGATAAATTACATATATAGCATTGTCTAATGGCATGAATATTGGGGTAGTACCTATCACACCATGGATTAGGTAAATCTGATGACAAATTTATCCAAAATGATAGCTTCCTATGATTTTTAAAATTATTTGAACATAATTACAGATTGGAATACAAGAATATAAAATGATGATTTAGATTGAAATCATAAAATAATATGTAATGTATGAAATAAGTAAATAAACACTTAAATGGTATTAAGCAAGTCAATACATCTGATTAGGAAAATTGGTAAAATTAAACTATATTCAACTATCCAATACAACTAGATGGAGGCACATAAATGTATCAAGATGGTCAAATCCTTTTTTAAGAGACACATAAATATATTAGGCTATCATATGCAGCTATAAAGAAATACAAAACTATATCAGGCTATCTGATAAAATGTGGTAAGCTAAATTAACTATATTGGCTAGTTGATGCATTTGGAAAAAAAATTGGAAATTATATTGATTTGGCCAATATAGTTGGATTATATCTTTTTTATACATGTATGATGGTTTTAAGATGCCAATAAGAAAAAAATTGGAAAAATGTGAAAATGATCCAATAAAAAATTTGTGTGTTCAATTCACATCAGGTTCAATAGAATGTAATGATTGTGAAGCGAAAGTGAAGATAACATTAACAATCAAATAGAAAGAATTGAAAATTATCCAACTAGAGGTGGGAAAAGATTCATGTTGGGTCCACCAAAATGTATACATTGGCTAGGATGACCTATAACTATCCTCTTTCTCTCAATATATTAGGATTTGAACAAGGTTATAACAATAAAGTGTATGTATACTTGGATGATCGGGTAGGGACCTATAATAACCATAGACCTAGTGTAGGGTAATAAACACTCAAATATCAAGAGGGAATGGTTCCAAATATTAAGCATATGACACGGGGTATATCTCTCAGTATGGATCAATGATGGGCAAGTGATTGTAATGATGATTATAAAGGTGTAAATAAAGTAAATTATTGTGAGGGTGTAATTAAAGTAGATAGGTGTAAGTTGTTGTAAAGAGAGTACAAACTAAATATAAGGTAAGGTGAAATGGTCAACCAAATGGGGGTATATGTAACCTAAGGTGATAATTTAAATCCATAATCAACCCTATAAATCTACCAGATTACTCAATATAATGAGGAGCATGGGTAGGGATACACACATACATTAAAAAAAAAGACCAATAAATATCTAATTTTCTAAGTAAATAAAAGAAAGAGTATAGGGATAGAGATAATTACCTTTGGGTGGACCTATTGATGCTTCAATCTACTCCTTTGGCTCAAGTGTAACTTTAAAAGAGATGTTATAAGTTGAAGACCTCAAATGAAAAGATGAATACCTAAGTGTCCTTAGTTAGGGACTCCAAAGTCCAAGTGTACATTCTCAAATAGGCATCTCCTATTGAGGTTCAAATACACTACAAGAATATATCTCCAAGATAAGACTTTAAACCTATAAATACTTAAAATAATACTCAAGAGTATAAATGTGAGTACAAGTATAGTGTATGAACATGTTATATATTTTGGAAATGAAGTATCACACACACATGCATGCATGCATGTGTATGCTTGTATGCATGTATATATATATATATACATACATATACACACACATATATATGTATATATGTGTATATATATCTATATGCATATGCATATGTGTGTGTGTGTGTGTGTGTGTGTGTGTGTGTGTGTGTGTGTGTGTGTGTGTGTGTGTGTGTGTGTGTGTGTGTGTGTGTGTGTGTGTGTGAGTGTACACATACATATATACACACACACACACACATGTATGTATGTATATACATATATACATATATATATATATATATATATATATATATATATATATATATATATATATATATATATATATATATATATATATAGATAGATAGATATATATCTACACACACACACACACACACAATCTTAACCTTTTAAGACTTAGCAATTAAAAATCCTATGTTAAAGAGCTGAGTATAGTAAATTAGGGTAATAATATGAACTAAATACAACTAATTTGACATAGAATTGATTAACTTTGACCATTCTAAAAATATTAATAAATATTGAAAGTGTTAAATTAGCTAGAAAATGACTGAGATAGATGACCTAGAGGCTAAAAATTGAGGTAGAGGTTGGTTTCATTATTGAAAACCAGAGTTTGGTGTTATAACCCCTCTTGGAAAGTAACACCTTAATTGGATAGTAGTGTCATTATTATATATGTGGTGGTAGTGTCCCTATTTTGAGGATAGTGTCCTATGTGTAGGATTGTCTTGAGTTTTTGGGTGTACCTGTGTCTAGATTTGTGAGGTCTGTTCCTACGTACATGATTTATGAAACTCTATATATTACCTATTTGATTGAATTAATGATCAAACCATAATCCTTCATGTTGTTATGTCATTCAATTGATATAATCTAAAAGTGTTCTCATTATTGGGGTAGGTTAGACATCCTCAACATCTCACTATGATGAGAGTTGACTACATACCAATACTTTGAAGAGGGATCAAGCTCAATTTAGTTATTCCCACCTAAGTGCTAGTGAAAGTGAAAGTGAAGCTAGTATGATAGTGGACTTGAGTGCTTTGAATGTGCTTGAGACTAGAAATCTAGGTAATTTGAGGTTAGGAATGTTGTATATGATAGTATGAAGAAGCAGGGAACAATAAGATTGATAAACTTAATTGTGCACAACTTGTTCTGAGTTTGAATATGTATTTTTCATTTGATTTCCATCTAGTTGTTAGAAGGATAAAAGTCATGTATTTATATTTTTATGGTGTTTGTGTGGGTGATGAAAGAGGTCTAGGCCAACCCTAAGAGGTTTTAGATTTGAAAATATACCCATTTATGAAAAAGGGAGGGAAAGGACATTAGTGCCATTATTGGGAACTAGCGCCATGTTGTGCTACTATCCCTATTATGGAACTAGTATCCAAGTGGTAGAACACTAGGCACAGAGGGCCAAGATGCAATAATGAGGGTTTGGGACTACTTTAAGGATGAATAGGGATGCCTGTGGCTTGCATGAAGGCTAGATAAGTGTGCTAATTGGATTTGAGATATGTTTAGGGTTAAGCTAGGGATAGGTAGTCTCAAGTAGCACTCTTAGCACTCAAATACCACTTTTAGGTGATTGCATTCCCCCCTTTATTCTAAATGTGTATAAAAGTGAAATGACTAAGAAAAAGGAAAAAAAATGCATACCTAGACTTACCTAAGTTGTGGAGCCCATGAAGTTGGGTTTAAGTATGTGAAGCATGCTCAAATGCATGTCCTGTAAGTGAAATGTGCATAAATTAGTCCTTAAGAGATATCAAAATTAAAGACTAAACTAAGTAAATAAGTAAAATTGAGTAAATATGGTAAAATAATAAGAGAGAGGAATGGTACAAATACACCTCATAGGGTACACAAACCAATGCATAAACCTAGTGATAACTTTTATGTGTGTGTGTGTGTGTGTGTGTGTGTAGTGATCAATCAGTGAATAGATTAGACTTTCTGATGTTTGACCTACTTATACTTTACCATTTCAAAAAAAAATAATAGTTTATAAATTAGACTCAAAATAATACAATTAATTTTCCTATGACATATTAATTTTTTTTAGGTGTATCAAATAATTCGTACAAGTTGAGGTTTTTTTTTAATGAAAAACTTGTCCAATAAATACCCTCTTTTGGCCCCCCAATTACATGTATTTAACCCCTGAGTTTTTCCATGGAAAAATTCCATCTCCATTACTCTTGTAGGCCTCTCCAAAACATGAAGAATAATATCTCTATTTTTCATAAATATTTCTTCCAATTCTTTGAAATTTGAGAGGGGAATCAGTCCTAGATTTTTTAATCCATAATAAAGAAGGAAAGGACTAGAACCCACCTCTGGTCTTCTCATCCATGCACACAAACAACCTAAAAGACTAAGCGAAACTAAATTTTCCACCACCCTCCTCATGACATCCCCATATTTTATTGTATGAATAAATTTGGTTATGAATGTTGAAGCCAGATCTAAGTTAGTCTTAATATGCCATATCAATTGCAAGTACTCTTGGACAAGAATCACTTTGATAGCATCCTACACTTATACATTCAATGTCCAAAATATTAGTCATGTCCTATGATCTGAGACATAGTTATTGAAGGCCATTTCAAATTTTTATACCTTGAGGGAGAGCACAAGATCAATCCTAGCCACATTGGCCAAAAGTTCATGATCTCTGACATCACTAATAACTAAAAGCTTAACATCCTGAGAAAGAATGGTCCAACCCTATTAACCATTCACCAATATAAAACATATTACCCATAATCAAGGTGGATCACATTACAAAATTCACATGTGGTGAATATGAGTACACCATCATGTTTACGGTAAAGTTACCAAACATAAAATCTAATGAATGACATTTACCAATTGATTGTAAGTGAGCTTAGATTTGATCAATCAAATCTAGTCCTGATCGAGTGTCTATAGTGTTATCAATAATTTGGTCATTCATATGACTGACCCCCCTATTTTCTAATAAGTTTTCCTACTTGTTAGCTTATCTAAAATAATGCCCAACTATCCATGTTGAAAAGTCATCCAAAAACATCCAAACATTAACTATAATATTGTTAGGTCTATATACCTTAGCATGATGATTGTGAATGGATTCCATAATTATATTTGAATCCTTTTAAATAACAATATGCTCAATGTTTCATTGATTTTCCAACTAGATGCTAAAATTAATACTTGAAATTATACCTCATTATTCATACCATATTGAAGTTTTTCTAATAGGGATCTATTCAAAGAACCCAAATAGTCCCTAATAATAAATCCATATCTTAATGCACCCATATTACCTCTTTTTGTGCCATCAAAATTCAAATTAAAAATATCTATAGGGTGAAACTAGAAAGTGATATTATGAGCTTGAGAATATTTCTTGCTTATTCTTGACCAATTAATGAGAAGAATGTTGACCAACATCAATTTTGGCCTAATTAACATGTACCAAGAAGAAATATTAGAATCTTTAGTGTTAGCATGGTTGAAAACTACCTTTAAAATACAAAGTTCTAACTTTATCATAAAATCAGGCAAGGCAAAAAATTTGATCAGAAAAATACTCATATTCCTTTCTTTCTAAATCATCCAAATGGGAATTGTAATACTAGCTATCCAAATAACCCCCATTGATTCTCTTTATTAGCACATGTACTAAGAAGATAAAGCCCAAAATAAAGAAGGAGCTTATTACCAATGCCAACTTATCTTGTTACTAAACCAATCCTAGCATGATGCTACAAAAGGGTAGGAATACAACAAATGGTCCACACTTTCCTCCTACATACACATGGAACACCTTGATGGACCACATGATCCCATATTCATTAGTCTATCTTGGTTCAAAATTTTGTATTGAGTTTCTAACCAAGTGAAATTACATACCTTAGCCACCCCTTTACTACCCCAACATAGTATCTTGAATCGATGGCAACACTACTACTCATAATCTACCAATTGATAGCCTAAATTAACTTTATAATCACCTATTCTAGAAACTATCTAGCAAATTGAATCCTCCTTTATGTTCAATAACATCTTGTATTTGGCCAAAATGGAACCAATAAAACATTTTGATCTTGAGGAATGGAGGTTGTGTCAAGGAGACTCCATCACCAGATATCAACTAAGCCTCACGTACATTTGTCTAAATAATCTTTTAATTTATTTCCTAAGACTATGGATAATATTTCCCTTAATCCAAAAATTTTCACTCCTAAAGAACCTTTTGATCATTCCAAGAATCATCTTAAAAGTCTATCAACCTACCATTATTAATAACCCATAAAATATGCTTGGTGATGAATTGTCTACATTGAAGGAGATAGTTCCATAGATGAAACCCCTTTGTTAGAGAAGAAACAGAAAGGATACCCAATGGATCCACATAACACAAATACTTTAGATGCATCATTTTTATCCAAAGGGTTGAGGGGTTTGAAATTACACCCAATACCAACTTATCCCCCACTCCATATTCTAAAAAGTTGTATTCTTCATTCTAGCCCCACCTTCTCATTTAGAACTACACACCTAATCCCATTTCACAAGAGGCACCCTTTTTTTTGGTTGGATGACTTTTCAAATATATATTTTTACTAATTTGAATAATGAATTTTAACACCTTAGAATAGGTCATAGAACCAACAAAAGATAAATATGCGTTTCACTGAGAATAATTTTTTATAAGGGTAATCCTACCCGTCATGGTCAAGAATTTTCATTTTCATGAATTCAACCTATCTTTTAATGAGCACAAAATATTATCCCAAAAATATTTTTTTCCATTTAATAAAAATAAGAGGCACCCTTAGTATTTTATAGGTATCTCACCTATTTTGAAATTTAGACACCAAGTTAACCTTGGTTGAGACTATCTAGAAATGTTGATGAAATAGATTTCAGATTTTATTTCATTCACCACCTACCTATATGCTAATGTATATTTATCCAAAATAAACCTAAATTTAAGATCTTCCATTATGTAAGCCTTTCCACATAGAAACATACCATTAAAAATTATTGGTGAGAGAGATTTTACAACCCATTTGTAACACTTAGGCCCTCAATCAGACATTTTACATTCACAACCTAAATGGAGCTGCTAAGTTATTCAACCATTGGTATGAAAAAAAGGATAAATTATATCTACTTGCATATGACCCCTAGATCCTTTAAAAACCTAGTATTAATACCATTGATCAAAACAAATAATCTCTTAATATATATGCAACTAAAAATCCACTCACATCAATTTTTGTCAAAGCCAAAAAATTCCATAACTTCCATAATAAATCTCCAATTAACTCAATCATAGGCCTTGCTGATGTTAAGTTTTATGAGAATGCCTTTTTGCTTATAAGACTTTAGAGAGTGAAAAATTTCATGCACAATTATGACAACACCCTGAATATTATGTCCCAAAATAAACACCCTTGTTCAAGAGAGATAAACTAAGAGATGAAATATTTCAACCTGGATCAGATGGCTTTGGAAATGATCTTATAAATTGTATTACATATAGCTATTGGTATTAAATATATAAAAGTGGATTGAGATGTCCATTTAGGAATAAAAGAGACAAAACTACGATTGATGTTAGTACTAATTATTTTATGCTATCAAGAGAATTCAAACATACTTGTAACCTCCTCACTAATAATAATAAAAAGATTGATTAAAATATTCTAGGAAGCTATTAAGACCTAGGGATTCATCTTTATTCATTTCAAATACCACCTTCCTTATTTATTCCTAAGAGAATAAACCGAGGAGTATATCATTCTTCTACCTTGATACCGGATGACTAATGACAATAAGAAGATACTTTTGAGACCTAAGTTCCAAAGCTTCAGGCAGGCTAAGAGAGAGTTGTATGACCTGATAGCTTCATCCCTTACCTTAGAGATAAGCTCAAAATCATTGCCTTCCTTATCCAAATTTTTGTAAACTATATTACAACTCCTCTTTTCCTAAGTGGAGTTGTCAAATAACTTGGTGTTCAGATCGCCTTCCTTGAGCCAACATTCCCTTGATTTCTATTTCAAGTGAATCTCTTCTATGATATGTAATTAATATAGATCTAAAATGATATAATGTTATCTCTCATACGTATTTTCACTCATCCCAAATTTAGAAAGCACCTCACTTAGATCTTGAAAATCAGTGCCCACTCTTTTAGTTTTCTCATAAACATTCTCAAAATGAGAATTATTCCAATGCCTGAGACAGTTCTTGATGGAGATAAGATTTTTAATAAAAATTAGATATAGTTACCTATTAAAAGAGTATCATTCTTATACCAGTACTTGATTATATCAAAGAGAGAAGTATCTCTCAAACACATAAGCTCAAACTTAAAAGAATAGAAATGAGGAGCCTAATCATGCACTATCTCTTAATCCACCAAAACATGATTAGAGCTAGATATTAGAATAATTTTACTTTATAAAATATAATAACAATTTAACTAGTATGGATCTATCCAAAACCTATCCAAGCATTCAATAGTGATATTGATCCCTTTTCTTCTTTTAGTCCAAATATATATCTCCTTTTTTTGAATCACATCAATGTGCCCAAAATTAAACATAAAGGATACAAAAACCAACTAGGAAGAGAGATGCATACCACCTATTTTATCATTTGAACTAAGGATGGAATTTAAATATCCACCTAAGGTAAAATTATCAGTAGGGTGAAGAAAGATAATTTGATAAATCTATGCCCAACATTTCCTTTTGAGATTAGGATTAGATAATTTGATAAATCTGTGCCCAACATTTCCTTTTGAGATTAGGATTGTTCAGGACATAAGCATTGAAAAAATAAAAAGAGATATATTAGATGATAAACCTTTTATTTTAAACCATTGACAATTAGCCCCACTACCTAGATAAATCACTTATAATTTGAAAGGGTCCCAAAACATATGTATACTCCTCAAAGCTCCCACCAAACCCATAAAACAACCCTTATAATTACGCCAAATAAAATTATGATTATTTAAAAAATATTGCACAATTAATTTCTCATAATTAGACTTAAACCCTCTTTTGATTTTATTTAAAAAAAAATGTTTAGAGATAGGGCAATATTTTTAGGAAATTAACATGATCTCCCTTGAACATAATTCCTCATCATAATCGCTCTCTACAAATGGAAATCCTAATTATACAAAACCATGTGCCTTCCCTTCTCCTACCTCCAAATTGGAAACCACTAACCACTCCATATCTCAATTTTTTTATTCAAATTATTTCATATTCTCATCAAGATTACGTGAGGAGATTAAAAAATTCACTAATAAAGGATGGCTTTCAACATAGATTGAATAAAGGATGGCTACACATAATTCAAGGATGAACGTCCACATCAACCTTGAATGATAGGATATTCCAAAAAAATATTGAACCAATTACCACTATTTATCTTCAAGAATAACTTAGAAGGAGGAGAAATTTTTTCCTTCCAAACTTTCTTCACCGTTCTATTTCTAGAAGGAAGAAGTTGCATAGGGAACTTTATTTTGATGTGCCCTAATTTGTGACAACCAAAGCAATGGGAAAGAAAATTTTTGATGTCAATATTCTAAATCCATTTTATTCTAAAGGATTTAAGAATTATAGAATCCATAATTATAGATTCAGTATCTATTCAAACATGGATTTTTGCACACATTGTTAAGGAACCATCCAGTGCAATTTGATAGATTGAGATAAAATCCCACACTAGATTACCAATTTATTTGAGACTTTCTTCTCCCTAATATTCAATTATAAATACATAAATCTATAACCACACAAATTTTTTGTCTTTCACTTGACCCTATGAGTCAAAATTAGGGCACCATGCCTACATAGAGATGCCAACTTTCATCCACTGTGAGTCCACCTCATCTAAACAAGAAACCAAAAATAAACCTCTTGGTAAAAACATTATAGATAAATATGAACCCCATTTCTCATTGACCCAATCTTCAATTTAACTAATAGTAGGTCACTTACCTACCACCTTTCCTATGAGGCCTCACTCTTTTCATGCCCTGATACTCACATCCATATTTATACCCTTGAGGAGAAGCTCATAGCTAAGACCAATGACCACATAAGATTTACCTAATGTTCATAAGAACTGAAAAGACTTACCATTCTCACTCTTCCTCTTTATTCCCTTGGGATTTTCAAAACTTGCCACCACATCCTTAACCCATAGCATGCCATGGAAAGACTAATTAGGGTTTGTTTCATATCCCAACCCTCAGCTTGATCTTACTCAAGTTATTCCCACTCCTCTCCTTCACATCCTCTTTGTTCTATTTTTTCCTCTCTATAAATCTCCTTTCGCTCATTGTGTTATTTTCTACCTCCCTTCTTCATTGGCCTTTGTTGCCCAATCATTCCACTTGCACTATGAATGCACTTCTTATGTCATGCCATATGAGTGTGGTGGTAATTTTAGTGTCAAGACAATGTTTTAAAAATTTACTAATAATGTGTTTATCCTTCCATGGATAAACAATTTCAAGAGTATATGATTTTTTCATTTAAATTTCAAAAAATAGTAATTTAACACATGCAACATCTCAAAAAATTATTGTATCCCTTATCCTTTTTGTATTTATATCTAGTGGGAAAGCTTAATAATACAACATCAAAGGGTCATAAATTCAAAATTCTAGCCAGTGAATGTTTTATTAAATGGGTTGAGTCCATCCCTTTAGTTTATACACCAAATGTGTACATAGGTAGATATGATATGACACTTTGTATCTTGATTTGGCATCCAATTTATGATTATAAGTAAAAATGGTTCATATTTAAATAATAATAAAATATAGAAGTTTTGTGTGAAGTATAAGATTAGAAATATATTTTATACACCTTATTACACATAAGAGAATGGCCAAAATAATTGTATAAATAAGATAATTATAAAAAAATTAATAAAATTTTATACTAAACATGGTGAAGATTGGTATTTCCATATTTCATATGATTTTTGGGATTAACATATGAGTGTTAGGACAACCCCATATTCTATTATGTATGGTGTGGAGGTAGTTATCACACTTGAGCTTGAGATTCATTGTCTACATATATCACTTAAAGGAATTACCTATGATTATTAATGTGTAAAATAATGGTTACATAAATTATACATGCTTTATGAAATAGGCATACATGCCCCTGATAATCTCCAAATTTTTCAAAATTATAAAGAAAAAATTCAAACAGTGTCACATTGGTGACTTAGAGCTAAAAGAAAATAAAAATAACATAAAGGTAGCTAAAGAACATAAAAATAACTCAAAACCAAAGTAGTTATATCCTTTGGTTGTTAAAAATAAAATTAGATTAGGTTCTTACCACCTATCCTCATTATATGAAAAACCATTGAAGAATATTATTAACATCATGGACTTTTGGCATTTCTACACATGAGATTTGGCTCTACCTTTGGGGTATCTTACTTGCATATTCCTCATTAATTATTTATTTGACATATTTTTCATGGACGGAAACCTCCTTACCATTACTATATTTATATCTCTCAAAAAAAGATTCATTGATAACATCTATTGTGATATTTTACCATGGGGTACATGAGACTCACATTCATTACCCATGAGCCATATATTTTCAAATATTCTATATATAAATCCTATCACACACTTGTTTCTAGAATTATTACATTATTTCTTCATATAAGTATTAATTTATCTTTAAAATCACCTTTGTATTGATATTCACACATGATACCTTTATTGATATGTCTTACTAACTTGATTATTATTATACATTGGGGGATTAAATTTATCTCCATACACTTGGCTACATCAATGCATGTTTTTACCTTAAGCACTAATATCCTCATATAAAGATTCATCCACCTATGGAACTTACTACGATGTTATTTATTTTACATAGTTTTCATATGAAAACTATTCAATCGCTCATAGTGTGACTATAACAGAGCATCTTTTTGCCCCATCCACCACTTTGTCCTCATTGCATAATGCACACACCTATTGATATTTACATGAGGATACTTTACACAAACTAATACTCGCTAGAATAATATAGTGTGCATTGATATTTTAATGATGTTATATTTTCTATATGATACACAATCATATTTATTGTATTAATGAGGTTATTTTCATATGTGACATGACACTTGTAGCATACTAATTTTCTAGTTATATGTGTTTTATACGATATTTTAAATGTTATTGGTTACATATAATATTATTACAGATGGTGATTATAGGTTTATTCTCTTGACATGATTGATTTCAAGAAACAATTATTTAATACCTCACCTCAAAAGGGATTTTCAAAAATAAATTAATCAAAAATACTAAACAAATTTTTAGACTCTAATTGGAACTGTATATATACATACACATATACATACACACACACACACACACACATACATACACACATATACATACAAAAAATTGTATGTGTGTGTGTGTGTGTGTACAGTTAAAAATGCCTATTTATTCTCCATTTCACACCAAGGTTCAAAAAATGTGTGTAAAATATAAATGTTAGCTATAAAAGATACAAAATTTACCAATTATCAATTTACTAAGACATAACACCGATGCACTGTGGAATCATATATTTTGGGCACATATAAAATTTGGTATATTATCCTTTTGTGATGAGGCAACTACTGGCTTCTATTCCCATCACACCAAAAGGGAGGTATATCAGTGAGGGCATGTAAAAAAGGCATGACTCTACATATACATAGTTCATAAAATGTGACATAGTTTACATGATCAGATATACATTTGGGTCAAATTACTATACATTTGGCACTAATTTTTATATATTTGGGAAGAAGGTTTTTAGATTTGTGATAGATATTATACATAGTTATAGAGTAGATGTTACATGTTGATATATACTCCAGATTGACATATACATAGATGCATAAAATATGCAAGTACACCGAAAAAATTCAAAATAAAAATTCTAAGTAACACTTCAATTCACAAAGACAAGATAGGGGGCATTGATACAGTTCATCCCTTCTCTCATTTATGAAGATGCACTGATTTCTTTCTCCAGATTACATAAACAAACTATTTTACTAAGATGCATTGATTCTTTAAAATTTCAAACTACATACACTAAATTCCTACCAAGAAGCATTGATATTTTACAAAGAAACACCAATATTTTACCAAGAAGCACAATTTTCACTAAGAATAAACATTTTGAGACTTTATCTATTTGAAGTAGTTGGATCCTTCAATTAGTATGGTCAAGATTCCATGCCCTCAATGGCCTAATACTACCTTCCTTATTTGGGTTGAGATGGTTATACAACTTAACCTTAGTTTATCTAGTCTACATCTACACTTGAGTTATTGATTTTTTAGCACTCTCCTTATACCAGGTTGGGGGCATGATCACCTCCCAACCATACTTTTCAAGAATCATCCCCATGATGCAACACACTTGATCACTTATAGAATTATTCATTTTCCTTGCTAGGAAATGAATAAGGCCCCAATTATCCATCTTCTATGTTGGGGACAACACTTGAGAGACATCACTATGTAACACATTTACGGGTGAATTATTTCCTTTTTTTCTATATACTTTGACTATTGCTCATTTTCAAATTATATACACTAATTATACCGTAATGTGATTTTGGTTGCAGGCCAGGAGATACAAAGTCAAATTGTAACTTTCATGAATACAAGGTGTTTCTTCACATGCATATATGAACTTACTTTAATTCTAGTAATTTGATTCCATGTGCATGCTAGATTAAGGGATTGGGGGAAGGAGGGAGGGGGAGGGGGAGGGGAGGGAGGGGGAATTTAGATACCCATATTTGGTATGGGATTCATTTTATAATGTCTTCTTGCATAGATTCAGATATATCGACCTTTTATCATAAGGTTGATTACTTAGTTGTGTGGTTTTGCATGGGCCCCTTGGGATCCATGATTTTTTATTACATTGTCTAGTCCTTCGCTAATTTATTTTTATTGTGTTAAACTTTGGCCACCCTGTGACACCGATCCTTGATTTTTTATTGTTTATTCTATGTTTTAAGCTATCAGGCTCTACCATTCACCTCAGGACACTATCATCATCACTAGTGTCCAAATTTGATGATAATGTCCTTCTATATCATTTTCTCTATTTTTGTAATTTTCATCTTGTGATCATTTATGAAACTCTGTATGTTTTTTGATTGTTTGATTTTGCACACCACTATGTCTTAATTTGAATTCAAAAGAGTTTCTATATATAAAAATATAGGGCATAATTTTTTATTACCAATCAAGCTTTTAAATTAGCATATACATAATTTATTCAAAATATATTGAATTGCATTACTTTGAAGTCTTAAGCATAAAAAAAATTTAAATTTCACTTGCACTACTTATACCAAGGGTAACAATAGGAGAAAGCATATACTTGCATAATCATCATTACACACATGCACAAAAGTGGGATAACTACTTCGAGTCTGAGGCCCTCCTTGGAGTATATGGCAATGTATGCAATGCTTGGTAACATCGGGGTTGCTAAGGTTAGCTCCACTTATGTGCTAACCAATTTTTATTGAGATGCAAGTGTGTAAGAGGTAATAACTAAGGTTTTGAGTTATATACATCCATATAAAACCTATGTGTGGGATTTAAACATATCAATAGAAAGGTGACACAAGACCCTAACAGACTCATATAGTCACTTCTCAATACAATGAATATTGTTTACATGACAGTTATATTAAGACATGGATAAAAGCATCAATGTAAGTGTTCTTAGGTTGACACTAGTGTCCAAGACTCTAGAAATAATATTTCTAGAATCTGACGAGTGGATCTTGAGCTTCAGCCTACATACTTCCACTTTTGCACAACTCAGATCTACGTACACATCTCCAAACAAACTAATTATTATTCCTTCTTTGTGTTTCAGTTATCAGAATAGCAATTGATATTGTACTTTCTATATTTAATAATTTTCCAGATTTAATATATTATGTTATCTAAATTAATTTAACTGACATGTTCTATAATAGTTTTATTCATCTAATTGATTAAGCTATTCTACGAATTAACCCTAAAATGTTTTTTAAAGGATTAAATAATTATGTAGATTGCTACTGTTTGTAAAAAAAAAATTATTGTAAAGTTTTTAGTGTCATTTTGTGCATATGAATAACTCGGTCAAATTAGGTTCTTATTGTTGTTGTTTCAAGACTACTTCCTCTCTCTTATTCTTTATGTGGTACCATCCTTTTTTTCTCCTTTTGTTTATATAAATATTTATTTTTTTGTTGCTTGGAGGCTTCCCATTCTCCTCTACTCTTCATCTTGTGTCATTATTCTTGCCTAAATAAAAATGTTTGTCTTGTCAATTATTCCCTAAGCACAATCAATGAGCCCATTTTTTATTTTATGTGACTATCTTCCTTTATGTGTATTCTTTTAATGTTTAGACCCATTTTTTCTTATTTCTAATCTAATTATTAAATTTTACACACCAATATACCCCTATATCAAACTATAAACATTTATATACACAAATATTCTAAATGAATTTCAATGAGAAGGATTAAGAAAAATTCCCATAAAATTTAAGTCTAAACACACCTCAAATTGTTTAATTTACACTTAAGGATTTCCATCAAAGAATCAATAGATTCTTATTTAAAAAAAAGGAAATACGCGAATGTCATTTAAAATGAAATACATACTGAAGGGAGAAGGTGCATCTTCTTTCTCTTACATATCCATTAAAAATACATAATAATTATAATTATGTGGGGTTCCTATTTCAACATGTATGATATATAGTTGAAACTTCCCCATGATTGTTTTCACAAAACAACTACATCTTCTCTCTTTCTTAAACATCTTGTGGAGATCTTAGTCATTATTGTGGACACATAAAATTAGACTTTTTTTTTTTTTTTCCTTCCAATATGGTACATAGTTCCCAAAAAAAAATGACATACATAAACATTGTGAACTACACAATCAGCAAGAAAGTATAGGGATCATACATATTAAATATAATATTCTGATAGTCAAGGGAGGCTAAACTAAATTAAAGAAGGAAATAAACAAAAATTCAAAGGGACAAGTTTCCACACATTTCATTCCATTATATATCTTCATGCATAGAATAGTTAACAATTGACCTTACTGAGTCTCCTGTAGCAACGGAAAATTAAAATCTAATTTTTTAAAACAATATTGCTTAGCGTTTGTTTGACTTCTGTAACCTTCATACAACCCGATTCCAGTTCATGCACCGCTTATAATATATGTTAAATAAATTCATTTCTGATTAACCGCTTGGCATATGGCCATGTTCAGGAAAGAATTCTTCCCTACGTTATTCAACACCATGATTATATATGTGGAAGCACTTGAACAGTGTTGAATGAATTAGGTCTAGTATAGCTTTTGAGAAATCACAGAAAACGGAGACCGCTATGGTACAGAATTTGGCTCTCAGAATCGTGGCTTTTGTGCTTCTCCTGATTTCGCTAATTGTTATGTTAACGAACAAGACAAATTATACGATCATATCAAGCAACGACGACATCACAAGCGATAAATACAGTTTCAAAGACTTCAAGCCATTCAGGCAAGCATTTTGTGTATTCATTTCCTTTTAAATTGATATTCTGGTTTTGATTTAAGTCTTGAAGGATTTATGTGTTGCAGGTATGTTGTAGCTGCCAATGTGTTGGGCTGTGCCTATTCCTTCCTACGATTAATTCAAGGACTTACAAGCCTATCTAAGGGATTTAGTTTCTACCTCAGCTTTATCTTTGATCAGGTGTGTGTTTGTTTAATATGGAAAAAGATTTATCGAAATTGGTGAACTTATTCAATCTTGAAATTGAACCATGAAGGGTAGTCCAAGTCGTGTATTTTCTAAACTTGCTTGCAATTTTTCTAAAATCTTTGTGCTTTTAACATTATGGATTGCTGAAACCTGAAATCTTTGATTTCTAAACTATTTTTCTTTAAACCTTTGGGTGTAACGAAACAGGTGATGGCCTACTTAATTTTACCCAGTTCATCGGCAGGGGTAGCATGCATAATGTTAACAAAAGATTACCTTCAAGAAGTGTTGGGGATCAACCAACAAAGTTGATTACTATATGAAAGCAATTAAATACAGAATTAAACCAGAATGATAAGTAACTAGAATCAGAAATAGCAAAGAACAAGAGATACAAGAAACCACCCTGAAAACTTGTATTAAACTCTTTACAGAAGGAATTACAATTGAAGAAACTTCTTTTCTTCCACACCTCTCTTAGATGTACAAATCTCTTTCTCTCAAGAGTTCTCTCTCACAATTACAATCAATTTCAACAACCTGGATTGATACACATATACAATTCTTGTACTGTTACTCTACTTCTACTTCTACTTCTACAATAAGCTATGAAGATCTATCCCTATTATATAACTTTAGGGATTCATGAACATACAATCACAACCATTAGATGCACCTCCTAATCAAGGGCTCAAAACAGTCCTACTAAAGATAGAGATGTGGACTTAAGACTAACACTTAATCCTATCATGCAAACATTATGTTCTTTTCACGAAAATAGCATTCTGGACGCACAGGTGACCGACATTGGTCCTTGCCTGTCTGCCTTTGACCGATGTCGGTCGATCCATGACCGACACCGGCATCTCCTAGTCGACCCCTGACCAACGTCGGTCGCTCCTGACCGACACTGGTGACTGTGTAATTCTTGCAACCTGCAACTTGCTCATTTGGTGAAGCTTTTAGCTCCACACCTTAACAATCTCCCACTTGGAGATAAACAGCTGCACCAGTACCTGTACAGCAACATCTTCTAGCTCCTCCATCTTCAAACTCAATCATGAAGACCTACAAAAGTTGAATGAAGATTCAACTTTTCTTTTGTTACCGGCTTGGTTAACATATCCGCAGGGTTCTTATCTGTATGGATCTTCTCCAGCTTCAACTCACCATCCTCCAATACCTGTCTAATGAAGTGGTACCTAAGCTGTATATGTTTAGTTCTTGAATGAAAAGTTGAATTCTTAGCCAAATGAATTGCACTCTGACTATTACTATATAATCTGCAACTCTCTTGCTCCTTTCCTAGCTTTTCCATGAACCGTGTCATCCATATCATTTCTTTGCTAGCCTCTGTGACTACAATATATTTTGCTTCTGTAGTTGACAAGGTAACAACCTTCTACAACTTTGAAATTCAGCTAACCGCCGTTCCATCAACAGTGAAAACATACCTTGTGGTGCTCCTTCTGCCATCCAAATCACCTGCCATATTTGAATCTACATAACCATGTAGATAAGTGTTTGACCCACCATAGCACAAATGCCTACTTCTGGTCCCTCTCAGATATCTGAGGATCCACTGAATTGCTTTTCAGTGTTCTTTCCCTGAATTGGCATATACTTACTAACAACTCTCACTGTTTGGGCAATATCAAGTCTAGTACATACCATTGCATACATTAAGCTCCCTACTGCGGAAGCATATAAAACTTTCTTCATGTACTCTACCTCATCATATGAATTAGAACACTGTTCTTTACTCAATTAAAAATGTTCAGCCAAAGGTGTGCTTACCGGTTTTGCATCTTGCATATTGAACCGTTTCAACATTTTGTTCACATAATCCTCTTGAGACAAAATCAACCTGTGATTTTCCCTGTCTCTCTTAATGCTCATGCCAAAGATTTTCTTTGCTGCTCCCAAATATTTCATGGCAAAAGTGTGAGCTAATTTCACCTTAAGCTCAGAGATATCCTGCATGTGTGATCTGACAACCAGCATATCATCTACATACAAAAACAAAATAATATATCTACCATTATCCAATCTCTTAAAATACACACAATGGTCAGATTGACATCTAATGTAGCCATGCTCAGTCATAAACCTGTCAAATCTAAGATACCATTGTCTAGGAGCTTGCTTGAGGCCATACAAGCTTTTTTTCAATCTGCACACAAGTTTCTCCTTACCTTTGACCTTAAATCCTTCCGGCTGATCCATATATATTTTTTCATCCAAATCTCTATGAAGAAACACTGTCTTAACATCAAGCTGCTCAAGATGCAAATCCTCAATAGCAACTAAAGACAATACAATCCGTATAGAAGTCATTTTAACAACAGGAAAACAAATCTCACCAAAATCAATACCTAGTTTTTGTGCAAATCTTTTCACTACCAACCTGGCCTTATATCTCATTTGTCCATTCTCACCTTCTTTCAATCTGTAGATCCATCTATTCTTCAGTGTCTTCTTTTTCGTTGGCAACTCAACCAAATCCCACGTTTGGTTCTCTTTCAAGGAATCAATTTTTTCATTCATGCCTAGCTCCCACTAATTCTTGAATTTCACCTTTATTGCTTCATCAAAACTCTCTGGTTCTCCACCATCAGTAAGCAATAAATAGAATAATGAAAGAGAATATCGAATTGGAGGTTTACTTACCCTTTTTGACCTCCTGATGGGCGTCTGAGACTCATTCACAACACGCTATCCGCTCAAATTCTCTGACAGTGACCGATCTCGATCACTTCTAGGCCTATAACTAGCCGACGTTGGTTCCACATGATCGACCTCGGTTCCTTCCTGGCCGATGTCGATCACTGTCTGACCGACATCGATACCTGTATTGTTGACGTCGGTCCCTGCCTGACCGACGTCGATCTCTGTGTTTTCCTGTCTATGATTATTCTTTCTTGCGAGCTCATTTTAGATCGTCACTTCATCCAATTCTCTATTGCTCTGCCCAGATTGATTCAGCTTCTTGAGCTGATCACTATACATCACTTTTTCATTGAAAACAACATCACAGCTCTTAATTATTTTGTTAGTTCCTAGATCCTAAAACTAGAATCTGAAATCATCAGATCCATAACCAATAAATGTGCACCTCATAGACTTAACATCTAGCTTCTTTCTATTTTCCTTATCAATGTGCACAAAGGCTTCACAACCAAAAACTTTTAGAAATGAGAGATCTACCTTTTTACCTGTCCATGCCTCTTCTAGAATTCCACCATCCAGAGCTGTAAAGGGTCCTCTGTTAATCAAGTACACTGTAGTATCCATAGCTTCTACTAAAAACTCTAAGGGCAAACCAGCATGCAATCTCATACACCTTGCACGCTCCATTACTGTTCTGTTCATTATTTTAGCAACTCCATTTTGCTGAGGTGTCCTTGAAACCATCTTTTGCCTACGTATTCCATGCATATAACAATACCAGTTGAACTTGTGGCTGCAGAACTCACCACCATTGTCAGATCTCAGGCACTTCAATCTCCTGCATGTTTCATTCTCAACCATAGCTTTCTAAATCTTAAAAGTGTCAAAAACATCAGATTTCTTCTTTATACAATAGACTCATATCTTTCTTGTAGCATCATCTATGAAAGAGACATAGTACTGTGATCCTCCAATAGAAGCAACCTGAGCTAGTCCCCACACGTCTGTGTGAATAAGCTCCAATTTGTGTTTCTTCTTTGTTGACCTAGTTTTGAGAAAACTCACCCTCTTCTATTTTCTAAAAATACAGTGCTCACAAAAATTTAGATCTATGCTTTTCAAATTTGAAAGCTTACCTTTTGACTTAAGAATTATCATTCCCTTCTCACTCATGTGGCCAAGCCTCTGGTGCCACAACTTTGCATCTACATCTGAAGTAGATAATACAGAAGGGGAATTATCAGTAATACAATTATATAGATATAGAGTACCTACTCTCTTACCTCTGGCTAATACAAGTCCACCCTTGGTAACCTTCCAAGATTCAGCTGTGAGAGTTACTGTACAACCCTCATCCCCTAACTTTTTTGCAAAAATCAGATTCCTCTTCAGGCTGAGAACATGCATGACATCTCTCAACACCCATGTGTTGCTATTTTGCATTTTCAGCTACACTTTTCCTTTGCCAACAATTTTGCAAGGCTCATCATCCCCTAAATAAACTATTCCAAAATCTCCATGGACATAGTCACTAAAATATTCTCTATTTAGGGTAGCATGAAAAGAGGCACCAGAATCTAACACCCAAGATTCTATATTATTATGCAAAGAAAATATAAGAGCATCTTGTGCAATACCTGCAACTTTTGCTTCTTCTTTACCTTCATGCTGATTGTCTTCTTTAAGTTTTGACCAGCAATCTTTGCTTATGTGCCCTATCTTTCCACAATTTCAGCAGGCTATCCTCCTGCCATTTCTGGATTTGGATCTACCTCTCATCTTTGACTTAGACCTTAATCTCCCTTTCTTGTTCTTCTCTTTTTGCCTTCCCCTGCTCTCAAAACTTAAAGCGTTCCCTGATGTTTCTTCTGTGCTTTTCCTGCGAATTTCTTCATTCAAGATTACACTAACAACATCATCTACTTTTAAAATATTTGAAGCAGATGCAATATTACTCACTGCCATTACCAAGCTATGCCAGCTTTCAAGCAAAGAACATAATATTAAAAGAGCCTTAATTTCATCATCAAACACTATTTTGACTGAATTTAATTGATTTACAATTCCATGGAAATCATTTAGATGATTAGATACAGATCCACCTTCTTGCATTTGCAAATTAAATAACTGCTTCATAAGATATACCTTATTTGAAGCTGAGGGTTTTTCATATAAATTTGCTAAATTAGTCATTAACTCTACCATTGACTTTGCTTGTGATAGATTAGATATTACAGTAGATGCCAGACTCAATCTTATAG
This sequence comes from Torreya grandis, assembly GCA_037957365.1. Lineage (NCBI taxonomy): Eukaryota > Viridiplantae > Streptophyta > Pinopsida > Cupressales > Taxaceae > Torreya > Torreya grandis. Next base: position 4,160,397 of record JARHVA010000070.1, on the reverse strand, counting down.
ATCCAAGAGCCTTTCTATCAAGAACTTCTCATTCTTCATCTTCCATGTCTGTGGACTTCTTTGAAACTCCACCTAACGGTAAGTATAGATCTTTCTGATACAGATAATCCTCTATCTGCATTCTCCATAATTGGTAATTCTTGCCATTGAACTTCTCCATTCTCAGTTTACTTTTTTCTGCCATTGCTTCTTCCACTCAAACAGAAATCCCTGTGAGTAACCTATAATCAATACACACTAACCAGATCTGAAACACCTGTTAGTCAACCTGAGCTCTGATACCACTTGTTGAGGATCAACCAACAAAGTTGATTACTATATGAAAGCAATTAAATACAGAATTAAACTAGAATGATAAGTAACTAGAATCAAAAATAGCAAAGAACAAGAGATACAAGAAACCACTTTAAAAACTCGTATTAAACTCTTTACAGAAGGAATTACAATTGAAGAAACTTCTTTTCTTCCACACCTCTCTCAGATGTACAGATCTCTTTCTAGATCTCTTTCCCTCAAGAGTTCTCTCTCACAATTACAATCAATTCCAACAACCTGGATTGATACACATATACAATTCTTGTACTGTTACTCTACTTCTACAATAAGCTATGAAGATCTATCCCTATTATATAACTTTAGGGATTCATGAGCATACAATCACAACCATTAGATGCACCTCCTAATCAAGGGCCCAAAATAGTCCTACTAAAAATAGAGATGCGGACTTAAGACTAACACTTAATCTTATCATGCAAACATTCTGTTCTGTCCATGAAAATAGCATTCTGGACGCACAGGGGACCAACATCGGTCCCTGCCTGTCTGCCTTTGACCGATGTCGACCGATCCATGACCGACGCCGGCATCTTCTAGTCGACTCCTGACCGACGTCGGTCGCTCCTGACCGACGTCGGTGACTGTGTAATTTCTGTAACCTGCAACTTGCTCATTTGGTGAAGCTTTTAGCTCCACACCTTAACAAGAAGGAGAGGTATATGATGCAGCTGCAACAAAGTTTCTGAGGAATGCATCAGTTTCTATGAGTATAGAGCTTGTGGGATTTGTGGTGATAGCAACGTGTGCAGTGATGTCAGCGTTTAGGCTCTCTGGTTACCATTATTGATCAACTATCAACACTGTGCCTAGACAGGGAATACCTGCTCCCATTATTGATACTAAGCAGCAAGGGGCCTATGTGGTTTAGGAAGTAGTCTGTAGAAATTTAAGGATTGAAAGTATGTGATTTACGCTGTGTCCTGAATGTCAATTGTAGTAATAATTATAAATAAGATCTTAGCCGCATCACTTCAAGAGAGGCATATATGTTAATATATATGGGTAACCAATGTATACTAGGCTTACCATTCTTGGTGGAAGATTTGTCTTTCATAGCTTGAAATTTAAGTTAGTGAAAGGACGCTCATTTGTTTGTTTCTTATTGAGCTGATCTTTGTCTGTTTCTTTTAGAGCTCATTTACAAGTTCATTGACCTGAGATCTTCTGAACCTCCCGAGCGTAAAACTAGTTAAACTTCCCAAATGAACATAAACCAACACCAAAAAGTTTTAAATATACACTGAGTTTAGAACGTGCCGGAAATACGCACTTAAACTTCTTAAATGGCATTAACACAAAAAATTATCCAGACATTAAATACCATGATTTCCAGTATCCATTAAAGGTTTGCAAATAGAAATTAATTTATCTATTTAATTTCAAATATTTATGATATGACCTTTGGATGGATAAAAACTCGTCAATCTACTAATAAACAACAGATATGACCAGCCAATTTCAAAATAGTCCCTCCAATACAATTTGTTTTTTCTTTCACAAACTCAAGTTTGGATGAGCTTATTCACATATCTGCAAGTTAGAAAAATATTTAATATTTTTTAATTGGTAATGTTATCATTACATGGTTAAATATTCAAATTTGTAAATATATGTAATATTTATATCTTAGCGTTTATATTGCAGGTCCATCATTATAAAACTTAATATAAGTATAAAGATTATTCTCATTTATATATAAAGTTTTTTTTTTGAATGAAAATAGATAAACAAATATTTTGGACACCTAAAATATAGTTAATAGATATATTAAGTTTTTGAAGGAAAATAGATTTGATATCAAGATTAAAAAACTTAACACAGTTTTAAGTAGAAAAATATTGGTCCTCTTATTAAAATTTGGTTTTTAAAATCTTCTTATCTCATATCTACTATTTTAACTTATATTTATCATGTTTTTTTAGGTCTCATTTACATCAAATATACTCCTCTCATTTTTTCTTTTTTGTAATTTCTAACCATTAAAAATAGATATCGGTGTCACATTATTGAATTTGAATTCAATGTTACTTATACTTATATATATATATATATATATATATATATATATATATATATATAATTATTCTAGGAACAAATTATTACAACACTTATAATTGTTTGAATTGGTACAAATTAATTTTCTCTTTCTTATTTAATTTTCATTTATTAACATTTATTTTTCGATTTAAAAAATCTAATTATTAAAAGATTGATAGTTCATAATAACCATCCAAAAATTAATGCAGGCTTAAAAACTATTGTGTGACATTGAAAAATTTGTAACATTTTAAAATTATTTTTATTTTTAAAAAAAAAATTGATTTGATTTTTACATCGAATTTTCATGATAATACAATTTATGATAGATAATAATTTTTTTTAAAGATATTTTTATGGTGGTGATCTAACGGTAATGGTATTGCTTTCCATGAGTTTAGAAGGTTCTCCCAAATAAAAAAAGAACCGATTACCGATTAAAAATAAATAAATCATACTACTACTTACATCAAAATGATACATCTATACAATAAAATTTATTCAACATATATTAATGTTTGATATTATCAAAATATGAGAACCTTAACAATTTTCGTTTAGAATTTACATCAAATAGTGTCATAAAAAGGTTTCTCTTAAATTTGAGCCGCGATTGTCATACTCCTTTTATAAGATACCATGTGTAGAAGAATGTTAAAAAAATAGAAAGAAAGCAAATCCCCTGTTGACAAATTGGAATACAAATTTGAAAAGTGTATGTTTGGAAACATTGTTATTTTATAAATAGGGATGTGATTTTTTTAAATGAAATTTTCATTAATAGATTTATTATATATTTATTAAAACGAATATAAATAATATTAGATTAAATATTATAAATATTAATTTCATATAATATTTATAATTTATTTTAAATTTTTTTTAATAAGAACTTTAAAATATAAATATTTAATTTTTAAAGATTTTTAAGCCACTATTTATTTTAGAGATGTTAGGTGATTTAAGAAACATTTTAACATACAAGACTCTTATATATTTTTACATGTATTGATTCTAAACAATACGAGGTCAAGAATACTTACATAAGAGATGGGAACTCAAATTTAGTTGAAATATGCTTTTAGAAAGGATAAAATAAACAATACAAAAATTCCAATTTTAAAATTGAAGGAAATTATGACCTTCTAAATGATCTAAACACTTTTATAAATATACTTATAATGGTGATACATATAAATCTTGGCATGTGAATAAATTGATTTTTGAAGTTAATGTGTACATTATTTTTTAGGGTTATAAATATGTGGTATGTCAAATAAATATTTAAATAAAATTTTAGGGCTTTTCATATTAAGCATTGTTAAACATGGTTGAAAAATTAATGTTGAGAATGGAGTATGAATTTTCTCATGTTATTGTCTAGTGGTTGAGATTTTTCATATTGAGTATTATAAAAATTGGTTTAAAAAGAGAATTCGAGAATGAAGTAGGCATTTTACCATTTTATAGTTTATTATATTCATTCATAAATAGAAAATATTTGACAAAGTATAAGTTCAAGATATTCACATATATAATATATGAAAATGCAGCATCTCTTAAGTGTGATATATATGCTATGAAATATGTAAGAAGAATTTATGACTGCACCTGTATGGATGTCTAGACAACTTGCAAATTTTTATATAAGCTATGTTTTCATAGTGTGCGTTTTCATGTTTTCATACACTTTGTTCTTTTACATACATTTAGAATTTTTTGATACACTTCCCTTCACATTTTACCCTTCATATCCTTCTATCACTTGCATTATCACATAATCACCTCAAATCTATCAATTTTCTATACTAGGATTTAACAAGTCATCCTCAGTTTAGCCGAATCTTAATTTCATAGCATTTTCCTATCATGAACATTATTGTTTGTAAATAAGTGGACATTACCATTTTCAATTGTACAATTTTTTTCTCTCTATCTTTTGTGGGTCTTTTATGTCTTTTACATATTTATTTTGCCTTGGTAATCGATTCTCACACTTTTCCATGGTTGGACTATGAATAAATGTTTTCAAATATGAATTCAAATGAGTGCGCGCACACACACCCAATGTACCCTATTATATTTAGGATATTCTATCTATCAAGTTATCATGTTCATATTGAGCATATTTTATGCACACTTATTAAGAATCCTAGACATTGATTACACTTTTTGCTTATTATTTTTTGGCTACATAGTTTTCGCAAAATAAATTTGTATTAAAAAACATATATATTTATTATTCATTATCTGAGGAGAGAAGGTGAAGTTATTTATTTTAATTTGGCTCGATAACTCACATACATAAAACTATGCGAACCTTTATTGTAAACATGTATGATATGTAATTTAATCATTCAATTTTAATAAGCTTATATATGTATGTATGTATGTATACTCTTGTGATATTGTGGTGAGATTGGATTACATAAAAGGATAAATAATTTAGAGAATTATGCACAACAATTCTACTTTGTGAAGACAGATTCATAGACCTATGTTGCTTTTAAAGCATCTTGAAAGTTTGATACCCCTAGGATTATTAGGGCCACATATGTGAGAGCTTTCCAAATTTGTCCAAAAGTTCCATATCCGATCATACAAGTCTGGTCTAACTATTATCGACACTAACGAAAGTGGTCATCATTAAAAACACAACATACTTCTTAAGAAATATTTTATACATATTCCAAAATTATTTTTCTAACATTACAATCACTTCAAGAAATCAAGTAACCTATATTAAGGTGTATACCTCTCGTTATCCATCTCTTTCCATTTTATATTCTAATTATCAAGTGTTTAATCTTTTAATTTTCAGTTTTTGGTATTTAAAAATTTCATACGTGATATAATTTTTTTTTATTCACTTTATCTTCCTTGTGCCTTTGTTTTACGTAATTTTTCTAACATTATTTAACCCAATATCACATTTAAAAAAAAAAAACTTAAATCTTTCAGTTTACATTTAGTGAACCTATTACAATCTTCAAATTTTAGGTTCCATTTTCTTTCCTCTTATAATTTATTATTATATTTGCTTCAAATTTTATCCATCTAGAATTTTACTTCATTATTTTAAAATCATTATTCCTATATCCTTCATATTTTCTATATTTACATCATGTGCCACTTAACAACTCTATAAGTGCACTCCCTGCTAGGGGAAATGCTACATCTCCTGATTTGATCCTTCTGATTTGCTTGGTATTACCACTTGTTTGAAAAATAAAATGGCATTTTTAGTGAAATTTATTCTCCTACCGTTGGTGATTATGTAAATGGTGAAAATATGAATGGCTATACATGATTATATTTTGCACACATGCAAAATTGTACAATTTCTGATCGAGCTTAAATTTAGATAGACATGTCATTTAGGAATATTTTTAATGTGTCCAATAAGACCTATGCTCATAATGGAACGACGTGAAGCCCTAATTAAATATTTGATCCAATAAATATTTAAATAATTACTATTTTATATATATTTCATTAAAAGCGTTTACCTTCCGCTATAAAAGCGTTGTAATTGTAAATAAACAATTAAAAACATTGTGACGTTGGGTAAAGAGTAGATGGTTTAATCATTTTTTAAAAGCAAATTGCAATCGCTCAGCATATAACAAGTTTGTTCACCATCCTTGATCATGGTACATTTACGTTATTTCTCTATCTATGGCCAATAATATTATAATAAAGGAATATATTTAATCATAGTAATTAAAGTATATGGTTATCCCAACATATAGAATGACTATATTTCCTTGATCAAGTTAGATTGGATGTTTCTTACAACATAATAATTATATTTACTTGATTAAGTTAGATTGGATTGAGATCTTGTAGATGAGAGTTGTATCCTTGTGTCACTGCATTCAAATTGTAGATAATTACAATATCTGGGGAGCCCAAGTCAAACTCAGGTTTCATTGGTTTAAGATAGAAGAGAAAGCTTCAAAAGAGTTCTTCCAAATGCTGTGAGCCAAGAACTCAAAACAACAAATTCAAGTCATATTTGAGGCTGGCAACAAACTCTTAGAGACCCCACAAATTGTGCAAGCTTTTGTTTGCCATTATCAACAAGTGTTTAAAGCTCAAGCATCTTCAACTCAATGTGAAATTGCCCTTCAACAATGCCTCACAGTGGTGCCTTGCAAACTCACTCCCACCCAGTGGGTGGCTTGCGACAGGCCCCTCACTATTGATGATTTGCACGAGGCAATGTCTCACATGGCTAATGACAAAGCTCTTGGTATTGATGGCTTCCCTTATGAATTCTATAAATCCTTTTGGGACCTTATGGGCAGTGACTTGTATAAGGTTTATCAAGAAGCGTTTCGCATGCATTCGCTAGGTAAACATATAAATAAAGGAAATATTAAATTCATACCTAAGTAGGGAGATCTTGAATTGATCTATAACTGGCGGCCCATCACCCTCCTGAATGTCTCTTATAAAATCATTGCCAAGGCTTTGGCGATCTAGCTACATAATAAGTTGCCTCTCATCATGCGCTTGGAACAAACGGGTTTCATCAGAAGCCATTATATTTTGGATAACATCATTGCCATCTGGGAAGGGATGTATTGGGATAGATGGTCTAAGCAACAAGCTATGTTAATTAAAATTGACTTTGAAAAAGCTTATAACCACATCGAATGTCCATTTATACTAGCCATGCTTCAAGCTCTGGGCTTCAAGCCCATCTTCATCCAAACCATCCAAATGATTTTTACAGATGCCTCAGCTATCCTCTCCATTAATAGAGTCATGTCTAAATAATTCATCTTGTTCCGCTCCATTCGTCAAGGGTGCCCATTGGCTCCCGCCTCGTATGTGCTTACAATATAGGGTTTTGGATATCTTCTTAGCAGTGCCCAAGCTAGGGGCCTTGTCAAGGAAATTTATCTCCCTCTTGATGTCGTGAATGCATAAAAAGATATACAATTGCTTGATGGCCACTTTGTAGATGAATCTTTCCTTACTCTCATTAAGGATGAATCCAATGTGGACAACGCCTTATAGTGTCTCAATACCTTCTGCCTGGCCTTTGGCTTCAACATCCAATGGCAGAAAACTCATTGCTACATTCAATCTTACCTCCCTTCGCTGGTGTGGGCTACTAAATTTGGTTGGAAGTGGATCCAACATGATGAAATCCTTAAATTTCTTAGCATCCCTTTTTCTTTTGATGCTTTTCCACCTTTGTTGTGATAATATGTTGTTGACAAAGTTGCTAAGAAGCTAGAATACTGGATGACCAAGACTCTTTCATTAGCAATAAAATTACAAATCTGCTTAAAAATTCTTGCAACTACCCATGTGTACTAATTGTCATGTTGGGTTCCCTCTAAAAAAATCTTACCATAAGTTAGAGAAATTACTCAGAGATTTCCTTTGGGCCACTTCCCCCCAAGGCAAAGGATTCCACTGGGTGGCCTGGGAATATTGCTACCTCATGCGTGATGCTAAAAGGATGGGGCTCATTGACATAGCCTAGCAAGGAACTACCTTATATGCCAAATGGATTATGTGGGCCATTGAGGGCTAAGAAGCTTGGAAGGTGTTATTCAGACACTGTATCTCCTCAGACTTTCCTAAGGGAAAGAAAGCCTGGAAAGGACTCGACTTCCCTAATTTTCTCTTCATTCAGTCTCTCATCCAAATTACAGGGTCCTTTGTGGCCAAAAGTATTTGGAAGGCCTGGGAAAAGATTAACCATGGCTTCTCTAAAATGGTTTTGGATTTTGTAATAGGCTATTTGCTAATGTCCATTCTCTTTGGTGGTCTCTTATTTTCAATATTAATAAATTTCCCTCGGTAGAAGTCCCTTGGATCAATGCTCTCAAACTTTTCCATAGAGGAATTCATACCATCTAGGATATCTTCTACAGGCAATCTCACTCTTGGCTATCATAGGAGGAGGTGAAAGCCAAATTTTGGTTAGCCAATGTGGACCAGGAATCCTACCAAGAGATTCTCAATGCCATGCTAGCCTCCATGCTCCACAAAATCTTGGTCCATTCCACTCAACCATGGTGGAAGGACTGGAAGTGGTATGTAGAGACCCCTTTTCGAAATTATTCTCCTCAACTTGGATATGGATGGCTCACCCCCCATTTGCCTATGGTCAACAAGCTTAATACCCTTAAGGGATGCACTCATCTGTTACTATGTGGAGCTTTCACTTCAACACTATCTAGGGGACTTGTGTGGAGCCCAAAATTGCTCATTTTGCTTGGTGTATACTACACCAAGGCTTACCCATTGGTAGAAGACTCGTCCAACTAGGAGTCCACTTGCCTAAATGCCCTTTCTGTGGCCACCTTGAGATTCTTCCTCATCTTTTTTGGTACTATTCCAAAGCTAAAAGGGTCTAGACTTGGATCCATGATCTCTTCAAACCTTTCCAGCTTAAACTTTTTCATTGGCAACATATCCTCCTTAGAGATAAACTTGCGATGCCCCTCAAATACTCTCAAGTTTGGCATACTTTCAGAGTGGAGATTATCTTATGCATTTGGAAAGAAAGAAATAATTATGTGTTTAATAGTGCATCTGCTAATTGTAATGTTTATGATAAAAATAATACCTCTATCATCTCCAATGTTCTTTTGTAGATTCAATTCCAAGCCAATAAAGTGGCTATGGAGCTTGGGCATCTTCAGGATCCTCTCTCCCATTGGGGAGATGTTCCTTGTACAATGGCTCAAGTTCTATCATCTCCACCTAGGGATCCCGGATTGGAGGACAGAGTGGCTCTAATACCTCATGGTGGGCATCATCACAACCATTCCTGGCACTGGTCTCATAGTGGCACTTCATACCAACACATGACCCCACTTGGGAAGTAGTGAGGGTGGAAGCCACCACCTCCTTCCTTGGCTAGGTAGGATGGCTGGGATGCTCTTCCTCCTTCTCTATGCCCAGATGCTTGGGGGGAACCACTTGGAGGCCGATCGGATGTGTTGGATAAGTTCCCTAGGATTTCTCTGGCCCTTTCACCCACTCAAACACAGGAAGAAGATGATGACATGGACACAACTCAAGCTACTAGCTAGGAGCCTATTCTAGATGGTAATGACTTGCCAAGCTTAGGTCAGGGTCTAGATGATATGGATCTATCATCTTACGGCCTTGCTCTTGATTCTTAAATGTCTCTTTTATTATGTGACTTGTTCCTAGGCTTTGCCTAGTTGTTAGTGTTACTTTTGTTTTTGGCTCTTAGGCTTTGCCTAGTGTGGCTGCGTGTTGTGTTCTCATATTGCCTATTTTTTTTTGTGAATTATTTGTATATTTATGTTTAGTTAACATATGGATATATTTCATCAAAAAAAAATTAGATTTGATGTTTCTTATAAATGATTATATTTCCCTGATCAAGTTAGATTGGGTGTTTCTTACAATAGTTCGTGACCTAGCCAAGTCCTCATCAAATCATAGAATTCCTTAATCCTATTATCCAATATAAACATAATTAATCATCAATTAAAATACTGAACTTATTAAATTAAGGGAATGCAATCATGATCACTGAACTTTTAAAGATCAAAATGAATTATATACATCTATAGATTAATGTAATTTTTTTTTAAATTAAAACAAATGTGTTGACAATAACTACATACCTACATAATTGTATTTTTATTTATGCATGTCAAGCTATCAAAACCATCCTTTTTCAATATCTAATGCAATCTTAAATATCCAAAAACATTATATTACAAAGGAAAATGAATCATACATAGATTTTTTTTGAGGTTATAACTCCCACTGTTACAAACTCAAATATATATTTATTATAAATTTTTAGAAAATTTAAGACTCCCAAAAATTTCTCCTTTCATTAGTTACAGTTGTCTTAAAATTAACATAATATTTTGTTGTGAATAAGTTTAGAGTTAAAAGTTTATAGGAGATAAATTAAGATTTATCAACTCAAAGGGCTAGTTTGAGTGAATGGGATCAATGACTTTGGTTTCCCAAGTCTCAATTTTGATCCTTGGTTTACCTACTGCATGTAGAGAGGGGAATTTGCATGTTGCATACATTTTTTAGAGTCCATGGGGACAAATTAAGGTAGGGGTCAAACTTATCCATGTAGACCAATTGAAACACACTCTCATACACTACAAACCTAAGTCCACCCTTATGTACTCTTTAAGATGTAGAATATTAAATGATATTTTATGGGAGGATAGAGTGATGGCAGGAGCAAATTTTACAGGTAGACAAAGTGTGAAGTAGAATTTTATGAAATGGAAAAAGGGTAGGTGAAGGATGTACATAATGAGATCATTTTTGAATTTCTAGAGGTGGAGACAAGAGAAGATGATGATCATGAGGAGGTTGAAGGTGATAGTCAAAGTGTTTTTTGGCTAGAGAAGAGGTCAGATGGGAACTAGAATAATGGGGATAGACAAAGGGGTGGAATAAAATGGAATACAACTAAGAAATACATTGGCACAAGAGTATTTTGGATTGATGAGTGTAGCATCATGTTCCTATTTGAATCATGATTGGTTATAGGTGCAAAATTGTTTCCTTTGAGGAAGGGTTTGGTGTATGTGAAATGGGAATATTTAAAGGCTCATCCTAAATAAAAATTGGATCCTATCCCTAAATAATTGGTTTTTTATTTCTCCTCCCTTGATTTAGCATTAGCCTATTTGGAAGAAACGTGGCTTATTGGTAAATTCACTCATAATTGGCTATCAATTGAGGCAATGAAAATTTGGGCAAAGAAGCAATGGGGGAATGGAATAAAGTTCATTTTTTTCCCAAAGTTTATTTTGTGATTTTTTACCCTAATGAAAATTAAATAAATTTGATTATAGATGGTGATCCCCAACTATTGGATAGGGTTATCCTTTGGCTACAATAGTGGATCCCTAATTTTGATGCAATAAAGCCAAATCTTGGTCACTTTCCCACCTAGGTTTAGTTATATGATCTCAAGGTGGAATAATGGAGTGAGGATTATTCAACATAAATTAGAAATTCTTTGGTTAAATTCATTCAAATTGATGTAGCTATGAAACATAGAACACTTGCCTCTAATACTAGATTGGGTGTTTCATTGGACATATATGAAGGAATACCAAAGATTATTATCCTCAAATATCAAAGAAGAATATGGTATCATAAAATTGATGTGTAAAATATCATTTTTCATTGTTTCAAGTGTCATGGTATAGGGCATGTGAATAAAGACTACATTGAAGTGGGTCTACAAATCTAAGATGGAAAAGTCATCAACATGGGTTTTGAGTGGTAAACAAAACATGATCAATGATTTTTTGGGTTTTGAAAATGGGGGAAGGGGGTTGGTGGGATCAGGGCCACTATTGAATTATTCTCTCCATTACGAAGAAGATCATATCTTGGAATGTTTGGGGCCTCAACACCCTTAATAAGTGACTCTTAGTCAAGTGTCAACCTATGTCATGAAAGATGGATAATTTTTTAATTCAAGAAACAATGTTGAATGTTGAAGATACAAATGTCTTAATGAGGATAATACAAAATTTTTGGAATGTAAATTTCCTATCTATAAAAGGTGCCTCAAGGGATTGGATTTCATTTGGTCACCATCTTCAGTTTTGGTTGAACCTTGTGGTAAAGGTTTTAGTTTCCATCTTTACAAGATATCAATTTTTTCTATCGACATTGATTTTTATCTCTTTAATGTTTATGGACCCATATTTATAGTCCTCAATAGACATTTCTAGGAAGAAATATCTATTCAATTATCTTTACTTCTTGGGGAGAAAATTGATTGTCACAGTTCATGTGCCATTTTTGTTTTCCTAAAGTCAACACTTAAAAATTTACACACAATCAGCTACAGGCATGCATAACTCATATTCATATTCATAAACATATAATTTATCATGGTATGATGGTTTTATCATCATTTTCCTCTTTTAAATTTTAATTGTCAATTAAATGTTTTATTTTTACATGTTTATTGTGTAAGCCACTAGAGCACATGTAGAATTACTATTTTACATTAATAAATAGTAAATATTCCTTATGAAAGTATTTTCCCTTATTTTTTAATGATGAATCACCTAAAACAAGAGATTTAAATTTTTTTACTTTATATCTTTATACAAATTTCTCATTCACAAAAATAAAATTATTGATGAAAGGTTGTCCACTTTATAAATGTATCATATGCACTCTCATGAAAATTAGCCAACAAAAATGGAACAAAGAAGAGAAAAAAGCATAAATAAACATAAATTGTGAGTAATGTTTTTCATTTCTTACCACCTAAATTGTGACTAACCACATTAAAACCATGTTTTCACCTGCTCCCCAAATGCTTACTTGTAGTGCAATCACTTTCTACCATTGTTCTTATTCTTCATTTTTCTCTTCTCCTCAAGAGCAATGAATCACATAGATTTTTTAGTGGAAATAGTAGGATTCGGCCCTTTGACAAAAAAATAAGCCTAAATAATATTGATTTCAAATATTATGTTGTACAGATCAAGTAACCATTGGCAAGTATCACTTTTCTCCATAAACCACTTAAACATGGTGTTGAAGAAGATAATTTGTAATATGTGTTCTCCTTGACATAGGAGGGGGTGTCAGATTTGGAAGGCATAATAGGGGGTAATCTTATAGACAAGGCATTTATAGTTTTTACCAAATGCAACATGTTTTATTTTTTTAACTAAGGGTGACAATTAAGCTTGGTGACTTATATAAGAGTCTGAAGTGACCATGTTGACGTGGATTTGGTTGAGGCAATGTTAGAGATATAAATAGTATGTGTATTTTATTTTCATTGAAGATACCAATGTATACACAAATAATACTATTTCAAGATGGCATATAACACACAAAATAAATAGACATTTGTTCATCTAGTCACAAAACTAACATATTGAATTAAAAACTATTGTTACTTGATACAAAAGAAATGATTTCTATCTCTCAACTATGTTGCTACATGTAACTTGTATTTGTTGTTCTGATTTTATTTTAGAGTATTTCTCTTTCCCAGATTATTGCTATTACATTATGTTCTTCTATTTTTTAGACTATTGCATTATCAAATGTTTTAGAAGGATGTATTTAGTAAAAAAGACATGTTGCATTTTTATTATTTCATCCATTTAATTTTGTAGATGGATTTAGCTGATGGATGAAGATTTAATCTAAAAAAATATTTTGAAATGAAAGAATTAGATCAAATTAATGAGAGTTGTTCAAGGTTACTTTTTTAACACCCCTCCTTAATCTTGAGATTATTACCATGTCTATTCTAACATAGACATGTTTAGTTTGATCCAAACTTATGTACTTGTGTAGATACTCTAGAGCTACCTGTGAAGACACTTTAGAGTTCAAGAGATGATCTAGAGATTTTTATGTAGACACTGTAGAGCTTCTTTAATACTATATAACTAGCTGTGTAAACACTTCGGTGATAACTGAATACTTTGGATCTAACTTTGAAAATACTCTAGAGTTGCCTAAATTTTCTAGAGGTGACTGTGAAACACCCTTGAGCTTCTTGAATACTCATAATGCTCATTATGTATCTAATACATTAAAAGTTTTATTTTGATAATGGCTTAGTGAAAATATCAACAAAATTCTGCTTTAGCTTACAAAACTAAAGTTCAATCTCTCCACTTTTATCCAGTTCTCATATGAATGGATACCTAATTTCTATGTGTTTGATCCTTCCATGGAAAACCAAATTCTTTGATAGAGCTAGAGAATATATATTATCACAAAAAAAATATTATTTTTCTCCTCATTCAAATCTCAAATGGTTAATTTAATCTAAATATCTAGGCATGTTGTTGAGTTTGTGGATATGTACTATGCTTCAGCCATAGGGAGTGAAACAATATGTTATCTCATCGAATCCCATGAAATGGATCCTAACCTAATATTAAACACATATGTGGATGTGATTTATCTATCATCAACACTTCTTTCATAATCACTATCCATATATCCAATAAACTTAAAATTATTTGATGTAGTGTACAAAATTTCTTGGTCTTTTGTGCTATCAACATATCTCAATATCCTTTTTCTTACTTGCCAATTTGTTTCTTTTTGAATTTTCATAAATCTAGAGTTTGGACTAACTTCCTATCAAGTCTTGATTGTTTCAAATACATTAAGTTTCCTACCAAACTCTTGTACAATGTTAGATCCATAGTGTTGTTGCAATCTTCTTTGTTTAAATTCAGACTTGTTACTACTGGCGTTGATTCCAAGTTGTTATTTAAAATTATAAATCTCTTTCAAAATTCATTTACATACTTGGATTTAGTATAAAAATATCATTATACATATTTTTAACCTAAATATTTCACTTCAAATTATTTATTATTTACTACTTTGAACTCTTCTATTGATATATTTTTATTTATAATAATCAAATCATCTAAATATAAGACAACAATTAGAAATTTCACCTTGATTTTTATCCTTGATGTGGATATTTGGTTCGTTTTAGCTCTTACTAAATATATTTATCTAGATATATGATTATATGAGGCTATACCACACCCTTGGTGCTTTTTTGAGCCCAAAAATTGATTTTTTTGATTTGTACGCCTTTTTCTCATGAGTTGGAATCTCATAGCTAAGTGTGTGTGCCATGTACACTTCTTATTCTAAAACTCTATTTAGGAATACTGATTTGAGATCCATCCGATGCACCTTCCACTTATGTTGAGATAATAATACTAATATAGTTATCACAATTTCCATCCTTGCTATAGGAGTACACATTTCATTGTAACTCATCTAGGCCATTGCTTGTACCACTACACAACTAGTCATAATGTGTGTTTGTCAATATTTCCTTTTAAGGTGGTTTTGCTTTTGTAAACCCAGTTGATGTAAATGGCCTCCTTTCCTAATAGAAGGCTTACTAACTCTTATGTCTCATGTTTTTCATTTTTTTGGATTTACTCATCCATGAATTCACACCATTTCCAATCATTAATTTCTCCTTCAAAGTGAATAGGATCAACTTCTAAAAATAAATCAAAATTAATAGTATCATTGTCATCATTTTGTACCTTGATTGCTTATATATCTCTTGTAGGCTCCTTATTTTGAATGAGTGTTGCCTTGAAGATGATAAATAATTTCTTCCTATTGAGTTAGAAGAAAATGAAGGAATCCCTTAAGCTATACCTCATGCTGAATTCTATTTATTACTAATTTGGGAATCATTTCTTTGTGAACTAGGACTCCAGTTAGGTGTAGATTGTTGGTTCGCTTTAAAGAGTGAATACACTAACACTTGTTGGTTTTTTTTTGATCATCTTCATCATCCCATGTTGCATCTTCTATGAATTCAACATCTCTTTTGATTATCAATTTCTTTGTGATTAGATTATATAGCTTGTAATATTTTGATTACTCACTATATCCAATGAAAATGCATTTTTATCCTTTGTCATCCCATTTCATTTTTATTTATTAAGCACATGTGAATATGCCACACATCTAAAAAAATATTAAGTTCTCCACACCAATTAGGTGTAGATTGTTGGTTTTCTTTAAAGAGTGAATACACTAACACTTGTTGGTTTTTTTTTTGATCATCTTCATCATCCCATGTTGCATCTTCTATGAATTCAACATCTCTTTTGATTATCAATTTCTTTGTGATTAGATTATATAGCTTGTAATATTTTGATTACTCACTATATCCAAAGAAAATGCATTTTTATCCTTTGTCATCCCATTTCATTTTTATTTATTAAGCACATGTGAATATGCCACACATCTAAAAAAATATTAAGTTCTCCACACTAGGAGTTCTGTTGCTCAATGCCTATTTAGAAATCATGTCACAAACACTTATTTTTGGCATATATTCAAAATAAAAAATATTGGTTCTACTATTTAAACCCAATATTAATTTTACAATTTATTGGAATTTATCATGCTTCTTTCCATCTCTTGAATATTATTCCTTTCAGCTACACCAATTTATTGTGGTGTGGACCTTGCAGTAAACTATTTATTGAACCCACTATCCTTACAAAAGTTTAGAAACTCCTTTTAAATGTATTTCCCCCTTCTATTTATTCTTGGGATCTTTATATAATGACCACTCTTTTTTTCGATCAGTGCCTTGAATTAATCGAAGATATCAAATGGATTATATTTATACTTGAAGAAGTAGACCGATGTCTTTTTATTTAAATAATCTATGAATGTTATGAAATATCCACTTTCACTAGAGAGAGGGTTTTCATGGGATTATATAGATCTAAGTGAATCAACTCAAGTGGATCCTTTGCTCTCCATGACTTAAGTAAGGGGGAAATATTTACGTGTTGTTTCCTTATTATGTACCACCTAAAAATTTTATTGGGTAGTTCAATTAGAGGTAATAATCTTATCATATGTTTCTTAAAAATAAAATTTAGGCCATTGAAGCTCAAGGGACCATATCTGAGGTGCCATAGATTATATTTAAACACTGAAACTATTTTAAATGTTGCAAATAACTTGTAAACATTCTACTCTTTGTCATTTTGAAAACTACAATTTTTATATTATTTCCATTTATATCAAATATTATTCATTCTTCATTCTCAAATTTTACCTTATATCCTTTTTGGACTAATTCTGTAATACTTATGAGGTTATGCTTCAACCCTTAGACATAGTAACCATATGGAATCCACCCCTTGTCACTTTGCTTGGTATGAATTTTGATACTTATTTTTCCCATAATAGGGAATTTGTCATTGTTTCCCATTTTAACTTTAGATTTTACTTATTCATCTATATTATTAAACATTTTCTTGTTCCCACTCATATGGTTACGATAGTCACTATCTAGATATTACACTTCATTATTCTTTTTCTCAGCTATGTTGCAAGTGATAAATTTTCATCATTTTCATTAATTTTATTTTAAACTCAATTACATTTATAAATAAAAAATCTATTCATATCATATTCCATTTTCTTATATTCACTTGTATGATGTTCATATTTTTTAGAATAATGATATTAGACATTATATACATCATACCTTTGTGAAAAACAACACCAAAAAGTGTTTCTACTTCATCTTCTTCCTTGTGATACTGATTGTATGTGCCTTCTTCCTTCATCACTGTTATGAAATATGTCTCTTCCTTTGTTGTTGGATCATCTCCCCCTACCTCTCAAAAACACATGAGATTTGAAGGCTTGTTCAAGATAATAATTGTTTGTCCTATTTAACCTTTGTTCATGGGTTTGTAATGAATCCATCAAATCATCAATAGTTATTTTTTAAGTACTTGAAATCTTATATTACTACCAAAATAATATTAAAAATCACAGAAAGACTCATTAGAACCTTCTCTATTATCATATGCTCCTTTATAGCATCTCTTTTGGTCTTGATTTGATAAGCTATGCTCATAGTTTTGGTAAAAAAAGTTAGTAATGCACTCATATTCCCTTATTTATAGGGTTTCAAAATCTCTTCTTAATATATGTAGCTTAACCAACTTCACCTTATCATCATGTATTTTCTAAAATATCTCATGATTGCTGTTGTGCCCCTTTTCAACCTAAGTACTGGATCTGTGCCAACTTAGCAAACACCTAGGTTTGAGGAAATCATGGTGGATGATTGTTGTTTTGTCTTCTAGTGGCACTAGATGATAGGTAGATAACAACTATTTTTGAATCTATCAGCATTGGGAAGTGGGTGCATGGGAAAGTGACTGCTCATTAAAGACAAGTAGCTCCTTTTGAAATAATTAGCATTGGGAAGTGGGTACACAAGATAGTGAATACTCATTAAAGACAAGCATAATGGAGGTGGTAGGATGTATACCTATAGCACCAACTTAGTGATCAGTGTGATCCATTTCCCATGATCTTAGGATGCTTAGAAGCTCTATAGAAAGAAGCTAAGTTTAGTTAGAGAGAGGAGATGAACTGGAGTAGTGAAACTCTAGAAAATTGATACTAGATGGTTGCCATTAGAGTTAGATGTAGTTTGGGATGCTTTTGATGATCCCCATTGTAATACCCAAGCTTGATTATGAGCCTTTGGGCCTTTAATATTTTAATTCGAGCATTTGCTTAGTTTGTATTAACATATGTATGTGTTTTTGCTAATTTTAGTTAATGATGAAGCTTTATGCAACATTTAATGGAATGGATGTTTGATTTGATAGAATAAATGTTGAGATCTTAAAAGCTTCTAACTTGACTTGTTAATGACATGCTTGTAGCTCATGTAGATCCCCGTGATCGATAGATGGAATGCTATAAGCATGGTTAAGACCCTGCACCCCAAAATGATATTTGAGCCTAAGTGAAAGTCTATGCTTGAGTCCCTCAACCATAGACCTAGTTGTCCCTCAAGCACCTAAATGTCATTGAGCCCATGAAACCTAAGGCTTTTACCCATGAATGCACAACCATCATGACACTAACCAAGCTCTTAAAGAATAGAGTTGAGCCATGGCACAACTAGCATAACATAGACCCTAGTCCCTTCTTTGTTGTGCGTTGGGTGAGAACATAAAGCTTTTGCCTTATGTAAAGTGATGTCAGTGTAGTCAAGTGGTAAATGTTTTGCACCATAAGAATAGTCAAGGCCTATGCCCAGTTGAAACAAGCCTATATCTAACCTAAACAACTAGGTAAATTCATGATTAGGC
The DNA here is from genome assembly GCA_037957365.1 of Torreya grandis. Lineage (NCBI taxonomy): Eukaryota > Viridiplantae > Streptophyta > Pinopsida > Cupressales > Taxaceae > Torreya > Torreya grandis. Next base: position 4,141,342 of record JARHVA010000070.1, on the reverse strand, counting down.
CCATGACCAAAATGCCTACTTTTCTACAAAATTTTGGTTTCATTTCCAAGACTTGTTGAATTTTGTTGTTGCAATGGTGCACCAAGATAATGCTCTGACTCTCCCTCAAGAAAATTGAGTGATAGCTAGAATGAATAGAGGACAAATTTGTGGTGAGGCATCTAACTTGTAAAGGATAAAACCCAAAGAAGTGGATCTAGAACCACTTGTATGATTCCTTGTATGAGTTTTTATTTTACAAAGTACTAGGGCAAGTTTACTACTTGTTGGCTACTTATACGACCCATAAAAGTTGAATCTATGGATAGTGCCTTGAATAGATGAAAGAGCACCTAGAAAGGTTTGTTAACTTAGATGCCACTTGGACTAGAGACATAGATAAATGGTGGAAAGGGGTGATGAATAGTTACATGATTGAGTTCATGATATTGATGTACTCATACTCTAAAGAAGTAGAATACAAGTTCTTATGTGAGCCCAAAGGTGCATTTGTGAAGGAACTTGACACCAAACTCAAGAAGTTGATGGTGGATTATGACTTTAAAATAGTGAGGATGGAAGGCTAAAGTCCTCTCACATATGAGTAGCACAATGGACAAGAAGGGGATGTGTAGGTGAGGTGCAATGGAAGAGGATGAGAAGATTGACAATCAAGAGCTTAGGAAATAGGCTTATAACAAGAGGAGGTACAAACTGATAAAATATATAAAAACTAGAAGTATTGAGAGGACCCATAGCGAGTGGGAAGGGCATGAGGAAGGATCTCTTAAATTGTGGCCATGCCCAGAGGAAGGAGCCCTTAAAACCTTGGAATAAGTTCCATAGTTGACGGGTGAATGCTCAGGGTCCCTTTAGAACTTGACCATGGGAGATGCATCAGATGAACTTACCCCCTTTAAACCTATGGTACAAGCTCATGTACTGGATCCCCCATAGGAAGATAAAATATTGAAAAATGACCTCGTTGTTTACTTGGACTTTGATCATTTTGAAAATTTGGACCAAAAATTTATGATTGAACAAGTTATCCCATATGAGGAGGTAAGCGAAGATACCTCTAAACCTTGAGCTGCTAGCCCGAATAGATAGAACATGAGTGCAAACACCCCAGTTCAGCTAATGTCAATTGCATAGCCTGGGAAATAGCTGATAGGAAGTGGCCTTACACCACTACTCAATAGTACAACACCATCATCTTCTATAGTGTTAGTAGTAACCACAGGACTAGTGCTTAGCCTAATAGTTGGAGGCCTTGGAAAACCAATACTAGGACAAGAACTAGGAGGACAAGTGCCTTAGGAACTAGCTATTCCCCAACCCTAGATTTATTATGAGATGGTGATGCATTTTCCCAAGTATAAAGGCATGGATAATACCGTAGATCATGTGCTCAAGTGTGAATTACAATGGGGTGCTTAAAGTGGGTTGTGGTGCACTGATTATGAGACGAAAGGTCATAATAGAAATAACTACCCTCAGAGGAATGTGTGTGCACTACTTCTCAATTATGAAGTTTATCATAAATCACATGATGTTTGCAATTGCCCTTTTTTGTAATGCACTAGTCAAGTCAACATAACCTTCTATTAAAAGCTATGTGATGCCTACACACACACCACAAATAACTATCGAGTAGTTGATGAGATGTACCAGAACATGGAGAGAGGTGCACAATAGGCAACCAAAATAGTAAGAGGGTAGGAAAACCAAGAAAATAAGGGTTATGGTCAATATAATGTTGGTTATGGGAACCAAAGAGCTATCAAAAGGTGAGGTGGATGATGTAGTGGAGGAATATTCCCACTACAATCGTGTTACAAGTATGGGTCAACCAAACACTATCAGTACAACTGCTCGACACATCCAACATACATGTATTATTAAAGACTACAAGTAGTCAAGGAGTGCCCCAACTTATACAAAAAGCTAACCCAAGGAAAAATAAGAATAGACAGGGGTATAAGGATGATCAGGTACGAGCGTAAAGATATGTAATGGGTTCCAAATGTATAACCAATATGCATATAGTTAATCAAAGTGTAGGCAATCACATGGAGTGGGTTCAACACTCAACTACCAACTATGCCAACACAAGATCTGCACCTATAATATGGTGAACCAAGATGTACTGAGCACATAATGTGGCTTGGGCCAAAAGATGCATCCTACCTTGACCCTATGCATCAGAAGGACATCCTACAACAAGCCATGAATGTAATATAAAATTTGTAGGGAGAAATCCAATTGGCCATAGATATAGAAGCACAGGTTACCACCTCATGCAGAAATCAAGATAGCTAGGAGGCTCAATTACAAGAGTTGACAGAGATCCTATACCTCCTATAAATGGAAAGGATGCTTGCCATGCTATTTTTTTCTCTTAGAGCATGCATGGAGAAAGCCAAGTGAAGTTGTTAAGCCCCACATGATTGAAGTTATTACATCACATATGGAGTAGATGCATGAAGTAAGGCATACTCAAAATGCAAAGTATGACCAAGAACTACTAGTAAATGCCACTATCGATAGATGGTCTATTTGTGAGGTGATGATTGACATCGATGCCAAAGTCAATATCCTGACCAAGAATACATGGGAAAAGATGGGTAGGCTATCCTTGAGGCTTTCTCCTCATGTAATTTTCATGGCCAAAAAGACCCAAGCATATCCGATCATAATTCTTTAAGGTGCCATTGTATATATTATCGACATTGGATTCCATGTTGACTTCAAGGTTACAAGATAGCTACCCAACACTTCTAGGAAGGCCTTGGTGTTATGCCAACAATGTAGATATGTGCTTCAAAAAGTGATATATGACCTTAAAAAATGGTAAGGAAAGGGTAGTGATCCCCCTTTCAAGTGACAAAGGACCTTCCTATGTGGAGAGAATTGATTTGGAGGATGAGATCAACCATATATATAATATCATAGTGCAAAGCACCGAGAATAACCATCCTTCTGATCAAGGAGTGCTTTTTTGGGAGGATGGGCTATCCACCTCAAATACCATCGATGTCACTTATGATCAATGGGTTGAAGAGGCTTATGAGAACACTAGTTGTAGATACCACTTAGTGTGTGCAAAGGTGCCAAAGCTTGTAAGGATTGGTGTGGTCCAGATTGGTCGCACTCCAAAATGATGGGTCTCACACCATGAGGAGAAAAGAAATAGGGTACTCCACCTGAGCAAAGGTAAGCTTGTATTACTCCCAAAATTTGATGGGGGAAACCTAATGGAAAGGTATGTCAATGACCTTGAAGTATGCATCCCCAAAGAGACAGACAAAATGGGTGTACTAGTGTATACCTTGATAAGCACTATTATGCATTGGTGGGTAGTGAAAAGGTCTAACTAACTAACTTGGCCAGAGGTAAAAGTGGCCATTTTCACTAGATTTAAAAGGAGTAATGATAACTTGGACATCTTAACATACTTTGGTGACTCTAACCCTGTAGCACATGTACACCTATGCAAAGAGACATGGATTGAATATGATTTGACTACCCCAAAGAACTTATAGGTGCATGCCTTTTATAGGACTCTGAAGACATAGGCACGAGCATGGTACATGGTCATCGAGATGAATCGAGAGATAACCAATTGGGATGCCTTCAAGGAGACATTTTTGCACACCTTCTCCTTTTCCTCATAGAATTTGGATTTGGTTGAGCCAATGCAAGTAATTCATAGGGAAGTGTTCAAGAATACTGCCATCCTTGAGGAGCACGTAAAATACATGTTTAAGGAAAAAAGGTTGATACTCTTAATTTTGTTTGAGTAAAATATGCTCAATAGTGACTCAAGTGAAGAAGATAATAAAACTTAGAAGGAACGTTATTGGAAAACACTGATCACCAGAATAAAGCTAGTACACCAAGTAGATGATAACGCTCTTGATGAAGAAGATGCTATTCATCTTCGTATAGAGACAACAAAGGGAACTCGACAAGTTGAGGACTCACAATAAGAGAAGAATGAGACATATCGCACACCATTAAAGACCATCAAAGTGGGCATCAGTGCATAAGGAAAGCCAAAGATGGCTACTCTAGGCACCTATTGGTCTGACATATCACTGACGTACATCATAGGCATCCTGAAGGATTTCCAAGACTTGTTCCCTAGGATTTATCAGGATATGGAGGGAACCCACCCATGCCTTAAGAATATGAGCATAAAGGTAATTGATGGTATAAGACTACTCAAAAAACATCCTTACAGGATGAATCCAAACCTTTGTATCAAGGTCAAAGAAGATCGATGCAAGGCTAGCCACATGGATCATTTACCCTATGAAAGAGTCTGAGTGGGTCAGTGCAATGGTAATAAGCATCAAGAAGGACATGCACATTCACATTCACATCAATTATAGAATGTTTAATGTTGCCTATATAAATGATCCCTTCTTGACTCTATTCACTGACAAAGTCTTGGAGGGCATCACAGGCTACAAGATTTATACCTTGCTTGATGGGTTCTTTAGCTACCACCAAGTCTAGATTCAAGAGGAGGACAAGCCCAAAATAACCTTTATGATTGAATGGGGCTGTTTTACTTATAAAATGATGCCCTTTGGACTTAAGAATGTGCCAATCATGTTCTCTAGATTGGTGATCACCATGTTCAAATATTTCATCCATGGGTTTCTCCAAGTTTATCTAGATGATTGGATGGTGCATGGCCTTGTCAAGGACCATTGTGATAACCTGCACCTAATGTTTGAGAGGTGCAACTAGCTTTAGATATCATTAAACCTATAAAAGGGCATATTTGTAACACCATTTAGAACCTTTCTTGGGCACATCATCTGTAAGGATGCTTTGCTTGTTGATCTAATTAATATCTCCATCATCATTTAGATTTAGACTCCTTCCACATAGAAAGATGTTCATGCCTTTCTTGGAAACTGTAAGTATTATAGAAAATTCATAAGGATCTATCTGAAGATTGTGGTGCTGCTAGAAGAGCTCTTACATAAGGATGGCCCATTTTACTAGGGTAGAGCACAAGAGGATGCCTTTGAGACCCTAAAGCTCAGATTGGCCAATGCACCTATTCTATAGTTTCCTAATTGGATAATTACTTTTCATGTCCATGTTGATGCTTCTGGATCTATGATTAACACCATTTTGGCATAACCTGGCAAAGGTAGGATGGATCATCCCATATCCTTCACCAACATAAATTTGACCTCAATAGAGAATAATTACACAACAACAGAGCGTGAGGTGTTTGTCATGGTCTATGTCTTGCAAAAATTCATAAAATATTTGTTGGCAACCCCATTCACCTTTTGCATTGATCATGATGTGCTCAATTACCTCATGAACAAGCCTATTTTACGTGGATTCTTATGAAGATGGATATTTCTATTCCATTATTTTTAGTTCTCCATTATTGTTAAGCCTAGAAAGTAGAACTTGGGGCTAGACCATTTATCCTACATCAATTTTGGTGATGTGACAATGCCTATTGAAGATGACATGTTGGACTCAAAATTGTATAGATTTTAGTGCACACCCAAGGATTTGGTACAGATCATTACCTTTCTAACGTCTGGAGTCATGCCCCAGACTATGATAAATAAGGAGAAGAAAAAACTAGCAGTTCATGTCAACCGCTTTCAACTCATTAGTGAAGAACTGTATAAAATAAGTCGAGATGAAGTGCTATGTTGATGTGTCATGAAGCATGAAAGGGATTCCATCCTTCATGAGGTACATGAGGGGATATTAGGAGGCCATTATACAGGAGATGTAATGACACAAAAAGTGTTGTAGTCAAGCTTATGGTGGCCAAGCCTATTCTAAGATGAAAATAACTATGCAAAGGCATGTGATATATGCTAGTGTATAGGGAAGCCTAACCATAGGGATGAGATGCCCCTCATCCCCATTATTTCCTAGGTCCCATTCAAGAAATGGGCTATTGATTTTTTTGGGTTGATAATTCATGTAGCATGATGCACAAGTGTAAGGTATATTTTGGTGGCTACAAACTATTTCACTAAGTGGGCTGAGGTCACATTGATAAAAGAATACATAACCTTCACATCCATGTGTTTAATCTAGGAAAACATAATCAACTGATACAGGTACTTGCTCAATCTAACTAGCGATAGGGGCACTCATTTTATCAATGAAATGATGTACATCTTATTGACTGAGTATATGGTGGTGCTCCACAAACTGACCCCTTATCATCCACAAACAAATGGCATAGTTGAGGCATTCATCAAGATCCTAGAGATGTGCCTCACAAAGATATGTGATGTTGGTCGCAAGGATTGGGATGATCAAATATTGGTAGTGTTGTGGGCATATCACACAACTTATAAGTGCCTAAACAAATCTACACCATTTCAACTGGTGTTTGGCACTTAGGTGATCCTATCGATGGAGTTATTGGTACCATAATTGTGCATTACATGCATTGGTCGATTAGATGACTAAGAGCCATTGAACATAAGGTTAAAGGACTTAGAGAATTTAATGAGATGCACACCCAAGCAAAGTGGAGCTAGCAAATAGAAAAGGCATGCTAGAAGCTTTGACATCACAAGCATATAAATAACAAGGTGCTAAATAAAGGAGCATTCATTTTACTCTATGAATCCAAGTATATTAGGAACCTAGGCAAACTAAAAATAAGGTGGATGGGAACCTATATCATCCACCACATATTGACGACAGGCACATGAAAGCTATGCACATTGATTGGTGAAATGCTCCCTAGGTATTTTAATGGAAATAGGTTGAAGCCATATTAGTAATAGGATGGATCTTGCACCATGAGAACACCAACTTCTTGGTCACTAGTTAGTTTGAGTTGAGATGACCAAATTAACATTTGGTGTAAGCCAAATAGTTCCTTTTGTTTTATTTTATTCTTTGAGTAGTAGTATAAAGAGTGAAGAAGTGGTGCTTTGAATCCCATTGAGAAAATTTACTGACACTTCACTCATAATTCTATCTAGGTGAGTCAAGCACTTTCTCTCTCTAAGAACCTGAGGCCAGATACTTAAGTTTCTAAGTGAGTGAGAATTTCCAACTTTAGATAAAGAGAGTGCACCAGACCCCCATACACTAGATCCCAGATGTAAAGCACTTTCAATCCCCTAGGAAGAAGTTTATCTGGTCTTTCATGCATAATTCTAACTAGGTGAGTCAAGCCCTTGTGTTTTCTAAAAGTTCTTGAGGCTAGACATCTAAGTGGTGGGCACGTGAAACTCTCTAGACTCAAAGAGGAAGATGCAAAAGATCCATGTGCACAAGATACAACTTACAGGGCATTTGGAGGCCCAAGGAAGAACTACTATAGCACTTCCACACATAATGCTAATCAGATGAGTTGAACCCATTTTCTTTCTAAGAACCTTGGACTTGACACCTAAGTTTTTGGTTTTGAGGAGTTTTCTAGACTTAGAAAAAATAAAAGACATATGACAAAGATGCATAATGCTAGTGCATAATAATTTAAAGACAAGTGAAGATGCATAACATGATCATGCACAAGAGATAAAGGGAAGACACACAAAATGATCATGCATAAGAGAACTAGAAGAGGATAATCAATCACTGGAGGGCCAGTGCAAGGGATTTGTATGGGGTAGGATAGGCCAAGGCAAGATGAAGTGTAAGAAATCAACCAAGATAATAGAATCACAGTAAGAAGAGAAGATGGAATTGAGGAGGCTGAATCACACATATGTGAGGCACTTTTCCCAGGTTACCACAAGAAAGGTGAAGGTCATGCCATGTAAACAAAGTTTAGAAGGAGAATCATCAAATATAGTTGGCATCTACCTAGATTTGAGCGGTAAGTGACCATTTGAACTACATGTCACTTCACCAAAATACCATTAGGAACATTAAATGAGGTGAAAATGGAGGCACAAAAATCCATATTAAATACATTGGTGGTAGAGTATTTTCATGGATTTCATAAAATCTTGTGTTGTTCAAGAAATCTAGATGCTGCCTCAGCTTTAAAGCACCTACATTAAAGATGGTAAATGGAAGTAGGGTATAAAACATCAAGTGGCAGTTTAGTTTTGGTTATAAACTTTATGAAAACTTGAGACTAGAGCAAACCAAAGTGAAAATAGGCAAACTAGATAGCCAAAGCACAAAAACCCTACTAGAGTGAGAATTTGAGCACTTATAGGCACCAAAAGTGAAAGACTATAAAGCAAGAGGAATTTTATTCATTTTGAGACTAATGTAGAGAGGTTTGAAGAGAGATTTTTATAGGAAATAGTCAACAAAAAATAACACTGATGCCTAGGCCACCATTAATGGCCCATGAAGCTTGAAAGTCAAAGTTACAGTCATAGATCTCATGATTGTGAAGCCCTAATAACCATTCAAGGCTTTAGAAAACCAAACCTATCATGCTTCAATACCAGAAGATTCAGGATGGGAAAAAAGTGCAAGGGATTAAGTTTATAGCAACAAGATCCAAAGCAAGTAAATAAAATATTTAAAGTGACTGTTGCAAAGACAATAATTCCACTAGTGGAAGGAGTCAACATTGCATAAGTCGACACTGAGGCATTGACGAAGACGTCCTACCAGGTGATGCAATTTACCCCAAAAGTCTTAATAAGGGAACATTGGAATTATTTTGTGCACACCAATAGTTGAAGGAGTATAACCACCATAACTCAAGCCATGCACAAGACTTAGCACTATATTGGATGGTTGATATAGAAAACAAGACAGAATAGGGCACAACATTATTTGATGTCTCAATCTGAGATAGGTTGATGGCCTCTGGTGCAACTCAGCTTTATGAGTTGTTGTGCTTTAGAAAGCTAGAGGAACTCATGCAATTCCTTCTTTCATGAGTCTATGGAGACTGCATGTATTTTTCAAAGAGTCACATGAGGATTTTTAGATGCCTGATAGGAAGGATAACTGGTTTCTTAGACACCAAAAAATATATTCATGAGATGATGAAGAGGTGGAATGCATTGCAAAGCTCTTGAATTATTACAAGGAGGGCTTCACATTCCCCATCAAAGATTTTAAGGACCTCGATAGGAGGGTGGTAGTGTACCTCGTAAGTTTGCAACTTTGCCTTGGTGGTTAGTAGACCAACCCCACCAAAACTTACATCTATGTTACCTATCATATAGCGTAGGACGTAAAGTTTAATATTGAAAAATTTATAGCAGAGGAGTTTGTAAAGAATGCATTGGATTACCACACATTAAAGGTGACCTTCAAGTGGGGGTCCATTATAATATTAATAGTCATGGAGGAGATCAGAGTATAGATGGGTACGAGGATAATCTTTAGATTTTCTCAGAACACAATGACTCCCCAACACATAAGTACAAAGATTTGACTTGCCCTAGTTCCTTCAACACAAAGTACAAAAATTGAGTAATGGGGTGGTGTGAGAAGTATATAGAGGAATTTGGTCTAGAGTGGTACATCCCCCAGGAAATCCCTAAGAGAATATATAGATTGATGACTTTTATCGCTATGCAACACTTTTGCATAGTATGCTTAGAGATGACCAATGACAACAAGTCAGGCTAGTTGAAGATTCCATACACTTTCTCAACCAAATACTTCATAGATACACTCAGAAGGATCCCCAATGTACAATAATTGGATATCCCAGTGAGGGAATTAGACATGGAGAGGAACATGTTATGGCATCAGTTTGTGCACCTAGAGAGAAAAATGACCAAAGATGAAGAGGATGATTCAAATCACACTGACATCCACTCCCTTCAAGAAGTAACAATACTTGGGCACATCCATAGGTTATACTATGAGATGAATCCAAGGAAGAAGGGCCCCAATGCTGAGCAAATCGATGACCCCCCCATCAAGATTAGTGATGAAGGAATGTCAGTGCCAACTGAGAATAAAAGTCTTCCAAGAAGAAGAAGGGGGAGACACTTGAGGAGATAGAGGAGTGCATCAAGTTGAATATAACCTTCGATGATGAAGCCTCTCCATCAACCCCTTTAAAGAGGTGTGTAAATTTTGTGCCAAGGACTTCTCCTATCTCAATGAAGAAGAAAAAGAAGCCAAAGTTTCCCACTGTGATGCCCACCATCACCCTCGCAGACATAAAGGTGCAAGAGGTGTAAGAGGAGCAAAAAGAGATGGAGAAGGAGGTAGAATTTGGAAAGGGTGTATACATTATGCCTGAATAAGATGACTCCTCATCTAGCAAGGGAACTCCCTCACCACATCAAAGTGAAGATGCAAGGAATGAACAAGTATAGACGATGTTTGGCCTCAACAACATGGATATTAAGAAGGTACAAGAGCTGTAAAAGAGAAGAGAAGAAATGAGGAATGCTGGCATGATGAAGGAAGGAATTGAGAGAGTCAAGGCCAAGGAGTTCAAGGAAAAAGAAGAAAATTTCAAGGAGCAAGTCGAGAAGAGGAAAGAGGAAAAGAAGGCATCCCAAGAGGAAAGATATAGAAAAGAGAGAAAATAAAGTTTGTGCTAGCACAAAATCTATGCAAGAAAAAACATCAGAAGAGGCACTTAGCACCCACACCAACCCATCAGAGGAAGATTCATAACAGGTGCACCCTAGTACTAAAAGGGTACTTGGATATAAAGAAGGTGATGTTAGCACCTTAAAGGAACAAACAAAGAGTGTAAGGGAAGAATAGGCTAGCACCAAAAAGTAACCTAAGGAGGTTTGTGTTAAGGAGCCACAAAGAGGATAAATAGACAAAGGGGACAAATCGGAAAAAATAACCCCTACACAAATAGGATGACGAAGCTAGCACTGAGTAGGAAGAAGAAGAAAATGAAGGGGAAAAGTCTGAAGAAGAAGAACCCCTACAGGAGGAAAAAGAAGAAGAAGGATTTGAATAAATCACTAATTCCAGTGTAGAGGAGTAAGAGTAGATGGAATTAGCCATAAAAAAAGAAGAATATGAGCCGAGCTATAGAGAGAAGGCACAGAAGGGGTACACCCAGGATGAGGATTTTTACATGTTGGAATACATGCCCCCTAGAGATACCATGATGTTGATGCACCACCAAGTGTCCTTTGCACTTGATTTCTATATGGATGAGCCTCACTTTGAGGTACTAATAAAAGTAATCCAAAGCATCAAAAACTAGAGGAGGGGCAAGACTACCAACTTGTTAGTAAGTTCGACTAACACCCTCCTTCGAATGGCTTTTGAGGTAGCATACAAGAACATTGTTAATGACGTTCACTCCAAAAAATTGAAGAATATAATGCTAAAGGTAGAGGAATAGATGAACGCCATGAAGCTCAAGCTCTAATAGTTGGTCGAGCACATGGAAGGAGTAGATCCATCTCTTTTGGATGGTATTGACACTTCTAAATTTTTAGAGGTTGATAAGGTGTGTGTGATGGTGGAGTAAATTCTCCCATGAATGAAGCCAACACAAAAAGAGGAGGAAGACCCTTGTGAAACCATCAAGAAAGAGCTCAATAAGAAACTGGAAAAGAGCATAGAAGATGCTGATGTTATCTTTTGAAACTTCTCCACCCAAGTGTCAGTCATTGATGCACGCCTCCAAAAGGTGAAAGGGGAGAAGGATGCTTTGATGAAGCAATAATTATCTATTAGTAGGGTTGAGTGCACATAGATTATGGTGCACATCAACACTTTAAGCACCCCACTAAAAACCCAAGAGAAAGACTTGGAAGAACTCTCTCACACCTTTCAAACAAAGGCAAGCAAGTAAGGAGCCATTGTAGATGGTGGGGTTAGAAAAGCAAAAGAAAGGATAGAGGCCTTTAAAAAATAATTGGATAACACTAATGTGCTCATGATCGAGGCTACCTCTAATGAGATCAACAACACCATTGAAGAAATCAAGCTTGCAATTCAGGGCTACAAGGACTTTAAAGCAAAATTGCTACAGAGCGTACTCAAGTTTTGTGCAACTAAAACATTGGAAGTCTAGTTCAAGAGTGGACTATAATTTTTTTATGGGGTAATGTTGCACCCCTTTTCAACCTAAGTAGTGGATCCATGCCAACTTAGTGAACACCTAGGTGTAAGCTAATCATGGTGAATGATTTTTGTTTTGTCTTCTAAAGGTGCCAACTGATAGGTGACTAACAACTCCTTTTTGAATCTATCAACATTGGGAAATAGGCACATGGGAAAGTGACTACTCATTAAAGACAAATAGCTCCTTTCAAAATAATCAACATTGGGAAGAAGGCACATGGGATAGTGACTACTCATTAAAGATAAACATAGTGAAAGCAATAATATGTGTATCTCTAATGCTAGCTTAGTGATCAACATGCTCCGAAGCTCTATAAAAGGAAGTTGAGCTTAGTTAGAGAGAGGAGATGAACTAGAGTAGCAAAGCTTTGGTGAATTGATGTTAGATGGTTGCCATTAGAGGTAGATGTAGTTTGGGATGCTTTTGATACTCCCCTTTGTAATGCCCAAGCTTGCCTGTGAGCCTCTAGGCCTTTAGCAGTTCAAGTTGAGAATTTTATTAATTTGTATTAACTTATGTATGTATTGTTGCTAATTTTAGTTAATGATGAATATTTGTCAAACGTTTAATGGATTGAATGTTTGATTCAATAGAATACATGTTGAGATTTTGTGAGATTCTAACCTGACTCAATCATGGCATGCCTATACCTCATGTAGACCCTCATGCTTGATATCTAGAATGCTATAATCATGGTTAACACCCTACACCCTGAGATGATACCTGTGCCTAAGTGAAAGTCTATGCATAAGTCCTTCAACCAGATACCTAGTTATCCCTTAGTGCCTGAATGCTATTGAGCCCATGAAACCTAAGGTTTGCACCCATGAATGCATAACCATTGCTGCACTAACTAAGCCCTTGAAGAATAGAGTTGTGAAATGGAACAACTAGCCCAACACAAACCTCGATCCCTTCTCTGTTGTGCTTCGAATGAGAACATAAGGCTTGCGCCTTAGGTAAAGTAATGCTAGTGTAGTTGAGCGTTAAATGTTGAGCACCATAGGAATAGTCAAGGTTTGCATCCCATTGGAACAAGCCTAAATCTGACTTGGAAAACTAGGTAAGTGCATGATTAGGCTGATGATCGAAATGCCTAATTTTCTAAAATAATTAATTAGATTTAGTAGCTATTACTATTATTCACTCAAAGTTAGTTGAATGTAACTCAAAGCTTTTGCATCTGTATTCCTATTTTATTTTAACTAGTTTGTTTTTATTTGTGTGAGTGCATTAAGTTCACCTTGATCAGTTGACTCTATATATCCTTCTTCAACTAACTCTAACAACTCATGAGAGAAAAACATTATCTTCATTTGGATTCACTAGACTCATAAATTTTTTTGTCAAAAAATGGTGGTTATTTCCATGAGTTGTTACTACTAGCAATCATAATCAAATGGACCTAAAAAAAAATAGGCTTTGATATCAATTTGTTTTTGATAGAAACATTATGTGTGCTTTGTTTTCCTAAAATAAATTGTTGTCTACAAAAATAATATTATTTAAAGATAGAATATAACACACAAAATAAATAGATATTTTCTCATTTGATCAAAATACTATTATATTGAATAAAAAATTGTTGTTGTGATGCAAAATAAGGGATTTCTGTCACTCAATAACGTTACTACCTATAGTTTGTATTTGTTGTTCTATTTTTCTATCATGCTTCTGTTCTTTTCTAAACTACTACAACTACATTCTGATGATCATTTTTTTAGACTGCTACATAATCAAATTCTCTAACAAGATGTGTTTAATAAAAAAGATGGGTCATTTCACCCATTTAATTTTATACAATACACATTTATTTTTATAGATGAAAGCAACTGATGGATGAAGTTTTCTGAGACCAAAAATATTTTTAAATAATGTATTAGATGAAATATACAAGAGTTAAAAAAAACACATTAAAAGTGATATTTTGATAATTAACATGGAAATGGGAGATTAAACTAAATTAAAAAATAAAATAAAGGAAAATGAAAATATAATCTCTACATTGGATAATTGAGTATTATTATATGGAAGAACAAGTGGCATAAATATGTGGTGGATTAGTCTCTCCCAATCTACAACATTCAAATTATTTTGCAATTTTTTAATAATTAAATGTTTTGCAATGTTTAAATAAAACATTTTTTTAAATTGATCTTAACATGAAAAAGAAGAAAAGTATAAATACATTCAATAATTATTTTGCAATTGAAATAATTAAACAACTATATAAGACATTAATCAAAGTTTTTTTTTGATACATTATTATATATGAAAAGAAAATAATAATATTAATTAATTGATTGTTTTTTAAAAAAATTAGTATGAAATCTTCTTAAATAACTTGTAATATGTAGTGATTAAATATGATAAATGACTGCAATATTAATGTTTTTAATAATTTTTTGTTTTGTTTTTTTATCTACTCTATATGTTTTCATATTGAATAGGAAAATGCCTTTGAATAATATATTTTCAGCGAAAAAAAAAATTCAAAAGGGAGAAGTTTCCCCACATTTCATATGAAAGCCATAAGTGCATAGAATAGTTAACATCATCCCTTACTAAGCCTTCTGTAGCAACATAATATTAAAATCTAATCTTTTACTTGACTTCATACAACCCGAATCCAGGTCATGCACCCCACATAATATATATTAAATAAAATAATTTCTAATCAAATTTAAAGAAATAAAGAAGAAGAAAAAAAACTAAAAATGTGTGTAATATTTACATTTTAAGATATAGTTTGTAAGTTCATTATTGTTATTCCTTGAATGAGAGTCACTTCTACATTTAGTCTTCGAATGAGAAGAGTCAACTATTGATTTTAAACACTTAAAAATGATCTATTATGTTTTATTGGTGTTATTTAATGAATGTTAATATTTTTTTAATGTATAAATAATTTAATTTAAATCAATAAATATTGGCCTTCTTATTGATGTTCAATATTTTAGAATCTCCTTACTCTTATTTTTGTTATCTCAAATTATGTTCATTATATTCTTTAAGTCTTTTTTAGATCAGATACACTTTTCTCTCATTTTCTTCCTTTTTAACTTTAAATGTATAAGAAGTAGATATAGGTGGTAATATTATTCAATTTGAATTCAAAGTCACATATAAATAAACAAGTGTTATAGTCCATTTAATCGCTGAATAAATTTTTACAACTCTTATCACTGATTGAATTAACATTCTATTATGGAACAATACATTTAGTACACAAATTGAATTGATCTCTCTTATGTAATTTCTTTTAATCGATATCTCTACTTAAATCTAAAGGTTCTAATAATTAGAGGATAGCTAATTCATAGTAACCACCCAAACATTAATGCATACCCCAAAAAAACTAGTAAATAGTAATGAATTTGTAACACATTAAGGTAAATTTTAAGCTTATTAAAAATGGTGCTAAAAGTTTACACCCCATTTTCATGATAATATAATTTATGATTTGTGTGTGTGTATATATATATTGATGCTACTTGCATCAGAGTGATGCGTCAATACAGTAAAATTGACTCAACGTGTGTCAATATTTTATATTTTGTGTTAATATTTTATATTATCAAAACTTGTGAGTGAAACACTTATGCGTGGGGACTAACAAATCATACATGTGACACAAACTTCATTGTTTGTTTATTTTTATTATTAAAATTTGTATCATATTGTGACATAAAAAAAGTTTTTATCCAGTTTAAACTGCATTTGTCATATTCCTTTTAGGAGATGCTATGTTTTGAATAATGTTAAATAGATAGAAAGAGAGAAATTCTCTTATTCACAAACTAGAATAAAAATTTGAAAATTGTAGGCTTGGAAACAATACTTAAGAGATAGGTGTGTGATTTTCCTATAAAAATTTATTAGATTTATTTGAAAATTGTAGGCTTGGAAACAATACTTAAGAGATAGGTGTGTGATTTTCCTATAAAAATTTATTAGATTTATTATATATTCATTGAAATTAATATTAGGTAAGTGATATTTGATCAAATAAACTAAATACTAAGTTAATATAATGTTTTTAGATTAAAATGTTTATTTTAATAAAAACCTTAAATTATAAACATCCATTTTTTAAAAGATTTTTTGGTCATTATATATCTTAAAGATGTCAGATGATTCAAGTTATATTTTAACCTATGGGATCCTTATGCATATCTATGAAGTTTTATATGTAATAATTCTAAATAATATAAGGTAGATAATACTTGTATGATAAGTTATAACTTTGATTTGATTGAAAGATACCTTCAGAAAGGATAGAAGAAATAATACAAAAACTATAATTTTGAAATTGAAGATGATAAACTCTCAAATGATCTAAACATTTGTATAAAGATACTTATAATTATATAATACAAATAAATCTTGACCTTTGAATAAATCGATTTTTGAAGTTAATGTGTACATAGTTTTTATAGTTGTAGATATGTAATATATCCATCAAATATATAAAATAAAAATTTAAGAATTTTTATATTAAATATTTTAAAAATTAATTCGAAAAAAGAAATTGAAAATAGAATATAATTTTTTTCATTTTATAATATAATGTATTCATTCGCAAACATAAATATTTAAAAAACTATAAATTCAACATATTCACATACATAACATTTTTATCTCTCTTTATATATAAATATTCATAATCAAATATTTAATAGAAAATTATGACCACACTTACATGGATGTGTTGACACCTTTAAATTTTCAAACAAACTATGTTTTCATGGTTTGTTTTTCATGTTTTCATAACTTTGTTCATTTAAATACATTTATAACTTCTTGGCATACTTTCATTCGCATTTGAACCTTCATAATTTTTCATCACTTGCATTATCCTATGACCATCTAAAATCTATCAATTATTTGTATTTGTATTGATTCGATCATCCTCAATTGAAATGGGTTTCAATTTCATAGCATTTTCCTATCGTGAATGGTTGTAAAAAAAAGTCATGACCATTTTCCATTGTACAAAATTGGTCACCTATCTTTTATGGTTCATATATGCCTTTACATATTTATTGTGCCTTGGCTGTTGGTCCTCACACTTTTCTATTGTCAACATATGCACAAATATGTCAAAATTAAAAATTTAGAATATAAATACATGTATCTTAAACAATTGAATAACTCCTATCTATCAAGCTAGCATTTTCATGTTGATCATATCTTATGAACACTTTCCAAGATTACTAGATATTGATCGTAATCTATACTCTCTATTAAGCAAAGTGCAAAATTGAATAACAATCTCTTAATTTGATTCATCTTCATTTGCTTGGTTTTATCACTTTTTAATAAAATAAAATAACATTGTTTAATAGAATTTATTTTCCTACAGTTGAAAATTATGCAAATGGTATAAATTTTGAGTAGTGAATATGTATATGTTGCACACGATTATGATTTTCATTGAGTAAAAATAATTCAATTTCATATTGAACTTAAATTTAGTTAGACATGTAATGTTTTTAATCTTGTTATTTCCTTTGGTACTTTTATATTAGTTCTCTAATATTATAAGAAAGAAATATAATTACCCTACATTTAAAATGACTATATTTCCCTGATCAAGTTACATTGGGTGTTTCTCACAACATTTTGTGACTAGGCCAAATCCTCATTAAATCTTAGAACTAAGGAAATTATTTTCCCAATTTTAAATGTAATTAAATATTAATTTAAATAAAAAAATGATTGATCAAATTGAAAGTATATATTCATAATTACTCAATTTTTTAAAGTTTAAAATGAATCATATACTAAACACAAACCTTATTAAAACAAATGACTCGAAATAACAAGAAGTTTATACTCTTATTTATGCATGTCTAATTATTAAAATAATATCTTTTCAATCTTTAATTTTATTTTAAAGATTTATAAATATTAAATTATTAATAAAAATAAATCAAATTATATTTAAAAATCATTTGATTATAGCTCTCATAGTTATAAACTTAAATATATATATATATATATATATATATGACATTTTCTTTTAAATGTTGAGAGTTCGCCCCAAAAAAAAAATCCTTTCATGGGATACAATATTACAATATTGTTAGAAAGTTACATATTATTTTGTTATAAATAGGTTCAAAGATAAAAAGTTATAAGTGTTTCATATTAATCTAATTTATATGAAAATTTATAATTTAGTTAGTAGGTAAAAGCCACAAAAAATCTACGGTATAATCCGACCAACGTTAGGCCTTTCCTTGAAAAAAGTTAATTTAATATCACGTGATGTGATTGTATGAAATATTTATTATATATTAAATTGAAAAAGATGGATATTACCCTTGGTATTAGGGAATGGGTTGACAAAGTACACTTTTCTTTTATTTATTTATTTATATATATTTTATATAGTTATTGGTGTATGGATGGCTTTAAGTATTATAGGGTTGAAGATAATGTGTATTATAATATTTTTAATTGTATATGTTTGATCTTTTATCATTTTTATGTTAAAATTGTAATTAAAATTGATCGTTTGTAATAACTTAAAAATTATTGAAACATTTAAATTTGTTTGTATATTTGATGTGTATAATCTAAAACATATTGGGACATTCATGATTAGGACAATATAACACAACAAATTATCAACTTTATCTAATTCACTCTAAGTTAATTTATTGTTTATAATAGTATTTTCGAACAATTAAAAGGAGCAATTGTTCAACTCTTAATATTAAACAAAAGCTTTAATCTAGATTATTTGGCTAATCAAATCAATTTAAATAGATAAGTAGAAAATCCATAGCAATTGACTAATTTTATAATTTATAAAATCCAAAATTTAACAAATATCAAAATTTATGATATCATCGTGACATCACCTAAAAAGTTGGCAAACACTACCTTATATGTAAGAAATATCAACATAAATGTAGAATTTGGAAACCATGCTTCATTAACACAACCTCTTACTAAAATGTTTATGGCATTTATCTCTCCAAAGTGTATTGATTCATAGCCACACATCTCATTCTTGATTCATAGCCACACATCTCATTCTTGATTCAATGACTATAATCAATCTAACCAAGTTATAAATAAAGGGTGACCCCTCTATGCATAAAAAACTCTTTTATGTAGACTTATAATGTATAAATATTATAAAATCTTCAACCATTCTCTACTTGATTAAATAAAACCAATCATTGACAAGGGGAGATGTTGCTATAATGCACTTGTGACATTGTTAAAGACTCTTAACTCTACAATCTGGGCTCAAACAAACCTGAATTAGGCTTGGAAGAAACATTCATGCATAAGGTATAATTGTTTTGATTATGTTTTATATATGTTCATTACTTTCATGTCTTTCCCAATCTGAGGGATTATGCTCGAGATGTTGTGTTTATTCAATTTATTGTTTTGAATGAGATACTAGAGAAATTAATCCATTTTGTAATCATAATCTACATTTACCGTGCTTGTTGGAGCTGATGCATCCCACAATTTCCTTGGAAACATTATAGCATCTTCAAAATCTAAAAAATAATTTTTTTTTTACATTTTCGAATCCATTTTTACTATTTTTCTCCTCTTTTATTTTTAGCAAATAAGTGATATCACTCTGCATATCAATGGGATCACCCTATTAAATGGAGATATCACATTGCATAATGGTGGAATCAATTTTATTTTTATTCTTTATTCTCCGTGTTTCCAAGAAAATAGTGGGATTGCCCTACTAAACAGTAGGATCACATTGTATAATGGTGAAATCACTTTTGTTTTTATTCTCTTTTATATGTATTTATAAGAAAAGGGTGGGATTGCCCTACTAAACAGTGGGATTGTGCTACATAATTGTAAAAAACACTTTTGTTTTAATTCTTTGATTCTCTATGTTTATAGGAAAACAATGGGACCACCCTACTAAACAATGAGATTGCACTACATAATGATGAAATAACTTCTATTTTTAATCTCTATATTTGTGTTTCCAGGAAAATGGTGGGATCACACCACATACTATGAAAATTCTTCTATTTTAATTCTTTGGTTCTCTGTGTTTCTAAGAAAATGGCTATATCGCCCTACTAAATGGTTGGATAGTGCTACGTAATAACAAAAATATTTATGTTTTAATTCTTTGATTCTTTGTGTTTTTAGGAAAATGAAGGGATTACTATGTTAAACATCAATATCACCCTTTTAAATGGTGGGATTGACCTATGTGAAAAACATGAGGCTTAAAAAAATCAACTATCAACTTCCCACACTTGTTAAAGACCACACCCCAAACTTTTAACTAATTTCTTGTAGGTTTCCCTAGCCAAAGGAGTAGATTTGTTTCCAAACTAATCCTATTTCCAAGCTCACATTTTGTTTTAGTGTTTAATCAAAGAACCAATACTTTTATTTAGTGTTCTACAAAAATTTGTTTTCTTTCATGCTTGGCTTACATGTCTACTTTGGTTACTTGTTTGTAATCTATCATGCATATGTTATTCCCTTGCCACCTTTATGGAGCTTGAGTGATACAAAAACACATAGATTGTTGTTATCTTATTTTATTTTTTGTTGACTATGCATGGTGGATTTTATCACATTCTCATGAGTTTTTAGGGTGTGACATCTAGGGTTTCATCTCTTAGCATATGTACCAACCCCATACATTTGACATGGGATATAAATTGAAGGCAATTATCGCTAACAACATAGAAAATTTTTCATCAAGGGTTTTGGGACAACAATAAGTTTAACCCTAACACTATATTATCAAATCTCACCCTCGGAGTTTGAATTGTCGGTAACACTTCACTGAAAAATTTACGACTAAATTGATCACAAGGGGACTAGACCCTATTATGAATTACCTACTTTTGGTTCTTATTTGATAGATTTTAAACCTCACATACTGCAAGGTATGTCTATGACCATTTATAAAATCCATGTCAAAATTTTAGATTAAGACCTTCAGTCGTAAAATAACTTGTAGTGCAACAAAAACCAATCTCCCTCAATATTTCATGATGTACCTCTTGATAGTGAGGATTGTGTACAACTATTTTGTCACCACTTTTGAGCGAGGTATTCATGTGGACTATAGTTGTGATACATAGTCATGCTTCCCACTAAAGATAGGGTTTGTTCTAAATGTGTGATTGATTATTTGTCATCTTATACTCATGTTATGTGGCACACCTTAAATGCCAAATGAAATAAAAAACTCCTTAGTCTAAAACATTATCATTTTAGACTCATACAATAACAATTGGTCATGTTAGCTCGATTCTAAAATTTCTAATGTGGCACACCTTCTACCCAATTTTATGGTCATGTTAGCTTGATTCTAATGTGTTACATTGTCTATTTCTTACATTATTTTGTCACTATTATACTGTTACATTGCCTATTTCAAAACAATTTTGAATTGAGTTCATTTGAACCCAAAATCATTTCTTATAGACATCCTAATTGGTTTACAATTTTAAATTAAATGTCAATTTTAAGTTAATTTTAATTTTCAATCAATTCTAATTTTGACACATTTCATAATTCTAATTTCCATTTCCAACTGTTTAGAGTCAATGGGAGTCAACTTTATAAAGTCAACATAATTCAACTTTTAAAGTCACTAGAAGTCAACTTTATAAGGTCAAGTGAAGTGAACTTTACTAAAATTCAATTAAAGTCAAAGTCAATTGAAGTCAAATTTTCAAAGTCAACCTACATCAACTAAAGTTAGCTATGGAACCAAGTCAACTCTAAAGTTAAATGTGAATAAAATTTAGAAGGTTAAGTCAAAATCAAATTCTTTCAAGATAAAGGGTTCAAAATTGGTTAAGAGACATTTGAGAAAATCATTTTAAAACCTTTTAACTATCCCATTTTGACTTGGCAAAGACTATCCAAAGCAAACATCATGTTGTTCAAACTTCCTACTTTGATTGTGAAGTATTCCAAAAAATATTTCAAGTCACAAAATGTTATGATCCACACTTATAATATTAAAAAATAACATAGAATAAATTTAGATTAATTCAACACAATGGATATTAGTGGACCAAGATGTCCAAATATTCAATATATGCAGAAATAGAATACCCTTAAGGTAGGTCAACACCATAAAATACTCCTTTAGAAAGGAATAACTTCATAATGTCTCTTTGAGGGGACAACCTCCAATAACCTCTTATAATAGAAGAATCAATGCTTAATTGATACCTTTACAATGATATTCACCTCCTTTATATATACCTCTAATGGATGGGTGACCTCCTAATACCAATGTAGGTTGACCATTACCCAATGCACTAATTCAACAAGTTATTCCATTATCATAATATATTAGACCCATATTACTAACTAAGGGGTATGTGTGCCACATGTTGGCATCTCCATCAACCCATATACATTAGTATATCATATCCCTACGTACATAGCATTACCTCCCTCTTTGCCATGTTTCATCCCTGAAACATAGGAAGAAACTAAATAATGAGTGTGCTTCAAATCATTGCACACTTATTGCCAATTTTGATCATCTAGCCATCTATATGTGATCTTGGCAGGTGATAGCTCTCTAAGCTTGTTGCCAAATGCCATTGTGCTCCTCTGATTCTGTTCATGATCATAATTATACTACTTTGGTGTCCATGCATAATTCTTTCACTTTTGATTCCATGTACCATATTTCACTGTGCTACTTTGATTCCAAACCTAACCATAGTAATTATTCTGTGGCTTCCATACATAGCCATACTAATTAGAAATCTAATTTCATGTATAACCAAAATGATTGTTGTTGTTACACTTCCTTACTTGGTTCTATGGTTGTTTCTTCTCATGATGATGCGAGTGTCTATATACCTCAACTTTTTCCACCTTTTCTTCTACCACTTCCACTTGTTCCTTCTTTGTCTCTTGAGTAGATGAAGTGTTCATTTCTGATTGTAATGTGTCTTTATCTATGTCACCTGAATCTTCCTCATGCTCTTCATCACTTGTTTCAATCTCATCCTCATGATCTTCCTTGATTGTTATTGGTGCCTTTCCCACTATGATATCCTGTAAAGTGACCTTATTTTTTCTATACCAAAACTTCATGAACTTTTTTTGAACATTAATTTTGATTGTTCCCAAAGTCACTAACCATGGATATCCTAAAACTATATCCATATCATCCATATCCAAAGAATAAAAATCTGAATGCAAAACATATTTTTCCATAATGAGCTTCAAATATTCAAAATATTCTTACCATCTACTTGAACTTCCATGATATTCTTTTCTTGAACATGTAGATGCTTGGACACATTCATGTTGATGAAGTTATAATTACTGGTAGGGTTTATGGACACAATAACCATCTTCTTTTGAATGCATCCATGAAATTTAAAAATTGACTCATATTTTTTTGGAGCCAAATTATTTGAAACCTTATCATCCAATTCTTCTTCTTCTTCTTCTTCTTCTTCTTCTTCTTCTTCATTTGCATGTTCTTCCTCATTGTCATTATTTTCTTCCACTATTTTTTTCAGCAACTTCATTCTCTTCTTCATTACCAAAATTATTTTCTTCCTCTTCTGCATTCTCTTTTTCGTTTATATCACAATGATTTAGGAAGATCTGTTCCATTTTTTCCCATGAATAAAACCTTTATACAAAACTCAACTGATCAAACCAATGAAGTGCATGTCTAGATAAAGTGATAATTTTCTTTGCCCAAACTTTTTTTTAGTATGATCCTTAAAAAGGATCCACCATTCTCTAGCATCAATGTCATCCTCCCTTGAAATTTTTTACAACTTCATGATTCATAAATAAAAACTAGGGTTTGTGAAACCCTACACTGTCAATAACTCATTAAACACATATCAAAATAGTCCCAACTTTTTATTGTAGCTTCCTCTTATGATATTGGAATTTAAAAAAAAAATTGTGAAAAAATTCCACAAAATTTGACATATAGAGTGAATATACAAAAAATAATAAAATCATAATAAATCACTCAAAAAAATTTGAAAAATTCTGAAATTTTGAATTTAATTTTATTGTATCTTCTTATAGCGCTAGGAAAAAATTATAAGAAAAATTCCTTATATTTCAGAAGATATACGGAAATTAGTAAAAACCCAAAAATAACAATAACTCCCTCAAAAATGATAAAAAAATATTGATTTTTTTATTGTAACTTATTTAAAATATTAACCATATCTAGTAAAACATTTGTGTGAAAATTCACAATCAATCAAAATATATTGATGATTCCAAAAATCTAGGGTTTTGTTCCACACAAATTGCCCAAATCGAAGCTCTGATACCACTTGTTATGATCCACACTTATAATATTCAAAAATAATATAGAATAATGTAGATAAATTCAACATAATAGATATTGGTGGACCAAGATGTCCAAATATTCAATATATGCAGAAATAGAATACCCTTAGGGTAGGGCAACCCCATACAATACTAATTTAAGAAGGAATAACTCCACAATGTCTCTTCAAGGGGAAAACCTCCAATATCCTCTTATAATATAAGACTAAATGCTTAATTGATACCTTTAAAATGATATTCACCTCCTTTATATAGACCTCTAATGGATGGGTAACCTCCTAATTCCAATGTAGCTATTACCCAATGCACTAATTACACAAGTTACTCCATTATCCTAATATATTAGGCCCATATAACTAACTAAGGGGGATGTGTGCCACATGTCAATATCTCCATCAACCCATATACATTAATATATCATATCCATAGGTACATAACACAACATACCTTCACATTATTTCTCAAATTCACAAGTTCACTTGGAGTTGTTAGAACTAAGTGTTGTATATGTTCCTACCCAAGTAATTCAATTTAAGTACAAGGTCATTCCATAATGCGTAGATACACAAAGAGAGGTTCCATTTATAACACCAAATCTAAAGGAAAATGGTTTTATGAACCATTTGGATCCTTCCAAGATGACACAAGACAAGAATCATACCTATATCCACCTATATATGATGAAGAACCACTTAGAACTGAAGAAGTACAAAGCCATGTCCAAATAGAGGAGATACCTCATGATCTAATTACCAATCATGGACAATCCATCATAATAAATTTTAACCAAATTCTATAATTTTTGAAAAAATTAAATGAACCAATTTTAGATCTCATACCTAATAGATAACTCATCAGTGTACAACTACAATAGGCCAGCCAACTCATGGCCTCTTTGGATGCCACCCTAGTTGCTAATTCTTTAAATAATCCTCTACCTATAAAATAAAACATGCCCATTGAGTGAAAATAAAGAGATCCTTTAGATAATATTCCCTCAATTGTAGATTCTTCTACAATTCCCAAACAATTTCCTCTTGTCAAACCACCACTACAGGTTATCACTCCACCACAAGTATTCTCAAATCTACATCAAGTTATTCCTAGCTCCCAAAAAATCCCTTCTAGTGTGAAAAAATTGGATATGGACAAACTTCAATAATTTGATTCTATCTTGGAATAAGTTCCATTGAATTCTCAAATTGTGTATTGTTCACAACATGTTCCTTTGAATCAAAAATAAGTTCCTCTCAATTCCAATCCCACATTTTCCAAAATGTAATCACTGGTTTTCAATAACCCTCTATTACAACAAACTAAATCCACTATACAACAATAATTTTAAAATCCTCCACATCGACCACAAGTTGTGATTAATCCTCAATATGTTCATATTAACCCATAACTTCTTCCTCCCAACCAACAATAATACCTACTTTTCTATGGTAAGTTCCTTTATGACAAACTTCTATCCTTCAGCAGTAAATTCCACCCTACCTATAGTAAGTTTATCTAACCCAATAGTGTGTTAATAATCCACCTCATAACACTATTCAATGGGAATATGTACCTTACCAAAATTATAATCTTGTTTATCAGGTGAAAACCCTAGTAACTCAGCTCATAGAGTACATATTCCTACTTATTTTAATCATAATCAACCCATCTATCCCAACCAAGCCAATCCTTGACTAAATAGTAACTAACATAACCTTCCTCCATCATAGAATTCTCTCACTTTCCAAGATTGTGAGACAAAAAAAATCTTGTTCTAGGGCTTCAAGTAGGAAATCAAGAGAAAAGTACAAGTTTGACAAAATATGTCCTTATCCATTTGATATGAGCATCCTTCAAGTCCCATTTCCACCTAATTTTGAGGATCCTAAATTTGATAAATGAAAAGGAAAGGGTGACTCTAAAGAGAATCTTAAAGAGTTATTTGTGGCTTGACAAAAGGTAGCCTACAATAATGTTTATTTACTTGTCTTGTTTCCACTAGTTTGGGTAGTCAATCTTTATAGTGGTTCTTAAACCTTCCTAAAGGATCCATCATAAACTTTGATGACCTATTAGAAAATTTTATGAAACATTTTTCATACAACATAAAACATGAGTTGACCATGGATGACTTATCCAATACTAAACAATGTGGTGGGGAAAGCTTCTTAACTTACCTAAAGTGATGAAGAAGCCTACCTAGCCACTTTCTACATAATATGCCTGATAAATAATTAGCTAATATTTTCAAATTGAATTTGAACTTAGAGGTGGATTATGACTTGAGAATATGTTGTGAGAACACATTTGAGGACATTATATATAAAGGAGTGCAGATTGAAAAATAACTTATAGACTAAGGACTAGTCAATATTTATTCTCAAAAAATTGTGCAAGCTCAAAATCCTCCACAATCATAAGCCATTACATTAGATAAACACAAAACCATTTAAAAAAACAATAATATTGTAATAAATGGAGTAACATAATATAAACATGTAAGTATGGTGCATTCACCACCTATCTAAAATGCTCCACCTACTCCAATCTTCACATTACAAAGACCACCTCCATGAAGGAATCAGTACCATAAAAGGTTCTTTAGTGACCTTGGTGAACCTATTGAGGTCATATTCCAGAAATTGGAAACAACTAATATGGCTATCTATAAAATCTAAAAACTTTTCCTGAAGACCAACCAAAGCCTTAATGGTATAGATAAAATGAGTACTATGATTTTCATCATGTCAAAGGACATGGGATCCATAGATGTAAGTAATTAAGGCATTTTATTCATGATTTGATAGAGAGATTTGACATCGATTTGGATAATGGTGATTCAATATCCAACCAAAACATGGGCATCTAAAAAGACCCATTTCTCAAACACAACTCTAACACTTGGTGCCAATCTAGTAATCATCATCAGAATTAAGAGCATAGTTAGTTTCAAGCACATAACTAGAATCAAGGAAATTTTAATCAAGGTCAAGACACCTAGGCCAATAAAATTAACTTCCATGATGTCCCATATAACTACAACAATGTTGTATATTACATTACCAATAATCATGTAGCTACCATCAATATTAATTCTTGTCAAGATTTTAACACATCCCAAAGTGTTGCTCCTTCTAACTTGGTAC
The DNA here is from genome assembly GCA_037957365.1 of Torreya grandis. Taxonomy (NCBI): domain Eukaryota; kingdom Viridiplantae; phylum Streptophyta; class Pinopsida; order Cupressales; family Taxaceae; genus Torreya; species Torreya grandis. The sequence continues at coordinate 4,113,883 of JARHVA010000070.1, read as the reverse complement.
CACCTCCTTCATACCCTAGTGGATCTTTTCTTATAGTCAGTAACATTATTTTGATTCAACACCAATGGGTTACCATTCCATGTCCCATACCACTACTTTAAAATCAAATAACCCTTCTCCACCTCAAAATTTGGTAGTTACAACTTTCCATCCTAAGGTTACACTTTAATGTCCTTCACCTTATTCCAATACTATTCCCATTCTGAATACCTTGCTTGAAAATATTAAACATTCATCCAATAATAATATTGTACAAGTCACTTTGTCTACAAGAGCTAAACCATCTTCCTCTTTCATTGAAAATTAGTATGATCAGAGTGAACAACTAAATAAGACTCATGTGCATATTTATATCCTAGATCTCTTGCATATGTCAGAAGTTCACAAGACCATATTGTATGACCTTATATAAAAATCTAAGGTACCCAGTGACATTGAACTAGCTACCTTCAAATCACTATTGTGGAACTTATCTCAAGGTCAACAACTTACATTTGATCAGAGTGACATGTCATCCCTTGGCCCTTACACAATAGTCCTCTTCATATTGAATTCATCATAAATTGCCACAATATCAAATGGGGTCTTATAGACAATGGTTCAAGCCTCAATATAGTTTCACTAAAATTGATAAAACTCTTGGGGCATATTTCAACTAGTTTTTAGATAAATAACATTACAATCAAGGCATATGCTAATGTAGAGAGGATCAAAAGGTAGTATTTGCTTACCAATCATCATTGGGTCTATCACCCATGAAACTCTTCTCCATGTCATTGAAATTGAACTAGTATATAATTTGATCCTTGGATTCCCTTGGATCCATGAAGTATGTGTACTCCCCTCCACCCTTTACCAATGCCTAAAAATCCCCCATTTCTAAATGGAGGTCACCATTCCTAGTGATTTACAATAGTACTAGTATTACAAGCATTTAAAAGCTAAATACAGTCAATATAATTGGTGTTCCAGTATTTAACATGATCCTAAAAAGGATAAGGACAAATCTGCTAAGTCTCCATAATCAAATTACATTGATCCAAATGACCTTACATCCACTTCTTCTAATTCATTTCCCAAAATTTCCTCCCACTTCATTGATGACAATATTGGTATTGGTACATATAACATTAAGGATTTCATCCACATTTCCAAGTTACCAAGGTCTCCTAAATCTAATTTTAAACACAAGGCTACCAATCCCCATGATAGACCTAGCATGATACGATACAAAAAGGCTAGATCCCATCCTAAGGGTCTTTTTGTATTTTTTTATGAGACTTCACTAGATCAAGATCAACTCAATAGTTCTAAAGATTCTTGGTTGTATAATATGGCTTCACCTCTTGTTATTAGAGTGCTAATTATATTATTCCTAATAGAATCAAAGAACATCACGATTATAAAGAGAAAGGCTTAGGTCCAAAAAACTAAGGTATGCTAATAAGCACAAAGGTAGTTGAGGTATTAGATATGAAATTATATAAGGGTGACCCCCCCAGATATCTAAAGTGACACTACTTTAGAGTCTAACGAAGATGATCCTAAAAATGATGTATACTCCTATTATTATTTCTATTGTGAACTTTCCAACACAAACTTGTTTGATACCAATACCATTTTCACTATCACTTCTTCACCTAAAATCCCTCTTATCCTCCATTAACCCAAATAATTGATCGAGATTAGTAAGATCAGATTATACCATTATTCAACTTCCATAGTTAAGAAACCTTGATGAAATTTCTAGGTCTCAAAGATTAGCTACCGATTTGGGATCCTAAATAAGGCTTCAAGATCACATTATACCCTATTGCCTACTTTAGAGAGTAGGTGAACTTCCTTTGTCAAAATACAAAAGAAAAAAACAAACATTGAGGTCCTCTACTAAAATCCTACTTGAGGTGCTCTTGGACCAAGAAAAAAGTAAATAAAAAGTCAAGTCCCTTGGTGAAAACCTATTTGAGGTGCCACTAAATGGGAAGTTCATCTTTCTCCTCAAGAAACTTACAGTCTTATAGACTCACATCTTATCTTTAGGTCAGATATTAGTGATGAAGAAAAATATATATTTGAGTGTTTAATTTAGGGCTTTCAACAAAAATTTGTCAATTGGCCATTAGATGAACTGAATGCTATAGATTCTTATTAAATGCGTGAACCTAATGGTTCACAAATAGATGAAGAAGATAAGTTTCCCTTTGTACCTACTTTATTAGAAGATGGTTCTACACTATTATTAGAAGACACCACATAGGCCAATATTGGCATGATATATGATCCTAAGATAATTAAACTTGGCACATCCCTCACAACAGAAGAATGTGATTTCATCATTTCCATTCTTTGAGATTTTATTGATATATTCACATGGTCTTAAGTTGATATGTTGAGAATGGATCTGTCTTTGGTCATACACCATATTGCTATAAACCTAGATTCTAAACACATTAAACATAAATTTTGAAAGATGAATTAGTGTATTTCCATTCTATTCAAGAAAGATTTGGAAAAGTTATTATGGGAAGGATTCATTGTCCTAATTGATTACTCAGAATGGATATCAAATATTTTTTCAATTAGTAATAAACTAGATGGCATTCCTTTATCCACAAACTTTAGGTGCATCAAAAAGTCATGTCTGAAAGATGATTTTACACTACCAAATATCGACATGATTTTATATTCAACAATATATTATGAAATTTTATCCCTCATGGATGTATTTTTAGGATACAACTAGATCAAGATTACACTAAAGGATAAACACAAAATAATGTTCACCACTCTGTGGGGAACATTATGATGTCACATCATTCCATTTCAATTGAAAAATGTTGATGCCATATACCAACATGCCATGATTGTCATATTCTATGATGTGATGCACAACATTGTTGAAGACTATGTTGAGGACATTCTGGAAAAGTAAAAAAAACATGGGATGCTCATCCAAAAGTTTTATGGAGGATCTTTGAGATATTTGGTGAATACAAGGTGCACCTTAATCCAAAAATTGTGTATTTGGATTCACATCTAAAAAAATATTAGGCTTTACTATTTCCCACCATGTAATTGAAGTCAATCTAGCTAACATGAATGCCATCACATAAATGCCTCCTCCATCTATTCTGAAATAGCTCCACAATTTACATGAAAAAATCCAATCTATTCATCATTTTATTTCACAACTTGTTGATTTTGGCCTTCCTTTCATTCATGTTATAAATAAGGGAACCATATTTTAATGGGATTCTAGCTATCAAATGACATTTGAACAAATAAAAAACTATTTGACAAACTTGCATGTGTTAGTCCTGTCAATGCAAGGTAAGCCAAAACTACTGTATATTTATGTAATAAGACATGCCTTGGGGGAAATCTTGTCCCAACATGATGATCATGGAAAATAATTCATCATCTTTTATATGAGCAAGACACTAGTTGCCTATAAACATAGGTACAATCCAATTAAGAAGGCATGCCTAGCATTGGTCTTTGCATCATAGAAACTATGCCAATATATGATAAAAAACAAGGACTATTATTATTAATAAAGTATATCCCCTCAAATATATTATTTCTAAGGCCACCTTAATATCTTGTATGGCTAAGTGGATCATGCTCCTTAATGAATTGGAAAATAACTACACCAATTAAAAAACAATTAAATGGCAAGTCCTTATAGATAGACTGGTTAAAGAACCCTTATTAGACATATATCCTCTAACCATGTAATTATATGATGATTCTATCTTTAATATTTAATAATCATGTCAATGAAATATATACTTTGACATTTATTTCATGACTTTTGGTTTAGGGGTTGGTATTCTATTCATTACACCGCATAGGGATTTCATTCCCAAAGCATTCCAAATTACTTTACCATGCACTAATAATATTATGGAATATCAGACAACTTTTATAGAGCTATACCTAGTATTATAGTGGAACATTAAATTTTTTTTATCTATGGTGACTTTTAATTAATCATAAATTAGGTTACAGATCAATGTTAGATAAATGATGAGAAACTTGTGCCCTGTAAGATCATGGTTGATAACCTCAAAGAACACTTTGAATATATCCAATTTGAGTAGATACCTAGGGAAAATAATAGATAGGATCATTCCATGACAACCATTGCATCTTTGACAAATATCTCTTCCAATGTTTAGGAGTATCAATTTCTCATAGATAACCTCCTCATGTCATCTTATAGTCGTCTAAACACTAAAATTGTAGGTGATATTACTATTATCGATTCCCCTTGGTACAAGATTTATATGTATATATCTAAAACCTCATTCTTCTTTCTTTACTAACATACAACCTAAAAAATTAATTTATTCACAACACATCCTAATACACTTTGCTTGGTGATACACTCTATTACAGATATTATGATGGGACACTTCTTAAATTTTCAAATTCAAGTGAACTCAAATTGTCACTTAAAGACGTGAAAAAATAGATTTGTGGAGTCCATACAATTTGAATGGTCCTTGCCAATAAAATCCTTTGGATAGGATATTATTGGTCCATAATGGATGTTGATGCATGTGCTCATGTAAATAAATGTCTTACTTTCTAGAAACATGGTGATTTAATTCATGATCACTCATGAGTGTTTGACCCTATTACTAATACTTCGCTATTTTATTTATGGGGAATCAATCTCATTGGTAAGATAAACCCCACTTCCTCTTATATCCATAAATATATCCTAACTAACATTGAATGCTTCACTAGGTGGTTGAGACAATCCCTCTCACTTCTATTATTATTATCAACCAAATTTACACCCTTTGGAAGGTAGTTCAAGCCTTCAAAATTTTTAATAACATGGAAAAAATCATAGGTTGTGGGTGGCCTAAACTTGGATTGAATATATAGGTTAGAAAGCTAGCTCCCCTTGATGTATCACTTAGGCTCATCAAACTACTCTACCAACTTGCTAGGAAAAGAGAGAGAAAAGTATTCTCATGGAGGTGATGAACCAAATATACTTGACCAATACCAACCAGTTGAAAATGCAATTAAAATATGAGAATAACCTAAAGAAACAATAATCTTAATATATATTTCTAAATCAACATTTCACATGAAGGTTGTGAAGAATTCCTTAGCTAGGAGGACTAGTCAAGAGGTCATATCATGACACTACTGAATAAGATACTCACTCAACCTTTGAAACTCACTTAAACACTTCAAAAGACTTATAAAAAGGATTTAAAGTTGAAAATGAATCTTATACAAGGACAACATACCAAGGAAGTAAAGATAATCACTTTATAAGATCAAATAATCAAGCACACACATTAAACCATTCAAATAAGGAGGTAAAATTAGAATTTTCTCATTGATCAAATGATTAAAAATGGGCAAGAATTCTCCATACCCAGGTGGAGGATACAAACATATCCTATAAAGGCTATATATATATATATATATATATATATTATATATAGAGAGAGAGAGAGAGAGAGAGAGAGAGAGAGAGAGAGAGAGAGAGAGAGAGAGAGAGAGAGAGAGAGAGAGAGAGAGAGAGAGAGAGAGAGAGAGAGAGAGAGAGAGAGAGTTATATCAAGAAATGAGTTATAGAACTGTCTAATCAGGTCCTCAAGGACAAGTGTTGATATTCTAAAGATTTCTTCCTTGATCAAAGTGGTGTAGGAGTTTGTAACTTGTTTGACACCTTGATCTTGCTATTTAAAAATGCCCCTTCCCTTAACTTGTGAGATGACAAATGGCCTTATTAATTTTTGAGTCACCTTGAGTTACATTCTTGTTCTGATCTTAACATCTTACACTTTTTTATGAGTCTTCATAACTGATGCCACCATGATGATTATAACTCTTTAGGTGGCTTGAAGATCTACTTTTCCTACTATGCCAATCTTAGCCAAATAACTCAAAAATTGAGTTTGATTTTATAAATTCCATTCTTATCCATGAGATTCATATTTAAATCATATCAGACCTATATCAACTCCTTTGGAGTCGTCAAACTCTCTCCAAGACTCCATTTTACATCAAAAGCTCTCACTAGGCCTCATTCTTTATAACCATGAAAGCAAGAAAACATCCTTGTGTAGAATAATTTATGGAGGGTCTTGGGAAAATTAATATATTTTTGAGTACCTAGTATGACTTTACAACTCCATGCCAAGTTTTAGGACTTGAGAGTGAGTGGAAGTGTCTTTTTTCTATTGTTCTTTCCCCTTAATTAGGCCTCCTTGTCTAGAAGGCTAAGTTTCAACTAAATACTTCTACCACACATGTGAAACCACAAAAAATAATTTTATTCATTTTATATAGCCTAGCACCAGCCCCCATTCCAAATTTGAGGTCCCGAGACCCTATGGAATTGTGAGAATCATGAAATGGTCTTAAAACCTAGTCTCTTTTAAAGCCTATTTAAGACTACCTTGAAAAAATAGGTTTGTTTGAGCATCTACAAGGTGTATTTTACATATTTTTGTGCTTGGATAGATATAATACATCTAAAAACACCCTCTCTAATAGTTTTAAAGTGTTTAACTATTCAAAACTCTGCAAAACACCTAAAAAACCTTGTAAAATAAGGCATTAAATGTAGTCCATACTATTACAAGTACAAAAAAAACATGGTGAGGACCTTTAGAGAGTGTAAAAAAATGTTTAGGATATTTTATAAGTGATTTAAGTGATTTAATGTAATTTATAGGTCCATCTCTCACATCAAGTCCTTACAAGGGTTTTAGGAGGGTTTCGAGTGGCTTAGGTTCTTAATGATTATTCATAAACCCTAGGCCCTTAATCCCTAAACCAATGTCATAATTTTAAATTGAATTAATCCACTAAAATTTACATAGGATCACAAGATCCCATGCATCATGTCTATACTGATAAAAGTGCAAGAAGTTGGTCTTCAAGTTAGGCCATTAGAGAGTGGTTTGACTTCTTAGGAATTATTCATGAAGGTTGAATGCCTAAACTAGCAACCAATGAAATAATTTTTCATTTTAGGGACCTATCTACCATATATGAAAAACAATTTTTCCATTCATCATTTCAAGGCCTCAACAAGCAGTTAAAACTTGGTCTTGAATAGCAGTCATACACCTAATGAAACTTGAGGAGGTCTTAAAGGCCAAATTGACACTTTCCTTGTCTTCCCCTACTTTTGGATAGCCTTTTAGGGTCTATACCAACATTTTATACTCACCAATTTCCTCAAGTTTCTCATTTACCCCAAAAAATTCCACCCTTCTCTTGACTATTTATATGGACTACATGTGTAATGTTAGGCTTACCAAGGCTAAATAGGGTTTCAACATTCCCCCCTTTTATGACTAACTATGAGGAATAAATGAAGTAAAATTATCACTATGTAACCAATTCAAAGTTATTTTAATCTTCTTATACCTTTTCTCAACTTACTAAGTATGTGTCTTCACTTGACAAGGTAGGTTATGAGTGCCATGTTGACTGTGTGTGCAAGGTTTAGAGAGTCTTATTTGGTCATCCTTTTCTGAACCAAATTCATGTTTACTTTGACCTTAATAAACTCGTATAAATTTTATATGATCTCAATAAAACTCCCATCTCATTTAATGTAGGTGGCATTCTCTTCTCAAGTTTAAAAATAACCTATCTTTCTTAAGCCAACCTATAGGTGTCAATTTTGGGGTCTTAACTGTGTCTTAGGAGTTTAGGGCTCTTTTGAAAGTCATTGGTCACCTCAATAAACCTTATCACAATATTTAAAGTTTATAACCCTTCATTTTCCCTCTATAACTTTATAAAATCACTACATCTTTACTTGTATACACATGTTTCCTACCTGTGTCTAACATGTGGTTGTAGGTGGTCATTTAGTGAGTTTTGACTGTGTTTAAGCTTAGAACTTATCTACAAGTCATTGAATCACATTGAAAATTGTGGATCTAAATGAAGGATATTTTCATTTCCATATAAGATTATTAGCCTTTCATAACACTCATAGGATTGAAACTTCTTATCCTTATACACATGCATATGTATGAGTGCTAAGCCTATAGACTCTTTTGGTGGTTTTGACATTAGTCCTTTGAACCTTATAATTATAAACAAAATAAGATTATTCATTGAAATATGAACCTTATCACTTAATTTATGTAATGACTCATGTTTTTAGTACACACTCTTCCTTTCATGACAATTAGTTCTTATCCAAAATGAGGACCTACAGGTTTGGAACTAGAAGGTCTGCGTTTTTGCTTAGATGGACTATTAGAGAAAACTAATTTATTGAGTCTTAAATCTTGGAGATAGAATAAAATATTTTCCAATTTAATATCACCATATTAATATTCCTATAAACTTCAATTAAACATTATTCCATCTCAAATTTTCCATCTGTATGTATAGGTTTGCTTATATAGTCAACTCATATGCAAGACTTGTATACAAAAGTTGGATCCTATGAGTTTATTCATACTATTGATGATGCAATGAGATAATCTAAGGATAACTAAGTGATTAAAGGTGAATTATAGGTCTTCTTCACTATTTGAACATTCTCAACCTGATACCTATAGTTTATGATTGTCCACCTATAAGTTTGTAGACCTGTAGGTGGCTAAAACACATTTTAGCCCTTTATTTGAGAGTATAATTGGACCTCACTCTCATTACCTTGGATTTTAAATTTGTCTAATGAAATTATTGTATACTATCATGGTTTCTATATTGGTATTTAGGCGAGGTTTAGCTTTTGTGTTGTAGGAGACTGTTCATGCACAGACAATGATTCCAAAGAGAAAGACACCTGGTATCTCTTGAAGGATCATCTATAAGGAGATAATTATCATGGAAATGGAACATTAATCATGAAATATTTAGGGATTTTACATTAATAATGAATAAAATTTAAACGTCTAAGAGTGACAATAATTCAAACCGACCCAAAGACTTATAAAAAGGGTGATATGTTTCACATGCTTAAAGTACTAGTTATTTTAATGAATACACGTCATGAGGTTGAGTTGATTGATGAAAAAAAATTTAAAAAGACTCCTTTGACATATAAAAACATACCACAAAATTCATTCTCCTCCATCAAACTTTGAAGTGAATAAATAGGAGCAAAATCATATCGTGCTTGAATGAACAAGACATAGTGACCTCCTTACAGTCTTAACGATTGTTAATAAATGAAAGAAGATTAATATAAAAAATAATTCAAAAAAATGTAAGATTAATATTACCCCTAACATTAACCAAAATTTTAGCCTCCAACTTTCTCTCTCATGGATGTACCATGCATTTGAATTTTGCCTTTTTGAGCTTGTGAAGGCAACGATGAAGGAAAAAGAGAGTAATTTTAAAAGTTGAGACCTAAAACTTCCTTCCACACATTATTATGACTTGTATAATCTTAAATGACACTCTTGAACTATTTTCACTTGAAAATGAGTTTTTGAAGTCCATATAAGTACCTTAAACTACCCTTTTAGAGTGATTTCTGAAGTAATTGACTTATCTGACATGTGTGGAAGTTATATAAATCATTAAATAACCTTTTAAAATGTTATTTTATGGATTATTCTCTTTGGAATCTTTTTCATACATTTGAATTAGTCAAACCATCATTTTTCATCAAAAAAACTTTACCTTAAAGTTTGCAAAAGAACCTCAAACTTTTCAAACATACGTGAAATATTTATACAAGTGATTAAGGTATGAAAGGAATTTTAGAGTCACCTAAAAACATATGACACCACTTGACCAAGTATCATTCCTCCATGACATGACTAGACCACTACAAGACCAAAATAAGACATTACCTTAATTCCTCTAAAATTACGTTAAACAATGCTAATAAGGTTTTAGAAAGATGTTTTCAAGACCATATAAGACATGTAAAATATTTAAAATAGGTTACAAAGACATGAAATTCAAGTTTTCACATATAGGGGTTGACCTTTTGACCTTGGGGTCAAAATTGGTCAACAATTATCAACAAACATATTTCTAAATTCATCCTAAACCACCTCATTTTCCACTATGGCATTCCCTCTTCCATTATATCCAATAGTGGGAAGTTATTCAAGAAAAAAGACATGAAAACCCTCTATATAAAATTTCATATTAAACATAGGTAATCTATGCCCTATTACCCTCAACATACATGTCAAGTTGAAGCATCTAATAAAACCATTTTCAAAATCATTGATAATAATGTTAACAAAGCTAGTTGATATTGGAATTTATAGGGTATAATTGATGATGAAGATTATAGAGTGGCTAGAATGCAATAAATAAAAGTCTTGGAGGAGAAACAAACACATTGAGTAATCTTAAGGAATATTAGAATATGTTATGTCATAGTTATAACAAGTGTATCATCCCAAGAGAATTTTAAGTGGGTGACCTTGTCCTAAATTAGAATAAAAAAATACTAATGCATGGCACAAGAAGAATGATAAATTTAAGCCAAATTGGTTGGTTACTTTCATGTCACTATAATTTATGGTTCTGGGTCAAATAGACTAGCTACACTAGAAGGATATGAGCTTGAGGAGCCCATGAACATTATGCATCTCAAGAATTTTCATACCTAAATTGGTTGAAAATTTTCTATAGAGGCCCCTACTTGAGGGCATTCCATTCATATTCTTTAATTCAAATTTATGTCATTTTTCATTATAGAGGCAAGCTTTGTCTTTCCTCTCATTCGTTCTTCCTATATTGAATCTTGATTATGACGTACAATACTATAGGTGGTTTTAGCAGAAAGCTCAAAAAATATTTTAGATTTAGTCATCATCAACACATCTTTACAAGCAAAATATTAGAATGTCAACATGCATTTTGAATGTTTTCCCTATGTTTTAATCTTATACACAATTTATTCTAGCATTCTAGTAATCCCACATTCTTATTCTATCTCATTCCTTTTGCATCCTAAATTGGTGTTGAAGGGTAGTTATTTCATGTCTTAGTATTGTGGTGGAACAATAATCCTTTCATATTTCCCCTTGTATATTTCCACACTCTTAATCTTTTTTGATATAACCCATTGCACCCAGTTTAGCTATTATTTGAGCCCCTACCTAAGGTTGTTTTAACTCTTCTAGATGGTTCATTGTACATTTGTTCACATTCCATTTTTTATCTTAGTCTAAAAATCCCTAAACATTAGCAAATTCCAATTTTTTTGAAAATCAAAACATTCAAAAAAGGCCTCCCATCTCCATAAAAGATATAAAGCCACAAAACCTTTGTGTAGTTTGTCATCATTCATTGGTGGCTTTGCCTATTAGTCATGTTCTAGGTGGATAATCCTCCCTTAGCATTTTAACATTTCATGGGTGGAATCATTTTATCCCATCATCATCATCTCTAATAACCATTGTTATTTCTTAATTAAATTCCCATTTTTGGGATAACTACATCAGCCTAACTTCCATACAATTTATGTGGGTAATATTTGGATACATGGTGTAGCTTAGGTCAACTCAGCCACTATCATTTCCACCTCTTTATATTCCATGCTCTTGCCATTTTGTGAGCCCTTTTATGCTATCATCATTTTGTGAGTTTTTATTTTATGCTCTCATTGTTTTCCAAGCCCATTTACACTCTTGTTATTTTCTGAGCCAATCCCATTTTCCTCTCCAATCAATTTCATTCTAATCATTATCATCAATTTTATTATTTCCCATTCCTTAGAGAACTACCTCTGGTCTGATAGTCCATATGAACTATATAGGAAATGTTTAGTTTCATGGGGAAACTGATGTTGGCTTAGCCATTCCTTCCTTATTCTTCTATTCCCCCTTCTTTGTCTAAATTGTCATGCTATCATATATGTTACTCCCTAAACTTGGAACATATCACCAAAAGTAATGTCTTATTTCCACATTCATATTCACACAATGTTGGTTAGTTTGATTACTATTTATTTCTTATTTTTTGTTATGCTTGTTATTTGTTCATTCAATTTGTTTTGCTTGCTTGTTTAATTTTTTTTAATCATATTGGTTTTTATTTTATTTTAATTTTATTTGGTGCATTATGTTTGTAAACGTATGTCTCAATTATCCATATATTGATCTTAACTTGTAGAATATATGTATGATTTTATTTGCTGGTCTATTTTTTTTTAGTGCATTATGACTTACACTTAAGTCTTGATTTTTCATATATTGATCTCAAGTTGTTAATAAGTCTTATCTAGACTAATCTATACACAAGTGGAAAACAATGCTATCATGATTTATTTATATATTGGAAAAATCAAACATTCATGTGATAAGGAGACTTTTTTTTTTATCAATGTCATATAATAGAAAAAAATACCCTCATAGGATGATTACACATGTGCTCATATTCAAAAACATCTTAAAACATAAATCACATTTGATATATGTATAAAGTGCAACATCAACATGGAAATTAAATACAACTAAATCATGTCAAACAAATCTACATCCACATCAATATCATAGATCTAATGTATAACAAGTGCCAACATCCATAAACCAAAATCATATATATCAAAAATAATATAAGAATTTATTTATATCCAATGATTGAAAAATGAATGACTATATACATCAAGATATACATATACATCACCAAAAATATATAATATAGAGCTACAATAAATTTTTTAGTTATGGATCTAATCATATCTAGTTGGAGTCTACTCAAATATCTATCATGTCCAAGGCACTAGTGACTGTAGTGGTGGTGGCCCCATAAATATTTATTATAGTAGCAATTATGATACTAATCTCTCAGAATCAATAATGAGACATGTTCTAGATGTATGATTAATCCTCTATCACTAATTGTACTCTCTACAGTTTAGTTTCCTCAACCTTGCTAACACTATTATCTTATAGAGGCTCATGTAATACCTAGTAACATCCTTCACACATAGGGCATCATCCTTTTCCTATAAGGAATCATCATTAACATACACTATATCATCCAGTGCCTTGGCCAAACCCTGATAATAAAAAATCTATCATGTCATGTCCATCTCCCCATGGACCCTCTGATCATATGATCAGGTTCGATCTCACTTTATTCAATCCCCATCCTACTCTCCTATGGAAGTCACTAGCTCTGCATCCTTCATCGTAAGCTTCCCCTATACTACCATCAATTGAGATACCTACCCTCTTGATGTTGTAATATCAGTGTCTCACTCAATAATTATCCCTTGTAGTCTAGTCTTATCAACATATGATGTCACTAATTTATCATGTAACCCTACCACATCCTTCTCTAATCCTAAAATATTAGTCACTTTGGTTGTGATCTCCCTCTACATTCTTTCTATCAAAGCTTGACATTTTGCTAATCTAGTAGGTCTTGATGGACCTGCTTTATCTTCCCCTAGCTATAAACCCTACCTTTCACAATTACCATCTTTACATTTGGGGTGGAACCTTATCCTCCATCCCCTTCAACATATAAGGCCCCATCATGGATATTCCATGTCTCATCATCTAACGTATAATATATAACCAAAGGAAAAATATTTTTCACCAGAACCTATAGTAGTTTATGTGCAATCGGTTTGACCAAATCTTGCAATACATGTTATGAATTTGTTGTGTATAAAATTATAAATATTATTATAAGACCTAGGTAGATGCACAAATTTAGGGGACAAAAAACATGAGACAATTAAAAATACAAACCATTTTTTGTAAAGGGTGTATGCCCTTTAAAAAAAAAACCAAAGAAAAATTATGAAAGGGTTGGTCCCGACCTAAAGGGCATACAACCTTTGTAGTACAAAGGGCGTATGCCCTTTAAAAAGGGTGTACACCCTTTTTATTGAAAAAGATAATGCCCTTTGAAAAGGGTGTACACCCTTTGCAAAGGGAGTGCATCCTTTGCATAGGGTGTAAGCCCTTTGCAAAGGGAATACACCCTTTTTAAAATCCATGTATTTTTTTACAATTAGACTTCTGAAATCCATGTATTTTTTGTTTGTTTTTCAATTAGAGGTATTTTTTTTCAAGCATTTGTATTACATTTTATATTCTTGTGCTTTAAATTTATTTTATTAGATATAACAAATTAGGGCCACTCAACATCTTCTAAAATTGATTATAGAGTTGTAGGAGTTACCATTTAGAAGTTAGTTTTTAAAATTCTATTCTTGTCAATATTTAGTTTTCATAATTCTAGGATCAAAAGGTGGAATGAGAAACGAGGTTACAAATCATGTTACGTATGTAATAGATCTATACCATTGAGGATTACATGTCTATATTACCTACTTAAGTAGTCCCTATCTACTTTATCTACTTGATTATGCTCTACCTATTAAATAACTAAGCTATGGCTTGATCTCAAGGAGTATGTCCTACCTAAATACACAAGCCATATCTTGATATTTACTATTCCCTACTAGTGTCAAATTAAGTGCTCCACTTACTCAACCTAGTCTACTTCAAGGTCCTCTAGAAACATTATTACAATTAGGTCTCTTCCTAACCATAAGTTATCTCTTGGTCTATCACAAAAGGTATTCTAAGTATTGGTTTTAAAATACTAATGACCTTATTCTTTATTATTATCTCTTGACTTCTTAGCCTCTGTATTTAGATCAAAAGACACTTTCAATGACTTAAAATAGGGTACTTAGTCCCAATATAGTAATCTACCTTCAATCAAAACCCTTCTTTGACTCCTGAAGCACTCAATTGTACATCCTTACTTCTTTGAATAATATTATGAGGGTTTTACCAATTGTTTGACTCAAGCTTCTTACTACATGAAGAACATGAACTCAAAAATCAAATGACAACAACTCTACCCTTTATAGGCCTATTAGGCCAAATTCTCCCTCTTAAGGACTTGATATAAAGAGGCCTACAACTACCTTGTTTTTTGGACTGATTAAATTCAAAAACTCAATGAAAATATCAAGATAATGATACAAGACTCATAGGTGTCTTTACACAATCTCAAGATACCAATTAGATCACCAAAGCACCCAAAAAGTTGACTAAGTCCTAAGCACTGGTATAATATTGTGTATAGGCATGTTTGGTATTGAAAATGTGTTATTAATCTAAGGTCATCAAAGGATTACTATAAATATTTATTAAGATGTTTGGAGACTATCTTTGAGGATAAGAAACCAATTTCCTTTATTGCTTTCTTAAGAATAAGAATTTGATGGAAACTCTACTCTTTAGGTCCAGATTGCCTAATCGGCTTACTTGAAAGGATATTGACTTGGCTTAATTATAAAATTCTTTGAATCACCTTACTTCTAAGTATTTTATAGTTTTTACATAATAACATTAGACCTTCATAAGAGGTTTATACTCAATCAACAAAGTTGGAGATGTACTATACTTGGAGTTTGTTATCTTTGCCTTGGAATCTTCTTAACAACATTGTTATCAACTTAGAAAATTAACTTTAATTAATGGGTCTATCAATATGTATAAATGAATAGCCTATATAATGTAACCTATATCATATATATAATAATGATACAGTCATTCATACATTACATCTACCACATACATGGTACTACATGTAAGTATTCTATCACTCATACATGACATCTTCATGTGGTCATGATATGGTCACTCATATTGGACATGAATTCAGCTCATAACCCTAGTGCACTCCATTTCCACCTAAACCATTAAACCTAAAACTCAAACCCCTAACCCTCAACACTAAACCTTAAACCCTAAACATTAAAACTTAAACCCTAATCCCCAAACCCTCAAACATAAACCCTGAACCATGAAAACTAGCTAATATACCTAAACCCTAGACCATAAGTCCTAAACCTTAAACCTTTAACCCTAATATATTATCCCTAAACTAGAAACAACAATCCATAAACCCTAAACTATAGACCCTTAATATATAAACTTAAAACATTAAAATTTTTACTTTATACCCTACACCCTAAACCTTAAAACCTAAATATAAGACCTTAACCCTAAAACCCAAACCATAAACTGAAAATCCTAAATCTTATACCCTAAAACCTAAATGTAAGCCCTTAACCCTAAATCCCAAGCGTAAAAACATAAAACATAAGTCATAAACCTTAAACATTAACTCCTAAACCAAAAATTATAAACCCAAATCAAAAATCAAAAACCCAAAACCTTAAACATTAAACCTAAATCCATAAACCCTAAACCTAAAACCCCAAACCCCAAACCATAAACTCTAAACCATAAACACTATCCCAAATCCTAAACCCTAAGCCCTAATCCCCAAATACTAAATCCCAAACCCTAAATACTAAACACTAAGTTCTAAACCCCAAAACCTCAACCAATCCCCCAAGACAAAAACCCTAAACCTTACACCCTAAACCCTAAGTGTGAAACCATAAACCCAAAACTTGAACCCCAAACCTTAGAAGATAAACTCTTGGTCCCTTGATCTATAAACCATAAATACCAAACCTTTAAGCATAAAATATAAATTATAATCCCTAAATACTAATCATTAAGCCATAACACTAAAACTTAAACCCTAAATGCTAATCCCTATACACTAAACCCTAAGTTGTTAATCTTGAACCATCAACCATTAACCTTAAACCCTAAATTTATAAATCATAAACCTTTATCCATAAAACATAATCTTGAGTTATCACTTGTATAGAGAAAGGAAAGGGGGCATTGGCTAAGCCATATCTTGAAAGGATAGGGGTCATTTTAACCTATATAGAGAAAGGAGTGACTAGGTACATTTGTGTAAATGGATTGAAGTTGGATTCAAGATGAATTCCTGAAAATTTGTGGGTTATTTAATCAATGGGTCTATCAATATTTATAAATGGTTAACATGTAGCATTCAACCTGTAGTATACATATAATAATGATACAATCATTCAAACATTACATCTACCCCATACATAGTACTACATGTAGGTATGTTAACACTCATACATGTCATATTCATGTATTCACGATATAATCACTCACACCAGACACAAATATAGCTAATCACCCTAGTACACTCTATTTACACCTAAACCATTAACCTTAAAACCCAAACCCCAAACCTTAAACATTATAAACCTTGAATTTTGAACCCTAAACCTAAACCTTAAACACCATAAAACTTAAACACTTAACCCTAATACATTATCACTAAACCCAAAACAATAATACCTAAACCCATAAACCTAGATCGTAAACATAGAAAAAACCTTAAAACCTAGACTTTATACCATAGACCCTAAGCCCTAAAACCTAAACTTTAAGCCTTTAACCATAAATCCCAAACCATAAGCCTAAAATCCTAAATCCTAAACACTAAACCATAAAACATTAACCTCGTAGGTCCTTAATATTAAACACTAAACCTTAAACATAAAATTCCAAATCATGAACCTTAACCCCTAAACACTGAACCCCAAACCCTAAACCCAAAACCTTGACCCTTAAACTCTTAAAACTAAACCCTAATCCTAAAACCCTAAGCACTAAACCCTAAACCTTGAAATTTGAACCATAAACCACAAACCCAAAACCATAAAACCTCAAACCTGAAACCATAGACCCTATATCCTAAAATTGGATAAACCATACACCTTAAAAACTAAATTCTAGAACCTAAACAATCAAATCCAAAAAATGAAATATAAAATTTGAACCGTAAAACCTTAACCTAAAACCCTAAAAATGAAACTTAAATGACAAACACTAAACATAAATTATGGAAACCACACTATAGAGGAATGATGCAAGCATTGGTAGTTCAACTCAACCCCCTCTCCACTTTCCTATCATAATTCCTACACAAGCGCAAATATTTCAATGCAAGGAGAAAACATGCCATAACAAAGTCATTAACACAAATGCTAATAATTTATACTCATGACCCACATAATTATTTGAGAATAACTCACAAACATGAGAATATCCAAAATGATTTGGCCTTTTCACTCAATGATTTGGAAATAATTGTGTCTAGAAGAAGGATTTCAACTCATACGAAGTAAGTGCAGAGAGAAGAATTTTTTTATCTATCATCATTTTTCATCATCCCTCATCATTCAAAATGATTTTCTTCCATGCAAGTGACAAGAGGATATTATGTTATTTCCACCATGTAAATCATTCAACAATCTCCCTAAAGTAATCCATCATGACCCTATCTAATCTACTAGACATTAATGAGAATAATCACCCTAGTACACTCTAATCAGAAAAAAAGAATTGAAACACAATTCAAGATTCATCTAAAAAATATATTGCTTAGTCTAAAACACATTTATACTAACTATTAGATTGGAACACACTCTACCAAATGAGGGAGTGACTAGGGATGATGATAGAGTGATTAGGTATGATGAGTGAAAATGAGTGAATGGTTAGGGACAATGAGGTATGAGGACATATGAGGAGAGCAGTATTAGGGATGATTAAGGATGATTAGGGTTGATGAGGGAGTGATTATATATGATGAGGGGTCCAATGAAAGATGATGAATGATTAACTAGGGATAATAAGAAATGATGATGGTTAATGAGGGAGTTATTAGGGATGATGAGGGATGATGAGAGTGTGATTAGAGATGATGCTCAAGATGATGAAAGAGTGATTAGGTATGATTAGGGTTGATTAAGTTTGATGAGGGAGTGTTTAAGTATGATCAATGACAATGAGGGATGATGAGGGAGTTACTAGGGATGATAAGGGTTGATGAGGGAGTGATTAGCAACAATGAAAGATGATGATAGCTAATGAGGGAATGATTAGGGATAATGAGGGACAATGAGAACCGATGAGGGAATGAATAGGGATGATAAGTGAATATGAGGGTTGATGAGGGAGTGATTAGGGATGATGAGGGTCAATAAGGGAGTAACCTATGTGAATTTGGAATGCTAGAATATGACTTTATTTTACATGAGTTTGGAATAATGCATGATATTGGAATTGAAGAAATCATAGATTGACCATCTATATGACATTTATTTTAGAGTGAATGGTATCTTTTTAGAATGAATTTGAATGGTGTTTGATTTATTCTTGTAGACACCAAAAGTATGCACATCATAATTCTGAAAGTAGACCTCGACTACCTTGGGACCCTCTCAAGACTAATCTAACCTTTTGAACCCTAATCAACCTAGCTATCAGTCAGTTTAACTTAACTAGATTAAACCTTCCTTCTATCCCTTCTTACCTTTCACACTTGATCACTAATAGTTAGGTTGACCATCGATGGTCACCTTGATGACCATCAATGTTTAGGGTACACCTCCTTAAGCAAAAGCATTAAGGAGATACCCACCTTGCTTTTCTAAAAATAGCCTGTCTAATTCCAGTTGCAAGCCATTATATGGATGAGTTAATTTTGTAAATCCTAGTTCATGTGTTGTTATAATTATCTTGCCTTGCCTATGAGAGAGATGAGCAAAGAGATGAAAATCCATATGCAAACATCCAAAAACATTTATGAATATGTAATTATTATCAATAGCTTGTGCATCCAGGAGTTTCTTTCTTGCAGGTAAATCACCATTAATAATCCAATAATAATATTTGAGAGTTAACTTGCCACCACATGTCCACCAAGCCTTCAAGTACTATTACTCTATCATAATCAGGCTATATTTCATCAAAAAATCAACCACCTCAACCATCCACCCAATCAACTTTTGGTAAGAAAAGTACTTGATTTTCAGTATTCATTTACTTTGTTTTCATTTTGCAATCAACCTAGGCCTTACCCACCTCTCAAAACCCATATTTTAGATCTAATCAATCAACAATTTATCAACCCATATCTAGATACATTAATCATCGATGGTTGTCTCAACCACCAATGGTCTGCTCAATCACCAATAGTCATCTCAACCATCGATGGTCACCTTAACCACTAACAATCATCCCAAACACCAACGGTCACTATTGTATTAAAAAATAGCAAGCTAATTTCATCTACCTATACCTGACCAAACCTAATTTTCTATGTTCTTACCTGTTCACGATCCCCTTTCTTATTTTTTGAAGCATACCCTAATACCTAGTACTAGTATTAATTAGTTTATTACTAATTTAATCACTTCTAGTCTATTTCTTAGTAAGAACTCTTGTATTCAATTTTAGTACCTTTTGATTTATTGATACAAACACCTTTATTTTTTGTTTATAGGCTTAATTGTTTAAAATATGTGGATTGACAACCCCTAAGGAAGCTCTTGCTTCTGGGTTCTAGCTATCATTAAGCAATTCACCCAACTATTTTTATAACAAACAAGTTTGCTTTAGTGATTTCTTATCTGTAGGTCATCCTCCCAAGACAAAGAGGGGCTCTTCACAATCTTTTGATTCAACATGTGCATTATCAATCAGGTTTTTCAACCATACTCGTACTTATTTTCTTATTTTCCCCTTTCCACTAATAAGCAAGAAATTCATTGAAACATTCTGGCACGCCTGGTAGGACCATTGTGTCTTTACTTGGGTTCTTGTTTGCTTGCATTCTCTTTCTATTGTTTGCTCATTAATGAAATCAAAAGTCTCTTTTGGGCTTAAAATTATGTGCATACATCGACTAATTGAAATTTTATTTCACATAACTTAACTTAAAGGCAAAGTAATCTATTGTAACTTCACTCTTTGTTGCACAAACCTAAACCTAATCAATTTCATCAATTAAACATCAAACATACTTGAGACAATCCCTGACTAGGATTTCATCACTTAGCAGTAACCGTACCCTTTCCTAGCAATCCTACTTGGAGGTCATTACCAAGGAGATGACCAACTCAACTCTCTGATTGAGTATAATCTCTGGATATCATTTTTTTTGGATAAGCACCTGACACCCTTATCGCTGAGGTATGTGAAGTGAGGGGGTAGGCCCCAATACAAAGCCATGTATTTATTCCAATATAGATTATTTTTTAGTGCTTAAATAGAACCTAAAACCAACCTTAGACTTCCTCTATAGTACCTGATCTACAAGACAACTTTTTTTACATAACTTCTTAAGGCATAAGCCAAAAGTGAGATTAATTAAAATTTTAGGGCTTAACATCTCTCTTAGAGTGTGATTGGATTTCTTAGATCATTTTATTGTCTTATCTTTATTTGAGTATTAAGGTTGTTTGTGATTTCTATCTCCCCTATCTTGCATGGTTCTCACTTGCTAGCAATGAAGAGACCTTACAGAGCAAAACCTATCACCAAGTCAACCTACCTCTTCATCCATGGACTAAACCTCTGAACTAGTAGAATATCCTCACCCTTTAGGAAGTCTTACCTTCCCTTAGGAGGTTCCTCAAGGAGACATGAATTTCACCACTTTCCTAGATAACAATCCTGTAGCCTTGCAACATTACCTTACAACCACATCTTACTATATTCTAGCTCTGATCCTATCCATAGATCTACCTTATGGCATTCCCCCCATTTCATAGGGAATACCTCCATTTCTACGGTTACTACACAACCGTTGACTACCCAAGCTTCTTCATCAACCAAAAACCCCTTTGAGACTACCATTGAAAACCAACCAACCCAAACTACCACCACTCTTATACCTTCTACTCCTATCAACCACTCTTCAACTATAGGAGTGCCTACCTTTAACACTACCAACCTTCCTCTAGCTACCTTCAACTCGTCAACCAAAACTCTACTTCAAAGATTTGTGGTGTCCATACCCTTTACCTTGCCACCGATTAGTACAAGGGTCGTAACTCTTCCATCGATCACCAACCTAATTACCGCTCCTATACAACAAACACCCCTTGGACCAAACTTTGGCTACATCCCTAATCTACAAGGGCATGTACCCACTACCCAACCACCTACCTCTACCTACTCTTATCTATCTTCCACCCAACCATTAACATCCACTTACTCATATGTGGCAGGCTCCCAACCTTCTACCCTCTATCCATATATCTCTCAACCACCACAACAATATGCATATTATAACCCTTCGAGTACATAAACCCAAACTGACCTAATGAAGATGCTTATGGAAAAAATTACCACCTTAGAGTCATCCATTTCAGGTGCTCACAACATATTGTAATATGACCAAATTTGTAATGAGCCTATCCATCCATCCATACCTATTAAGCCATATCCTCCGCAATGGGAACTTCCTAGTTCTCTAAGTTTCAAAGTAAGGAGGATCCCCAATAGCACCTTAGGGAATTTAGGAATGCTTGCTATCTCATCACTTATGATGATGTCCTTCTTCTCCACACCTTCCCCATGTCTCTATCCATCCAAACCTTAGATTGGTATAGTGCCTTACCCAAACATTCCATCTTCTCCTTCACCCATCTAGCTCAAACCTTCTTGGATCACTTTTTGATCAATATCTCCAAGAAAGTGTTTATCACTGACCTCTACTCTATTCAAAAGTTTGAGGATGAGTCCATTGCTGATTTTGTGGCTCATTGGAGGAGTCTTATCAACCAACTATCCTTCTCCCTACATCAACTTAAACTCATAGATCTATTTGCTCAGGCATGTGCCAAACATATCTCTTCCACACTACATGTCCAAAGATTCTGAACCTTTGATGAAGCTTTCACCATGGCACATAAGTTGGAGAACTGAGCCATTGATGAAGGAAAGCTTAAGCTCAAAAATAAGAACTCAACCTATAAAACCAACAAGGCTTCTTCCTCTAAATTAAACAACCAGCCCAATACCAATACGAAGAATAAGGGGCTTGTTAATGTGATTATCCTAAAGGCTGCTCCTCCACCTTCTGTTAACCAATCCAATCCCTCTATTTTCTCAAAGCAAAACCCGAGGAACCAAACCTAGAAAAACTAGAAGCAATTCACTCCACTTAGAGAATCATATGCTTCCATCTTGGAGAAGTTATTGAAATCCAATATCATTCAAATTCCTCCTATCAAGCCACCCCAAAAATTTGACTCCTCTCATCCCATAACTAGTTGGTAAAATAAGAATGATTTATGTGCCTTTCACCAAGTGATAGGACATGATGTCAATAGGTACAACACCTTCAAGATCCTTTTCCAATCCCTCATTGACATGTGGAAGCTTGTATTGGACAACCCCAATGCACCATTGAACCAAGCCATTAATATATTTAGGCAACCCTTCCCAAACCATGCTCTTACAAAGAATGAGAGAAACAATGTCTAATGCTCTCATGATACCCATATGGTTAACATGGTCCTTGATGCACCCATTTTTGAACCACCTAATACCCAATATTCTAATTGTCTATAACGTATTGAGATAGTGGACTCAAATTCCCTTCCTTTAGACACTCAAATAAGGAAAAACCATCTTCTCCTCCTCCACTTATTGAGGTAGTAGAGCCATTAGCCACCATTTTCACTGATATATCAAAACAACCAACCATCATCATCTCGCCCTCACCTTTAGATATCGAACAAACCAATCCCTCTTCGAAGATCATTCTCAAGGAGAAAACCACCTATCATAGAGGAACCATAGAGGAACCACCTATCTCAACCTCGCATATTTTGATTGAGGAAGAGGATGAGGTTACCATCCCTATGTCTCCACCTAAAGGGTTATCTTTTAGGTCCATCATTTAGGGAACCAAACCAACCTATAAAACCTTCTCTAGGCTAGTGAAAAAATTGGAGTTTGTTTCCAACCTTGACATGGATCGAGCCACCTTCTGGAAAAAATTAGGTCTCCTTTATATTACCTGACTGAAGCCTCCAACCCTTTCTTGGTCAAACCAACCTATCACTTCTATTGGATAATCCCTTACCATATCTACTCAAACAACAAAACTAACAAACCCCCAACCACGTAAGCCAACCAAGATCCAAGTAGCCAATCCCTCTCTTATCATCCCAACCAGATCTACCAAGAGCCTTGGTATCCTTCCTACACCAAGCCTTAGTCACCTATATGTGAAAGTGAGACTAACCCCCTCAATCCCACCAACCAAATGCCAAACCAAAGCAACCACAGAGGCAAAATCACACAAAGGCTAGTAGGCCTAAACTTTGCCTCCCTCAACTTTTCCCTCCATTTGGGGCCTCATCCCTCTACCTTGAATAGGAGGATACTTACCTCTACCAAAACCCCACCACCTCTCTTGGTTATGCCTTCACAGTTGCTCTCTAATACATCTCTTTTCACTATGCCAACAATACTTAAGCTACCTACCTTGTGATCTTCCACCTCTAGCTCATCAAATTCCTTGCCTAGACTGAAGCCATCAACCAAATGTACCACCTTACCTATGGTACCCACTACCAAACCTATTTACAGACAACCTCCTACCTTAACTAGTAGAGAAAAAATTGCTAAAACTTTACCATCCTTGGCCAAATCCTATTTGACCATTCTTCATAGGTTATTACAAGACTCTTGTTTAAACCTACCTCCCATCAGACCATTTGACCCTCTATCTTCAAAACCCACCTAGTATAATGATCACCAAGTGTACGCTTATCATAGGACATAGGGACATGATATAGAGAACTGCAAAGCTCTCCAAACCATCACCCATTAGATTTATGATGAGGATGATCTGTTATCAGATGAACCTCTTATGAGTCCCATACTAATTCAACCACCAACTATACCTACCCAACACTCTCCTACTCCACTCTCACCTCAAAGTGAAGATGAATCTGACCAATCCTCTAGCTCAACCTCTCCTTCTATTCATATTATCAACATGGTCACAAGAGCACACTAGAAATATAAGGGGAGGGCTAAGGTGTCTATTCCTTAGAGATACCCCTCTTCAAACTCCCAACCATCTTTATCTTTGACCAAACCCAAGGTGTCTATCTTAGGTGCCTCTCAATCTAACCCCTCAAAATATATTAGGAGAGATTTCATCAAACTAATTCATCAAACCTTGATAAAGATGAGCTTGTATGAGTTAATCTCTACCTTTCCCCACAATTACCAAGTGCTTATAGAAGCTTTGAAATCCATTGAGGTCCAGCCTGAGGAACCCCAACCTCTAGCCACCTTTGTCAGTGCCCTTCAAATTTCCAACATTATTACCTTCAGGTATTTAAAAATACCTTCCATCCACCTTGAGGACACATATACTCCTCTCTTTATCACTACCTACATCAACCAAACCCACATAAAATGGGTCATGATTGATGGGGTATCCATCATAAACATCATCTCCTCTCACACCTACAACCAACTCCACCTATTGGACAATATTATGTCTAAATCCTTGATCATCCTTCATTCCTTCAATGATACCATTGACACTACATTGGGAACTGTCATCCTTCATATCTATGTAGGACCCCGTACACTCCCCAAACTATTCTATGTTGTTGAAGGTGAAGTCCAATACAATGACTTGTTAGGAAGACCTTAGATTTGATCCATGGATTATGTTCCCTCTATCCTCAACCATTGCATTAAGTTTGAGCATGAAGGCCAGGTCATCACCATCCAATTTGACCCAAGTCCATTCTCAACATGAAATATGACCTACTACCCCAACGATGTCCTCATACCTCCGTCTAGCACCCCTCAGTAGCTAAAACCCAACCTTTAACTACCAAAGTATATATCATAGCTCCTTCTACCGATAAGGCAAAAAATAGTTCCTCTATACCTTCACACTAAATCCCTACCATAGACCCTTTGGAATTCATGTTCTATCACCTTTTGTTGGGGGACTATCTCCTTTTAACAATTGATGCTTTCCCTACTCCTCATGAGTACAGGAAACTTACCAACCAATCAGGATATGACTCTAATGTTAGAACTGTCATTCCCTTTAGACCTCCCAACTATCAAACCCATTTTGTCTATGGGGGACTCGATAAATCCCTTGATGATTTTTCCACTTTGACCGTTCATTGCCAGTTTCTCTTACCTTGATAAACCAAGTTTTGCCAAGACATACCTCTATCGGTGTGTTTGGAAAGGTTTCAATCTTGGATGATATGAGCATGGCCCACATGAATTGGTCACCATTGAAACTAGGAAGTGATACAAGAAGCATAGAATTGGTTTCATATTGCCTAAAAATTAGAAAGTCAAGCAACTTAAAACACCTACCACCACTATTGTTGAGAAGGATACCCCTTCCTCATCAACCTCACCACCACTTATGTGTGAGGATGATGACATCATATTACCTAACTTTTTTTTTGTCAACATGATCAACCTCATACCCCTAACTTATCAGGAGGGGGCAACCATAACCATCCCTTTGACCCATCTTGAGATGATAGGAGAAGACTCTCCTACCATTAACACTATCCAATGTCTAGATGATGATTCTATCCTCACCTACCTTGGTGCCCCAGATTCTTAAATTCATAAATCCCTTCCTCTTAAGACTTTGACCATGTTGAATGATTCCACCATGGACATAAACTTGGGTACTCTAGATAACCCTTGTATTGTCAAACTTGGACAATCATTGAATGCTGAGGAAATTCAGGACTTCCCCTCTTTCCTCCAAGACTACATCATAGCCATTGCTTAGTCTTAAAGTGATATGCCTAGAATCAACCCCACCATTTCTACCCATAACATAGTCACTCATCATGATGCCAAACCTATCAAGCAAAATATCTGATGCATGCATCCTCACATAGCCCTTCTCATCAAGGAACAACTTCATCATCTTCTATATGTCAACTTCATTTAGCCTATTGACTACTCCTAATTGGTCTCAAATATTGTGCCTATCACTAAAACCAAAGGATGACTACGTATTTATGTGGAATTTCATGACCTCAACCTCGCCTACCCCAAAGATGACTTTCCTCTACCTAGCATCAACTAGCTTGTTTATCTTATAGCTGATCATGAGATGTTATCTCTCATGGATGGATTCTTAGGTTATAATTAGATCTTAATCACCCCTAAATATCAGCATAAAACTACCTTTATCACCCCTTGGGGGACCTTTTGCTATAGAGTCATTCCTTTTAGGTTAAAGGACCTTTTGCTATAGAGTCATGCCTTTTGGGTTAAAGAACCATGACCTACATTTTTCATGACCTTAGCCATAAGATCGTACATGATTATGTGGATGACCTTCTTGAGAAATCCAAACTTTTAAAGGATTACTTATCCATTCTTAAGATAATCTTCAAGTGACTTATCCACTATCATGTCTGTCTTAACCCTAAGAAGTACATTTTTGGGGTCTTGTCAGGAAAGATTATTGGATTCATTGTCTCCCTTTATGGAATTAAAGTTGATCCTACCAAAATCAAAGCAATATTAGACATTCCTCCCCTACCAAACTAAAGAAACTCTAAATATTACAAGGGAAACTACAATCTATTCATCATTTTATCTCCCAAATTTCAAATCGATGCCAACCTTTCCTCCACCTCCTAAAGAAGGATGTGTCTTTAAAGTGGAATAGAGATTGTCAAAAGGCCTATGATTCACTCAAAGAGTACCTCTTGTATCCACCTATCCTCACCCCTCTAAAGGATGACCAACCCTTTTACCTTTATATCTCTACCACCAACCATTCCCTAGGGGCAATGCTGGCTTATCGAGACAAACAACATAGAGAGCAAGCCATATACTACACTAGTCGCACACTTGTAGAGTATGAGAATTGGTACACTCATACTAAAAAAATTTGGTTAGATTTAGTCTTCATGGCCACCAAAAATTTCCACTACATTTCTAACCAAAAAACCTATGTCATTACCAATATCGACCCACTCAAGTACATGCACTCCAGGCCATACCAAAACTAGTTTATATCCAAGTGGCTCATGCTCTTAGTAGAGTTTGATCTTGAGTTCATCTAGAAAAAGTTAATTAAAGAACAAGTCATTACTGACCAATTGGATGAAACACCTTTAGTAGAAAACCAACCTCATCCCCTTGAGTTCCTCGATGAATCCATCATGGCCCTCTCTCAAGCGAATTTCACCTATCAAGTCAGCATGTTCTTCGATGGATCAAAATGTCAATGGGGTGGTGGATGTGGTATCATCATTATCCCCTTTGATGGTGCACCTCTTCCTTTGTTTTTCAAGCTTGATTTTTAATGTACCAACAATATGGCTTAGTATGAAGCCTTATTGATAGGCCATTAGACCACTTTGGCCCTCAGAGTCAAAACCATCAATATCTTTGGTGACTCCCAACTTGTGGTCAATCAAATCAAACCAACGTGTGGTCAATCAAATTAATGGCTCTTACCAATGTAATAATGATGTTATACAATAGTACAAACAACTAGTTGATGAACTCTTAGCATCATTTGAGCACTACCACGTCTAATCAACCCCATGATCTACCAATATGTTGGCTGACAAAATGGCTTCCCTTGCCTCTCAGATACCATCCACACCCTTGGATTATAATTTGTTTATCATTATCCACAAGCTTACCCAATCATCCTATGTAAAACTAGATTTTCCCACTATTTTTAATGTCAAGGAGACCTAACCTGATCGTTGGTATCAACAAACCTTAAACTACCTTAACCTTGGTATAATTCCTTCTAGCCTCTTTAGGAATGCTCAAAAAGAATTTATTCAAGGTACCTCATGTTATACCATTATAGGAGGGATTATTTATAAACATGACTTTGAGGGTATCCTCTTCAATTGCCTACACATTCATGAAGCCTCCCATGTTATCAAGGAAATGCACAATGGTCTCTAGTGGCATCATTGTAGCTAAGTGCATCATTCAACTTAGCTATTATTGGCCTACCATTAACCAAGATTTTTGTGATTATGTGAAAAAGTGTCTTAAGTGCTAACAACACACTAATTTGCATCACACACCCAACCATAGCATTCATGTTTCCATCAATTTCTAGCCCTTTTCATAATGGGTCCTAAACCTCATTGGTGAAATTAACCCTCATTCCTCTTAGTGGCACCATTTAATTATCATCACAACTAAGTATTTTACCAAGTGGGTTAAGGCTATCCCTATAGTCTCAACCAAATTAGAAAATAGTTTTGACTTTATCAACCATCATATCATTTGTTGCTTTAGTGTTCCTCACAAAATTATCATCGACAACGGTAAATCCTTTAAGAATAAGCAAGTCCAGGGTCTATGTAACACATTCAAAATCAAGTTAAGTTTCTCCTCGTCCTATCACCCTCAAGTGAATGGAAAAGCATAAGCCTCTAACAAAACTCTTAATAACATGCTAACTAAAATGGTTAATGCATCCAATAGGGATTGGCATTTACACATCCCCTTTGCCTTGTGGGTATATCATACTAGCATTAGAACCCCTACATGTACTACCCCATTTTCTCTTGTGTTTGGAATAGAGGCTATCTTACCTCTTGAATTCCAAATCCCTTATCTTATCATATCTTTGCAAGAGTTTATTTTGGAGGATGATTACTATTAGAACTATTTAACCCAGCTAGAGCTACTCGATGAGCATCGTCTAGAAACCCTCACCCATCTACATGTATATCAAGAGTGTATCAAATTTGAATATAAAAAACACCTTAAAGGGTGAGAATTTGATATTGGAGACCTCATCCTAAAGAAAAATCAACATGTCACTAATATGGAGAAAAGCAAACAGGGCAAGTTTACTTTCAATTGGATTAGACCTTATATCATAATCCATAAGTATGGGTCAGGAGCTTATCATTTATCTTCTCTCGAAGGCCACCCAAACCCTAATCCCCCCAACACATACCCAAATTGTAACTAAATCAACTAATTTTTTATTCTAACCAATCTAAACACCCCAAATCCCCTACCCACCCTCCTAATTCCTATTTTTACCTAGCATTTTACCTGATACACACCAAAACCCCTACCTAGGGCATAGTCAATCAAAACCAACATTTAATCTACCTACCTTCCCATCCTAAAATAACTATATAAAATTAGACTATTTTATCAAATTTAAGACACTACCTAACTCATTCTTTGATCTCTGTCATGGTCAGAGCCTGCATGCAGCTGATCGATCGTATCCACATGTTCCCTACATCTCGATCCCAAGAGATCACCTCCATCACATGGCTCCAATCATTCACAAATTTCTAACTCAACCAAACACTCAACTATCACATTTTCCACTCAATGCCCAAATCACTTAGAGCTCAAAGTCAGCAAAAATTAATAATAAATGAGTAAAAGTGATTCACTTTTCACTCTTTACCCCATGGATTTTTAGGGTTTTCAACCTGATCATCGATAGTCATGGTGACCATCAATGGTTTCCTATATGGACCCTGACCGTCAATGGTCAAGATGCTCAATTTTTCACATTGACCTTAACATACCCTTTTTTAACAAAACTAACCCAGTCTGACCCACCCATAGAGACAACCTTCTCCACCCACCTTGACTACCTTGTCACCTCATAGTTGGTCCATTTAAACCCAACTAGCATGCTTTTTTTGACATTTTATGACTAGTCCCTTGACCATAGTGACAATATTACCATGTTGACCACCTTTTCAATTTGCACCACCTAGCGCTTACCTGACCCACTTGTGTCTTTAGGGAGCACTTCCTACCTTAAATACCCATGACACTTGACTTATTTATGTTTTCCATGGGAGCACTTCTTGCCTTGGATACCCACCAAAAATATTGACCTTGTCTAGGAGACTAACAAGTGCACCCAATTACCACATCTTAATGTGGTCATGTGATACACTAGTCACTTGTCCCTTAACACCGACATTTATTATTATCAACTATGGTAACCTTGTCTTTATATGATCTTGACTATCACATTTTTTGTCTCATTTTGTGCACCTATTTATGCTTTAGTGCCCAATCTATTATCCACACTCGTGACTCACCTTATACCACTTTTCAAACCCACACCTGATTTTTTTCTTCCTCATCACCTCCTAGTTTGAGGGGAAACATATCCCCCCATACTTAAGGTAATCAATAGACCTTGGACCAATATCAATTTTTGTTTTGTAGCTAGCTAATTCTAAGCCACATAATAGAAAGGGACAAAATGTAGGCACCAAAAATATGCACACTACAATTCTAAATGTTGAGTATCCCTCAACTACCTTGGGATCCTCTCAAGACCAATTTAACCTTTTGACCCCTAATCAACCTAGCTAATAGTCAGTTTAGTTTAACTAGCTCAAACTTTCCTTCTAGCCCTTCTTACCCTTCACACTTGAGCATCAACTATCAGGCTGACCATCGATAGTCACCCTAACCATCAATAGTTAAGGTGCACCTCCTTAACCAAAAGCATGCAAACTACCCACCTTACTTTTCTAAAAATAGCCCATCTAATTCTAGTTGTGAGCCATTGCATGGACAAGTTAATTTTGGAAAGCCCAGTTCATGTGTTGTTGTAACTCTCTCATCTTGCCTATAAGAGAGAGGAGTAAAGAGGTGAAAATCCATCTATAAACATCTAAAAAAATTTGTGAATCTATAATTATTATCAAGAACTTATGTATCCAAGAGTTTCTTTCTTGCAAGTCAATCACCATCAGTAATCCAATAATCATATCTGAGAGTCAACTTACCGCCACCTCTCCAATAAGTCTTCAGGTATTGTTACTCTATTAGAATCAAGCTAAATTTCATCAAAAAATCAACTACCTCAACCATCCACCCAATTGACTTCTGGTAAGACAAGTACTTGATTCTCAATATTCATTTACTTTATTTTTATTTCACAATCAACCCAGGCCTTACCCACCTCTCAAAACCCATCTTTTAGATCTCATCAATCAATAATTTATCAACCCAAATCCAGATATAGTAACCGTCAATGGTTATCTCAATTTTTGATAGTCTGCTCAACCATCGATGGTCATCCTGACCACTGATGGTCACCTTAACTTCTGATGATCATCCCAATCATCGATGGTCACTATGATACCAAAAACTAGCAAGCTAATTTTGTCTACCTACACCCAACCAAACCTAATTTTCTATGTTCCTACCTATTCATAGACTTCTTTCTAATTTTTTGAAGCATACCCTAACACCTAGCACTAATATTAATTAGTTTGTCAATAATTTAATCACTTCTAGTCTATTTCTTAGCAAACACTCTTGTAATCAATTTAAGTACCTTTTGATTCATTTATGCAAGCACCTTTCTTTTCTATTTATAAAATTAATTATTTAAAATGTGTGGATTGGCAACCCCTAAGGAAGCTCTTGCTTTCAAGTTCTAGCTATCACTAGGCAATCCACCCAACTATTTGTCTAACAAACAAGTTTGCTTTAGTGATTTCTTATCTATAGGTCATCTTCCCAAGCCAAAGAGGATCTCTTCACAATCTTCTAATTAAATGCACACACTATCAATCAATTTTTTCAACCATACCCGTATTTAGTTTCTTTTTTTCCCCTTTCCAATAATAAGCAAGAAATTCATTGAAATAATTCTATTTTAAATGGAGTTTATTAAGGTGATTAGCTACATTCATGTCTAGTATAAGTTATCATATCATGATTACAGGTAAATGTCATGTATGAATGCATACATATATCTAATAGGTATGCGATAGATGTCATGTATGAGTGACCATATCATGACTATAGGTATGTTATAAGTTACATGATACATGGCAGTCATTTATTCATATTGATAGACCCATTGATTGAAAAACCCACAAATTATTTAAGCATCCATCTTCAAGCTTAGGTATTCAATTGGGTAGGGCATACTCAAGTAGGTAAAGTAGGTAGGGCATACTCAATTAGGTGAAATATGGGGCATAATCAATGGTATAGATCTATTACATACGTGACATAATTTGTAACCTCATTTTTCATTCTAGCTTCTGATACTAAGATTTTAAAAACTAAGTATTGACTAGAATGAAATTTGAAAAACTAACTTCTAAATGGTAAATCCTATAGCTCTGTAATCAATTTCAAAAGATGCTGAGTTTCCCTAATTTGCTATATTTAGTAAAATAAATTTAAAGCATAAGAATATATTATACTTAACATTTGTTTTACTAAATATATCCTTTCAAAACATCAAACATAACACAAAAAATTGTAGTCCAAAATGCCTAACAAAAACCTCGAGTTGAAAATACACACACACACACACACACACACACACACACACACACACACACACACACACACGTCTTTCAACAAACTTGAACTAAAAAAAAAATAACACTCCATAAAGGGTGTACACCCTTTATAAAAGATGCACGCCCTTTGCAAATGGGGTACATGATTTCTAAAGTACGTACACCCTTTGCAAAGGGTGTGCATATTTTATAAAGGGCGTACCCCCTTTGCAAAGGGCATGTGTCCCTTTCATAAGGTGTACTCCCTTTAAACATTTCATTTTTTTTTTCATTTTAACTCCAAATCTACCTTGGGTACAGGCTTGAGGAAGTTTGAACCTACATTGAAACTAGTCATGGAGCAGCCCACAGTTTCCAATAAATTTAGGAGTCTTTTTTCATCTTTGTTGACACATCTAATTAGTTAGCTTTTATTATTTAGAAAAAAATTATATGGGTTTGTAGAGAAGTATAGTTTTAGAATATATAATTTTTTTTAATGTTAAAATATTATTTATAATTATTACTTAATGTATACATAACATACCTCATTATGGACTATATACATATTGTCATAAATTCCCTTATAACTTTTTGGATATTAATCAAAATTTTATAAAATTTATATCTCAACAATTCACACATCATCAACTATGCTTTAAAATAATGATTTTCATGAAGTTAAGGTCAAAAAGTTTTGTTCATACATGTGCAATTTCAATTTTCCAGCTGTCTTGACTTGTAAAATTATTTAAAAATTATATATATATATATATATATATATATATATATATAATAAAAAATATTCTCAACAATCTTCAACATTTCACCTATCTATATATTAAATTTTACATAAAAATTCAATCGTATACTTAAAAAAGTGTGTTCATACACATGCACTCTCCTTATCTTTTTACAAAAAATAACTAACCTATTGTCATAAATGCATCTATTTCACACACTTTTATCATCAGGGTATTGAAAATATTATATTTTTAGAAACTACATTCAAAATGCCATAATTCATATTTTTACTTCATTGATAAATTCTTTTTTGAGGTGTCTCTAACATTATCTCCAATTTCAACTATTGTTATTTTCAGAAAAAAAGTGTCGCTTTATACCCCCCTTTTATCCCCCATTACCCTGTATTTACCCCAAGGTTAATTTTAGTGGTGAATATTCATTAATTCATGAATATTCTATTTTTAGGATTTTGGTTTTGATGATTTTGTAGGGTCTATAGATGGGATCAGATTGCCAAAATTTTAGGGATATATATTTTTTGGGTCAATGCACCAACTCTTTATAGTAATATATAAGATTAAACTTAAATTCACCATATATATATATATATATATATATATATATATATATATATATATATATATATATATATATATATATATATATATATATATATATATATATATATATATATATATATATATATATATATAGTAGATCCCCTGAAGCTAAGATACCAACCAAGGCAACAAGCATAATCAAAACTGAAGGAGCACAGAACTAAACAACAACAATGAACAAAGAAAGTGAATGATGGTGCCAAATAACAAGCTGGATGGGAACCAAATCATCATATGACATCATCAGAGGCCAAATTCATTCAGATGTGTCATTTGGATGTGTTGTTTGACTGTGTCATTCGGTTGTGATGTTTGCTTGTGTCATTTGGATGTGTCTTTTAGCTCTATCATTCATCTGTGTCATTTGTCTATGTCATTTGGCTCTATCATTCATTCAACTATGTCATTTATCTATAGCGTTTAACTAGGTTATTCGGCTTTGTCATTTAGCTAAGTTATTCGACCATGTCATTCATCTTTGTTGTTCAACTGTGTCATTCAGGGTTCAACTCTATTGTTCAGCTTGGTCATTCGACTGTGTCATTCAACTATGCCATTCAACTATGTCATTCGACTAGACCATTCAGTTCCATCATTCAGTTCAACCATTTGCATCTATTATTTAGCTTAGACATTGTATGGGGGAAAACATCGATAAAAAAATTCACAATCACCCACAGATGATTTTCCATACCAACGAATCAAAATTCTCTAGATTCACCAAATATTTCTAATAGGTTTTCCAGTAGGGCCTCTTAAAATGAACCCTGATCTACCCACCTATTATGGAGGCACCTGTGGTGGCTATTGAGTTAATTCTTGCACCTAGAATGATACTTGTACTAATGTCTGCCTTGGTATCATCCTCCTCTAGTGTTGTCTTGGCTACTAAGGTCTAGGATGCATCAATTGTATCAATCTCGCCTATACCCACCATGTTGCATAAGGATTTATCACCCTAACATCATCCATGCCTCTAATATAAGCCTAGATTATTGGTTGTACCATCAGATAAATACCAATATCCTATACAATTGAGATAGGTGGCCCTCACTCTCTGATCTCCCATTTGACATACACAAAATTATGCAGACCATCAAGAAAATCATGCTAAAACTTGAACTATCTCTTCACAAGATTAGGTCTGTACCACTCAAAAATGAAATCATGTCACCCCATGATGTAGCAGGGCATAGTCATAAATTAGGTCACATACCCATCCTCAAACTAGCAAAACTATCTAGCCATATAGGGGCACTAGACAAAGTCTGTATCCACCATCTCATCAATAGCTCAATAATAATAGTGAAAATATCTTATGTGGCCATCATGGTCACCTATCTGGTACTAGCCATATCCTAGTGGATCCCATGCACCCTGATGTAGTCTCTAATCAATCGACTAATCTATCACAATATGCTCCTAGGCCCAAAATAAAAGCAATGTGCTTATTCCAATGCACCTATCACTCTGATATGACACCATATGAATATTCATGTACACCTAAACCAGTACCATGGTGCCCATAAAAAACAAATAATATGATCTAATATGTCTCTAACTACTCCAATCAGGCCTATCTAGAAAAATCAACCACTATTTTTAGGCAACAAGAGGCCATTAATAATTGCCATCAAGATCACTACCTCTCTAGGTACCGATTCTTATACTAATGCATGACCATGTGCATGCATCTGAGCCTGTACATGCCTCATGGGATGGCATATGGTGGGAATGATAAATCCTCTAGGGTATCAATATATGTGGCCCCTCCCTCTATGAAAATATCTATAATGGTGATCAAGTCTTGTATCACCACCAATCATCCATGATACATCCATTGAATCATGGGTCCTTGAATCGGTAATTGCAGTATGCACCACACATCCTCTAGGGTCAATGTTGCCTCCCCTAAGTTGAGATATACTGTCAGTCTCAGAGTGCCATTGTTTAGCTAGTGCTGATAGGTAGGATATATATGTTTGGATCACTGGCATTTATGCTACATGAAATATCTCAACCATCTCTATAAATGATGTCATCTCCTCCATACAAATGTATGGCTGATGTAGAATGCATAAACATTGCTTGTGAGAAGTCACGACCTCAACTCTCTCCTCCATATCAACAATCTATCAAAAACATTTCTTTCACTTCTGTCTATTACTATAATTAATCTTAAAATCACATTCTTCTCATTTTATACTTCACACTTCACTCATTTCACTTAGGTAGTTTCTTCTTCTAATTACACCCATTATATTTGTAATTGATTTCACGATTTTAGTGATATCATCATTTCACATATTGTTCTCATTGTTAGGCATGATGTTCTCACCAAATTATATGATATTCTTGATAGGAGATTTGGTTCAGAAGAAAGATGTAGAATTGATGTATATAAATACCCACGATTATGTTGTAGATATCTTCACTAAAGTTGTTGCAAAAGTTCAGTTTTTGAAACTCCAAGATCAAGTTGTTTGTCTACTCAACATTAAGAAGAAGAATGTTAGTTAAACGATGTTGAGTCTGAGTTCTACATCAACTATGATCATGTAATTAATTTTATAATTAATTTGATATTTAATTAATCTATTTTTAAAATAATAAAATTGTTTAAAACTTTAAATAAGTTTAATTTATTTTTATGCAATTTATTTTTATTTTTATTATTTAAATTTTTAGAATGATTCATTTATATACAATTTAATAATTATACTATAACTAATCTTTATTATAAAAAATAATGATTCCAATAATTTGAAAAAACAATTTTGATTTAGCTGTTCTGAGTTCTTTCTGAGTGTAAATTTGTTATTTTCTACTTATACAATGGTTTATTTTATATATTTAAAAATCATCAAATAGTAAGACAACCTATTGCTATTCGCCCACAAACTTCTAATGGCAACCATCCATCGGGTATGAAGTGCAGGAATCACTCCAACAGATGTAATTAAATAGATAGATTAATTTGTGTTTTTAATGGATGCTGGAAATCCTGACATTTTATCTTAATGGAATTTATGAAAGTCAACGGTTAAACAGGAAGCATAGTTAAAAAAATTACATGCCAATCTATTTGAATTCTGAAACGTTTGGTAGGAAAAATTAACAAACAAATCCCAAGCTATGAAAGCCAAATCTTCCAACAAGAAATGTAAGCCTAATATACAAATGTTACCCAAATAAATTCAAATATATGACTTCCATTGAAGCGATGCAGCTAAGATCTTATTCAAAATTATTACTACAATTAACATACAAGACAGCATAAATCACAAGCCTTCAGTTATTACGTTTCTACAGACTGTTTCCTAAGCCACACCGCTTTGCTGCTTAGTATCAATGATGGGAGGAGGGAATCCCTGTGTGGGCACAGTGTTTATCGTTGATGAATACAGGTAACAAGAGAGGCTGTACGCTGACATCACTGCACACGTCGCTATCGCCACAAATCCCATAAGCTCTGTACTTACAGAAGCTGATGCATACCTCAGAAACTTTTTTGAAGCTGCATCATATAATATCTCTGACTGTTGAAGTAATTATTTGGTTAACATTATGCATGTTATGCCGGCCGATGCACTGGAGAAAATTATGTAGGCCAGCACCTCTTTCATCACACCCAAAAGTTCAATGAAAAATATTTTAGAAGTTAAAAGTACAAAGATTTTTAGAAAAATTGTGAACAGATTTAGAAAATTGACGATTTGAACCACCCTTAGGGGTTAAATTTCAAGATTGAATGAGTTTAGCAATTTTGACAAATCTTTTTCCATATTGAACAAATACACACCTGATCAAAGATAAAGCTGAGGTGGAAATTAAATCCTCCAGATACGCCAATAAGTCCTTGAACAATTCGTAGGAAGGAATAGGCACAGCCTAACACATTGGCAGCTACAACATACCTCAACACAAATCCTTCAAGACTTAAACCAAAACCAGAATATCAATTTTAAAGGAAATTAATACAAAAAGTACTTGCCTGAATGGCTTCTTGTCCTTGAAACGGTACTGGAAGGTAGTGATCTCGCCGCTGCTTAATATAAATGAATCACTTGTCTTACTCGTTAACATTAAAATGGTCGAAATCAGTAGAAGCACAAAAGCAATGATTCTGAGACTCAAATTGTGTACCGTAGCGATCTCCATTTTTGTGATTTCTGAAAAGCTATACTTACTAATTCATTCAACTCTGTTCAAGTACTTCTATATATATAATCATGGTGGTTAATATAGTAAGGAAGAATTCTTTCCTGAACATGGCCATAAGCCAATTGGTTAATCAGAAACGAATTTATTTAACATATATTATATGTGGTGCATGAACTGGATTCGGTTGTATGAAGGTTACAAAAGTCATATGACCGCCAAGCAAATTTGTTCTGAAAGATAAGATTTTAATATTTCGTTGCTGAAGGAGACTTGGTAAGATCAATTGTTATCTATTATGTGGCTGAAGATGTATAACAGATCATGCGCTTGCAGATGATAGATATATTGTTGTCTACGTTTCTGGAAATTGAATCGAAATCTTCCTGACATCCACGATACCAAAAATCTTATTATACTAGTGTCTAAATAATAAAAAATAATTATTAGTTAGTTATTAAAAGTTTTAATTATTCATTGAATATAAAGAAATCGTTATAAAATTTATGTTTTTTTAATTTTTTTTATCCATCAGGAGGTTAATTTGAAAGGATGTTTGGCAGAGACATTGCAAAACATCTAATTATTGTAAATTG
Source organism: Torreya grandis (assembly GCA_037957365.1). Lineage (NCBI taxonomy): Eukaryota > Viridiplantae > Streptophyta > Pinopsida > Cupressales > Taxaceae > Torreya > Torreya grandis. The sequence goes on along the minus strand of JARHVA010000070.1, from coordinate 4,074,782 downwards.
GTGAAATAATCAGAACGATGTAAATTGGGGGAGACGAATCATAATAAAAATTTGCGCCACTTTAGTGTTCCTCGTTGTATTTTATATATATATATATATATATATATATTCAATTATTTCTTTTCATTTTCATATTTTTTAATTTTTTATTGAAACTTAATTCGCCGATTCGATTCTCAAAGTTACAGAAAGTTCAAACTTCTCGTGTCTATATTGACTATCAAAATATTACCTCTACTGTTATATACTAGCAATTGCATGAAGTAGTTTAAAAGAAATGCCCATGAAGGACAAGAAAATTGTTATTAATTGTTCGAACGAGAAAGGAAATGACAATACGAATAAGCTATGAGACTATTCTCTCCGGTTTCGGACATGTTGAATAGGTATTGGATTTTGAATTCCTCATTTAAAATAAGTTTTTGTTAGATTTAACAATATGTTAAGATTAAATTTAAGCTCGCTCATTATTTTTGGTGGTTAGTTTATTAAGTTTTTTTTTTTTTTTTTTGGAAAACCCCTTTTATATATTGGAATTGCTCACCCTTTAAACATTTTTCTTGGATTTGTCTCAAAACTCAATTTGTTTGGTATTGGATCTATAGCATTTTTCAATCGTTCCACATAGAACCATTCTCTTGGTGTATGGCTTTGTTTAAGGATAATGTTGAATAGCTATTATATATAACTTTTCAATGGAATTTATTCAAGGCAATAATTTTATTTTAATTATGAAAAGCTAGGAATTCAACATTGTTTAACAATGAAAATATTATCACTTTTATGTTAATTACAAGGTATATGTTATATCATTAGTTTTTATGTAGAGACAAGATCAATAAGAAAAGGTGGTTCTTGAATTTTATCACCTATAAGAGTTGGTCAATGATTAGGGAAGTGCTTGTACTATTCGTCGCATCTTGATGGATCATTTAGCACACAAATCTCATCCTTCGAAACTCTAACGCTGATGAAACCACTCGTGCAGTCACAACCACTTCTCCAATCGTCATCCTTATCAAGTGGGGTGGAGTCTGCCACCATGTCATGGGAAATCTACAAATAGTTTGTCCTGATGGAGCTCACCTATGCAATAATGAAGTTCGGTTTGCAATATTGTTCAACCACCTCCTAGTTAGGGCATTACTATTTATTTAGCTCCCCCAGACCCAATCTAGGATGTTTGGGTGGCACCCGATCATCCTTCAACTGAACGTTCTACTCTACAAAACATTCTCCTAATGATGTTACACCACCTCCTCCTTTTAAGGTTATGCCTTGTGCCTAATAATTTACAATTTGGTCAGATATTGTTTTGAGTTGCCTTGGTTTATTATTTTCTTGTTTTGTCGGTTTCCTTTGTTGTTTTGATTTTGTATCATTTTATGGAGTGGTACCCAACTACCTTATTATTGTAACCATCTTGCATATTGCTATTTCCTATATTAGTATTAGTAATCATGATGTGTTCCAATAGTAAAATATGAATTAAAATTGTATAAAGTTGTTAAACATGTAAATAAATTTATTTTGTATCAAACATAATTAATAAACTATAAGTGATGTATTTTGATAGTGTTCAAATATTATAGATCAATATTTAATTTTAAAATTACATGACACTAAGTGTTTGAAAGAAAAAAGAAATGAAATACGATCACCAATTTCTGAAGCCTTATACAACATTTTAATTGTGACATATCTTAATGATGCTTAAATATTGATAAATGTTGGTGTACTAAATTAAATGATAAAAATATTTAAGTAATAGAAAAGTAAAGATTATAACAGATTGTATAATTCATGTATTTTATCTAAAAAATATTTTTTAATCGAACCTTAACAAAAATTAAAACTATGTTAAAAATTATTCTGGATATTGAATATTTGTATGTGGTCTAATAATTTTTTACTTCCCTTACTTGCATGTTAGGCTCTTCAATTATGTCAACAACCTCTGTTGAATAATAAATCCTAAGACAAGTGTAAGTTCTTTCTGAAGTGTACTATTAAACTTTTATTGCCCATATTTAGTTTATTGTTTAAAATTGAAAGGAGATAAAATATGATTATTGATTTATAAAAAGTATCTAACATTGTAATAAGAATCTACACAAAATATTGAATAAATAACATTTGAGTTATAGTGTTCTAATATTGAGGACCATTATTGTGTTATTAGTTATGAAGGGTTAATTAAAGAAATAAATTTTCTTTAACTATTGATTAAACTTTACCTTTTGGACCAATCAAAATTTATTATTTTTTGTGTATATAAAAATTTGCAATTTTGTAATAGTTATGTTATGCATTTTTTAATAAAATTTATGAGAATGGGCATTTATCTATAAATTTTGATTGGTCAAAATAGTTAACATATTATTTATAGGTAGAGTAGTGATGTCATCAATAGTGACTTCACACATGCAAGGGTATAGGGGCATCGATCAATTAATATTTGTAGATATCCGTTGGAGGATACAACATTCTACAAAATTATTAAAGGGATTACATGAAATAATGGCTGGTGTATTTATCTCTTTGCATTCTTCATGTAATTGGATAGTTTATGATATTGATAATAATTAAGTTTTCTATAAAGAAGAGAAAGATCAAATTCCTACACAATTGAATTATACAATTGTTGTTTCTTTCTATTGTGTTGTATCAAAAGGACCCACAAGAACCTTGGTAATAGTGACATAATACATGATGAATGCTTCACTCAAACAGATCTTGCACATAGAAGATAGATATATATCCAACTGCACTATCTAGATAACTTAATAATTTTCTACTAAACACAAAAATTAGCCATCGATTGCTTGCATGACATAACATGCTAATACATATTAACATTTAAATTATAAGGGAATTGATCAAAGAAAATAGGTACTTACATTTTATATAATTCAATCTTTTGAGTTGTTTTTCTGTATCCTCATTTATACAAAATAGATCAAGTTCAAAAGTTTTGGGTATCCATAAAAACTTGAAAATGTTTTATCTAGTTTTAAATGTTATTTTAAACATGCTATAAATTTATGTGGGTGTAGGGAGAAGAAATGGAACAATTTATTTACTATCTAGAAGTGGTTCAGCTAACAATAATTATGAAAGAGAGATTTGGACAATACTAAGAACTACTAGAATTAGGGTGCCACTATCTGCCATCACTTCATGGGAAATATAATGTCATATTTTCTTGAGAGTATAAAAACTATATGTTTGTTGTGAAATGAAGACCAATATATGGGCTTAAATAAAAAACTAGAATAAATGTTTTTTCAGGTACACAATTTTAGTCTGAGATTTATTTTTGAAATTGTCATAGGATAATGTTTTTATGCTTATGATGGCCTCTATTTAATATTGTTCCCTTATAGAGAAATCAAATGGGGCATTTTATAAGTTAATTAACACAAGAGGAGAAATTCAAGGCTATGTATTTGATGGTAAAATCTATCCTACACATGGATAATTTGAGTGAAATCAATATTTCATAACTAATATTACTTTAGTGATGAAATAATTTAGACTTAATATTATGGTTACTCTATTTTAGTTTATTATTTGGATAAAAGTGTTAAAATAAATTATTATTATTTCCCTTCACCTACCCATACCCAGATCCACTTAGCAGTTGCGACCACTAAACAAATTAATTACATTAGTTTGAATTTGATTTTTTTAAAAATCAGCCAACTATTTAGAGTTTGGCGACAAAAAGGGAGGTAAATGAGCAATCAGATAGATACAAAAATAAAAAGAGATAAATAGAATAAAATTAGAATAAGTAGAATATATTCAATAATAATAATAGACTATGTAGAAGGGGCATAACAGAAGTTAGTGTATCAACAATAAGCAAAAGGTCTGGAAAATAATACAACAACAACAAATATTGAGTTTAGCACAATAGCAAGACTATATAACATAAAACAGATAAAGAAGAAGAAGGGGAATAATAGAAGGATAACATCAAAGAGAAGAAAATATAATTCAACAACAAACTGTAGAATAGCAAAGAATAATAAGGAAATTATTTTTGTGTATTTTACGAATAGCTATAGTTGTATGAGTTTTTTGCATTGTAAACAACTTGTAATAGAGTTTTAGGTGAATTTAATATATGAAAATTCTATGTTTTATTGCTACAACTCTGGCTCTCTATTTTCTCTATTTTATGATTGTTTTAAGTGCAATTAATTTCCCATATTATTACCTATAGAATTAGTCTAGAGCTTCACCATTTGTGTGTTTATATTGCCTATTTAATCCCATAGGACAACATTTTTTTTTCTGCCAACAAATGGTATCAGAATGCTTAGGTTGTAAGCCCATTTAGACATGAAACATGCAGTTCTAGTTCATGGTAGCAGCCCCCTATATTTGATGAAAAGAACTATGATGTGTGAATCATCAAAATAAACCATATTCAACTCTCAAGAGCTATGGGAGTTGGTTGAAGGTAGATATAATGAGGTTTCAGACCTAGAAAAATTTAATGTATTAACCTAAGCACAAAGGAATGCATTGAAAGAGAATATGAAAAAGGATACCAAGGCACTCAACTACATACAAATGGCACTAGCTGATTCAATCTTTCCTAGAATAACAATAGTTGTCCATTCTAAACAAGCATGGGATATTCTTCAAAATGCCTATCAAAAGAGTGATAAGGTGAAGCTTGTCAAGTTGAAACTCTTAAGAAGGGACTTTAAAACCCTAGAAATGAAGGATAATGAGTCCATTAATGACTTCTACATAAAGATAATGAATATTGTCAATCAAATGAAGACATGTGGTGATACCCTTGCATATTATAGGATCATAGAGAAGGAGTTGAGGAGCCTTCTAATCAAATTTGACCCTATAGTGGTTTTAATTGAAGTGTCAAATTAATTTAGGTAAATGACAATATTTGAGTTAATGGGTTACTTATAAACCCATGAATAAAGGGTGAATAGGTCATCCACATCCTCCCATGAGCAAGCATTCAAGACCAATGCGAATGTGAGAGGAAGGGGGAGAGTATCAAAAAATAAAGGAAGATGAAGAACTTGAAGAAGTTAATAAGGTGGAAGGCATAGCCATCAAGAGTCACATGAAAGAAGAAGAAGAAGGAACATCATCACTTTTAGAAGAAGATTGCACAAAAGTATGATAAGTCTAACATCCAATGCTATTATTGTAAGAAGTATGGACACTATGCTAGTGTGTGTAGAAAGAAGGACTATGATATGAATAGGAATAATTAAAATTTATCCAAAACACAAGAGGCTAAACTTAATAAGAATGATAAAAGTGAAAACTTGTTCATAACATGCAACATTGTGGAGCAAAGTGGTAAAGAGACATGGTACTTTGATAGTAGTTGTAACAACCACATGAGTGCGAAAAAATAGATTTTCAACCACATTGATGAATCAATCAAATTAAAGGTAAAGATGGGAAATAATGAGAAGGTTCATATCATGGGAAAATTCAACATATCTATTTGTACCAAACAAGGTGACAAGAGGAAAATTCAAGATGTTTACTATATGCATGGGTTGAATCACAATGTTATTAGCATTGGGAAGTTTATCCAAAAGGGATACAAGGTTAGATTTGAGAATGGTGAATGAATAATAGTTTATAAGAATGGATTTAATAGGAAGAATTTATTAGTCAAGATGATAAGCAATCAAATGTGTCTGTTGAGAATGCAAAGTGAGCTCGCAGCATCATTTAAAAATATGATAGCAGATGAGTTTACTCTTTGGCATATAAGATATTATAATTTGAGATTTAGAGGACTGAACATTCTTTATATAATGAAATGGTGAGAGGGTTTTCCCTTATATAATAACCAAACAAAATGTGTGAATGATGCATATTAGGGAAGCAACATAGGACTGCATTTCCTATGGGTAAAGTATAGAGAGCTGGAGCTCTTTTAGAGTCGATCCATTAAGAATTATGTTGTCCAATGAAGACCACCTCCCTATCCAATAATTTTAACTTCATGACATTCATAGATGACTTCATTAAAAAGATATAGGTGTATTTAATAAAGAATAAATTGGATGCATTTGAGACCTTCAAGTAATTCAAGGCCATGGTGGAGAAACAAAGTGGCCACTACATCAAGATTTTGAGGATGGATAGAGGGGGAGAGTATATACTAATGAGTTCATGAATTTTTTCAAAAATTACGGCATCAAAAATTAAATTACAACTAGGTATACACTATAGCAAAATGGTGTAGCCAAGAAGAAGAATCAGACCATCCAAGATATGGTAAGGATCATGCTAAAGGTAAAGGGTTTGCCTAATGATTTTTGGGATCAAGATGTAGAAATAACTATATACATTTTGAATGTTTTTCCAATGATTATCATTAGGGATATGATCCCTCAAGAAGCATGGATCAGTTGGCAGCCAAGTGTTGAACACCTTAGAGTGTTCATATGTGTTGAATATGCACATGTTCATAAGCAAATAAGGACAAAATAGGATGAAAAAGGTGAGAAGTGAATTTTCATAGAGTATAGCGATCAATTAAAGGCTTATCAATTATACAATCATGTCACCAAATAACTCATAATTAGTTGGTACATTCAATTCATTAAGCATGAAGCTTGAGAGGAGAGACAAGAAGAAGAAGCACAAACAAGGGCCACTAAAACATTTATTGAATATAAAATAGTAGGTTGTATAACCACCCATGCACCAAGTTGGAATCCTATTTCATAAAGGGCTGATTCATTTAGTGGTAGTAGCCATCAAATAGGTCAAGGAGTTGTTCATGAGTCAACAACATCCTCATCCAACTCAAGTCAATGCCTAACAAGGAAAAGAAGCTTGTAAGAATTCTATGATCAGTCAAGGTATGAGCAAAACAAAGATGAAACTATGAATTATGTTCTCATTTTATCAGTTGAACCTATCTAGTTTGAATAAGTAGTCAAGGACAACAAGTGGTATGAGGTGATGGATGAATAAATGCATGCAATAGATAGAAATCAAACTTGGGAGGTAGTTGACCTACTAAAAGGAAAAGAGGTCATAGGTTTCAATTGAAAGTATAAGATAAAAACCACTCCCGAAGGTAAGATATAAAAGATAAAGCAAGACTAGTGGTGAATGGCTATAAGCAAAGGCATATATGTGACTACAATAAGACATTTGCACCTATAGCAAGGCTAGAAATGGTAAGGAAAATCATATCTATTGCTACTCAACACAAGTGGAAGCTGATCAAATGGATGTCAAGTCAGCCTTATTGAATGGAGTGTTAGATAAAGAGGTTTATGTGGGATAACCACCTAGATATGAGATTATCAATCATGAGAACAAGGTATATAGGCTGAAGAAGGCATTGTATGGGCTCAAGCAATCTTAAAGAGCATGGTACAACCATATAGAATCTTACTTGTTGATCAACATCTTTAACAAAAATTCTAGTTAGCCCACACTCTACATAAAAATAAGCAAAGGTGATATTTTAATTGTAGTTTTGTATGTGGATGATCTAATATTCACCAAAAATTCAAATTAATCAATAGAAGAGTTCAAAATAGCCATGAAGAAGAAGTTTGAAATGATTGATTTAGGCTTATTATAACACTTTCTTGGGATAAAAGTCAAGCAAATTGATAGTGGCATATTCATATGCCAATATAAGTATGAAAATGATATTTTGGAAAGGTTTAAGATGTTGGATAGTGAGCCAATATCCACACCAGTTGAGACAAGCTTAAATTTGTGTAAAGATGATTTAAGTAGCAATGTAGACCCCACTTGGTACAAGAGCTTAGTGAGAAGTTTAATGTATTTGACTACAACTAGGCTAGACATCATGTATGCAATCAACCTTGTATCTAGATTCATGGAGACACCAAAGGAGACACATTGGCAAGTGGGCAAGAGGATATTGAGTTACATGAATGAAACAAGAGATTATGGATTTTTGTATGTAGCATTAGATGAGTTTTAGCTAGTGGGTTACATGGATAGTGATTGGGCTAGTAGCCTTGATGATCGAAAGAACATTTTAGGGTACGTATTTCATCTTGGGTCAAGAGATATATCTTGGGCTTCAAAGAAACAACCCATAGTATCACTTTCTACATTTGAAGTAGAGTACATAGAATCTCATACAACACCATGCAAAGTTATATGATTGAGAAAGATACTTTCAAATTTTTATGAGTAGTAAGGATCTTACTACAATATATTGTGATAATATATCCTCCATAGCATTATCAAAGAACCTCATCTTTCATGGTAGGATCAAGCACATTATAATCAGGTATCACTTCATTCAAAAGTTAGTTGAAGATCATGTGATAGAGTTTATTTTTTCAAATCAAATCAACAACTAATTGATATTTCACTAAACCATTGTCAAAAGACATTTTCATGCACTTAAGAGTAAGGTTAGGAGTCATTAATAAAATAGCATTAGGCCTACAAAGTTTTATGTTAGCTCTAGACTTTTATAGGCTAATTCCAAACTCTTACAGGGTAGCTCCTGACTGCTATAGGCCAACTCTAATTCTAGCTCCAGACTCCTATAGTCTAGCTCATGACTCTAATAGGCTAGCTTTGGACTCATACATGACAACTCCAGACTCTTACAAGCCAACTTTGGACTTCTATAGGCCAAATTCAGACTTCTGCATGCCAGCTCTGAACACTAACACAAGAGCTACAAACTCCAATAGAGTAACTACATAGATTAATGGTCCAGTTATAGACTTTAGTAGGGTATTTATGGACTTCAACAGTAAAGCTCTTGACTTGAATATAAGAGATGTAGAAATATATAGACATGTAAAAATAAGTTACAAGGATGTTCTAGTGGTTGAAATAGGTTCATCAGATCATTCTAGAAAGGTAAATAATGAGGGGTAGTGTTAAAAATAAATTATTATTCTTTCCCTTCACCTACCCCTACTTAGTTCCACTCAATAGTTACAAGCACCAAATAAATTAATTACAATAATGTGAATTTGAGCATAGACATCTATTAATATGAAGCTTTATTTTCCACATGAATGTGTTTACATTTGAAATAGGAACATGGAGCCTATCTTTGAATATTCACACAATAGTTTATTCTATAAATGATTTTGGCACATGCATTGCATTTATCAGCAATACACATAGCAAGAAGCATGCAAAATTACAATTCACTGGAGAGTCATATTACCTACATGTTTGATCTTTTGGTATATTGTTTGATTGTGAAAATGCTATCCACAACACTACAAGGGTTGGTCATGTTTTTATTTTAGAATTTGTTTACAAAATTATGAGAACTAGTCATGTTTCTCACTTAGAATTTGTCAAGTGAGATTTTGATTAAAGTTACAGATCATATTAAGTTTTATAATAATGTCTTCATCTATGGACTATAGGTAACCACATAAACTTTTTCAAAGTAAATGAATAGAGTTAGCCTTCAATCCTTTCCTCTCCCTAAAACGTCAGCTAGAGATACAAAACCATTCACAAACTAGTTTTGGCACAAAGAACCCATTGGAATTTGGAATGAATACTTTTCTTTTTCTATTAAAGCCTTGAAATCTATTCAATGCGATAGTTTTATAGAAGATTAACATAAGACCACAGTCCCTGGTAATCATTCTATCGACATTCCTCTCAATTATTTTCATCATGATCATTCTATAAATGATTAAATTTTGATCCTTTGTAGCTATTGATCTTTAGAATATAATTAATTTTTTTCTAAACCTTACAAGGACTTGGTGCATGACACCCTTGTTAAATACATGATAAATATAAATAAAGAATAACAAAGGAAATATAGACTAAAATGGATTGAATTCTTAAAATAATTTAAGACATTTTATAATTTACATGTCTTTCAAAATAAATGCTTCTTGGTGAAGTTGGAAAGAAACAATAAAAAATTATAACAAGTTGACACATGATTATATTCATCCTCCAGCTTAAAATAAAAGTCAATGAAAAAATATCAGTGGCTTGTAATGCAATAAAATTAATATCTATAAAAAGCATTTGTCACTATGATGAAAGCTATCCACATTAATGTTGCAATGGATATTGATAAGGAATTTGCATGTGGGTTTCAAATTTTATGTAGTTTTCATATCTCAACATGCTCCAAAGGCATTTTAGATATATATTTAATGTTCCTATGGGTTTTTAAATAAGTTTTGCAATAGAATATATCTGTGTATAGTTATTTTTGTCTTTTCACTAGAAAAGATTGTTCATAATGCTAGCATCCATAAATATAAAAATGGTTTTTTTCGCACGATGAAACATTCAATTTGCTTATTCATTGGGTCTACAAAGGCCTATTTTTAAAATATTTTTACAATGATATGATCAATTGTTTTATTTGAACTTATAAATAAAGTAATTAATTATGATGATAGTAAAAATATATATTATTATCAAATTATGTAATATAATATAAATTATTAGGAAATACCGAATAAAATCTTTGAAACAAAGTCAAATAGAAAAAACTCAATTGAATATTAAAAAAAAAAATCTAATTATGGCAAAGGTATATCAACTATATAATTTGAAACACCTTATGTATTATATTATCATATTTAATGAATGTTATTGATGTTTAATAACATAACAAACCCAATATTTAACCCACAATATGTTTGATGTAACAATTTTTCCAAATTATATTGCATTGTATATAACAAAAGTATTGCACATTATAGTATATCTCAAAATAAATACATTAATATAAATTGATTTGTTACTTGGTAAATGTGGCTCATGGGATGATCCTTCAATAATTAAAACATGTGGGGATATTATCCCTATGTTTGATATGTAAATAGGGATGAATAGGGCAATTTTACTCACTTGAAATATTGATTGAGTGTTTTTCATAAGTTATCTTCTGAGTTTTTAGTACTTTCAAGGCAAGGAATAAATTAAGGTTGATATTGTATATATATACCAATAAATTTTGAAAATATCTCACACTAAAGCACTTAGGCCAACCTTTAGGATATGATTCAATTTGAAAATTAGATGATTTTTGGGCATTGGACTCTTAGTTTGAAAATAGACACTAGCATTAATGTAGGCATTTGACAAGGACATTGGAAAAAAGCTACAAACATAAAACTTGAAAAGAGTGATAATAATCAAGTTTATAGCATTTTTCAGAATATATAAGGCTTGTTCATCATATTAACAGTGATCAGACTAATAGATAAACAATTTGACACAAAGAGATAATGAATGTGATCCTTTTGGTAATGAGAAGGTATTAGAACAAAAAGGTACAACTATGATAGATATTTTCAAAGTGTACAAGATTGAGGTGATATATAATACAAATTTAGTGTCTACATGAAATTAGATAAGTTTAGGGCTCACCCCATATTAAAAATATTATCACAAGTAGAGATAATTGAATTTGATGAGACATTCTCACATTTACAAAATTGACTTCAATTAGGTTCCTTTTAGCTAGTGTTGTTAAATTTTACCTTGAAATAGATCAAATGTATGTTAAAATCTTAATTATATATGGGGATCTTGATTAAGTGGTTTGTATCTTACATTTGCAAATTTTCAAGGTAAAAAGGAAAGAGGTCTTGATTTGCAAGCAAAAAAATCCATTATTGCTTGAATAAATCACTCAAAATGTGGAATCATTATTTCAAAAAATTCACAGTTGGACTCGAGATTTCCTTAAATAATGTTAATCCTTATGTTTATAAAAGTAAAAGGGTTATAAATTTGTCATAATATTCCTCTATGTGTATGACATGTTGCTAATCAAAAATGACAAGTGCATGATTAAGAAGGTAAAGTCTTAAGTGTCTATGAAATTTGACATGAAATATATCATTACATCAACATTCATCCTGGGCATGGAAGTCATAAAAGATTATGTGAAAAAGAATCTATTGATAGAATAAATTAAGTATGTTGAAATGATATTGGAAAGGTTCAGTATGCAAGACTACAAACCTATGCACCCACCTTTCCCATTTGGTAATAATTTATCATCTACAAAATGTCCAAAGACATAGTAGGAGTTGGAAGAAATAAGTTATGTTCCATTCACGAGTGATGATAACCCTGATGTACATAATGGAATATGCAAGTCCTAACATTGTAAAAGTAATGGGGGTAGATAGCATATTCATGCCCAATCTAGGAAATAAACATTGGGTAGTGCTTAAGATGATCTTCGAGTAATTATTTAGAACATATGACTATGTCATTTTATATTAGGGCATGTATAGTAAAATCAATAATTTGAAAGTATAGGTATTTTTAGACTCTGATTAGGTTAAAGCTCTTGATTTTTATAGGTATACTAGTGCATATGTGTTCAAGTTATTTAATGAAGATATAATTTGGATGAGCACAAGTCAAGCTAGTGTTGTGATAACTACCACCAAAGTTGAATATATCTTAGTGACTCATGCAAGTGAGGAATAAGTGTGGCTTCATTATCTATTTTCTATGGTTAGGTTCACAAAGAAGGATTTAAAGATAAATTGTAATAGTTAAAGTGCACTTTATCTAGAAAAGAACCTCAAATATAGTTATTGAATGAATAAAGTTGATATGTGATATCATTTTGTAAGGGAAATCATGGAAGATAGTAATATATATCTAGATAAGATGGACACAAATGAAATTTTTGTAGATTCATTTAACAAGGTAATGAGTATAGAGAAGTTATCTTAGGGAATGAAGAGATGGGCACAACTATCCAAAGTTGTTGAAGGATGAATTCATGCTCCCTTATGAAATGTGTTAAAAAAGTGGGATATTGTTTGGAAATGTCTCAACATTTCATGGATTTATGTAATGGAAATTTTGCACATGGAAAGTGTTCAGTAAGCACTAGCTGCATGCAACATTGCATAGGTTGATTATACAACCAAATAATGGTATGCAAACTTGTGTGGATACTTCCTATAAAATTTACATTAGGTTTCCAATGTGGGAGAATGATGTAAATGATACATACGGTGTTTTAATCATTTTCATTGGACTTTGGAATGTTTTGAAGTGGAGTGTATTGTTTAAGTTGGATTAAGGTGTTAGGAGGATCAATGTAACATGTAGAGAAATGAATATTATCTAAAGGTATTATATACACTTGTATAATTATATATGCTAGTTAAACATCGTGCTACTAGTCTAACATAGAATTGTTCAAGAGCATTACACATTCTTCACTTGTCTTAGTAGTTGGTGAATGTATATTTGTCCATTGTGAAAATATTATGAAAAGAACTTCTTGATAAAGAAATGATTATAATAAATAAGGATATATGTAAAAAAAAATTATAATTGTTTAATACACATGATCAAGTGTGTGTATTCTAATATATAGTAATACATTGTATGGAAATTATCTAATGTTGAGACTTAGTTTAACATTGTGAGATGGAAAAAAATATTTTATAATCAAGAAAATAGCTATGTTAGGTTTCAAAAAAAAAGAATTTTATAGATGAAAAATACATGTATATGTGTAATATGTTCATATTAAAACTCTCCTTTATATATTTTTTCCATGCATGTGCTAATTCTAAATAAGACAACTCTTATGTTTCATGTAGAGAAGCTAATGATGAGGCATAAAAAATGGGACATTATATAAAAATGCCTTGACATTTTTCACACTATGGCTGGAAAAAAAATCAATTTCCTTGATATTTTTTATTTTTGTGAACATTTTGTATATTAAATAAAATTAGGTAAATATCACCATTATACCTACAAGAGTAAATGAGATTATTTGACTAATATATATATATATTGATGTGTTTTCAGATGTGCTTTATTTATCACAGATAAAATGTGTTCATTTTATTTTATTCACAATTTCTTGATGAAAAATAAGAGTATATTTTCTCTTATGGTTTTAAATATATTCAAAGAATATAAACTTCTTGTAGACAACCAAAAAGAACACAATATAGAGTTGTTAAGGATATATGATAGTGAAGAGTTTTCTAAAATTAATCTAAGAAGTTTTTATAAGTAATGGGGGATAACAAGTTAAAAGAGATTTTGTTATATAATTTTTAAAAAATGGGTTTTTAAGACAACAAATAAGATATAGATGGAAAACTTGAATATACTTAATGGTGTAAGCTTAGAAAAAAAATACAAGAAAAGAAAATAATTTTTTTGTTTTATATGATCAATCAATCAACTATTCATCCTTGATAATAATACTCCATAAAAAATATGGACTAGTGAAAAACCCTTTTTTATAAATATAAGATTTTTTTTTCATTGTAATGTTTATATACATAATCCAAAGATAAAAATTATATATTCAAGATGAATTCTAAAGTAGATAAATACATCTTTATTAAGAATAGCAATCATATAAAAAGATACAATATTTAAAACCTATAAATAAATAAGACTATCTATTTTTGTAATGTACACATTAAATAGGATAAAAATACTCCAAAGTAGGAATAAAAACCAAGAAAGGAAGATCCATAAGTGACATTTTGATTTTAAAGGATCATAGTATGTGTATTTAAATATGAATCAACGAAAGAAGAAGCAGCAAATGAGGATTAACTTTACCCGTCTCAGCCTTGAGAAAATACGTTCGAGAAAGAAAGAAAATATAAATATATATTCCACTTAATTCTCTTTTTTTATTTTTCTTTTATTTGCTACTAATGATGATTGTATATATTCCACTTAATTGAAAGGAAGGCGAATTTGAAAACAATACCATGGATGTAGAAATGAAAGCTTTGAATAAAAATATTACATGGGATTCACTGAAGTTGTCTACTACAAGAAAATGTGTTAGTATAAAATGGGTGTTTAAGGAAATATTCAATGCATAAGGTAAAGTGAAGAAGGAAAAAAAAAAGGTCATTTGGTTGCATACGGATATTCCTTGGTGAAGGGAATTGACATTGGTGATATTCTTTATTTTTTTTTTAAGTTAAATTATATTACATTTGTTTTATAAGTTATTTATACTTAAAATAGATATGAAAATAACATTTGTATATGAAGATTTTGAAGAATAAATTTATATATGTTATAGTTAAAAAATTAATTACAATTAAATAAATGAAGACATAATTTTCAAGTTGAAGAAATTTATTGTTGGATTAAAGAAATCACAAAAGATGTGGTAGAAAAAATTGATACTTATATGTTGGTAATTATATTTGTACAAATAAAATTTGATCATTGTGTGAATTTCAAACCTATTAGTGACTCTTTTTTAGTGGTATTATATATCGATGACATGTTATTAATAAATAATAATAAATTAATCAATGATGATAAAGTATAACTATCACCTTAGTTTAATATGAAGGATTTTGGTGATACAAACTTTATTTTGGCCATGAAAATTAAATGGAACTAATTAAACAAGAAACTATGGCTGAATCAAAGGTCAAAGGAAAATATAGTGGAATGACATTGTGTTAGAATTCATGAATGTAAATATGATAATATTGATTATATTCTTATAATTTCAAAGTTACAAGTAGAACAATGTATCAAGACACAATAATATATTGAGGATATATCTACTTTCATTTAATAAATTAGACATTTTGTAAGTATTTGGAACACTTCAAATTATAAAATATCTTGTAAAAAATTACGAATATTGAATTAATTTTTCTATCAAGTTAATAATAAAAATTTAATAAGAAATTATGTGAGACATGCATCTCATTAATGATATGCTCCTATGCTCCTATTAATTGTTATGTTATAATTTAAATAAAATTTCTTATAATAAAAGGTAGTTAGATGATTAGATACTTCGAAAGTTTTGGAATTTATTCATATTAATAGATATTTATGACACATGTTTTTTAATAGAAGTGTTGAACCTGCTAAGAACTCACCACACTTTATATCTAATTTTATCGAGTCAATGAAATATCCATTTTATTCTTTTTTTATGGCCCACATTTTCAATATAAGGGAAGATCTAAGGAATAAAAAATAAATAAATGTATTTAAATTTTTGTTGATGTAAATTGGATTGTATATAATTATTATCGAATATATAAAATATTTTGTGTCTAACTCATTATTAGATGAATGAGTTGTATGAGCAAAAGATATAAATTTGTTACATTATTAACTATAAAAATTGAGTACTTGGAGGTCAATCATGTATTTAAGGAATTTATGTGGTTTCAAAATTAAATGTTGGTTTCATATATAAATTTGTGGGAATAAATTTCAATAGTCAAAGTGAAATTTATTTGACAAATAATCTTACTTATTATAGTAAAAAAATAATATCAACATGTAATAACATTTTTTTTTTTTGGAGACATGGTTAAGGAATAAATATGTTGTTAGATCAAATTGACACCTTCAAGAATGGTATTGAATTATTGAAGATTCAATTAATACTAAGAAATTTAATTGGTGCATAAAATTAGTGGGCACATCTTCCCTTAATAGTTGATTTTATGTATGAGTTTATTGTAAAGTATTGAAAAAATGAAAGAATGTTGAAAATTTGTTGTACAATATACATGTTATACGCATTATATATAATACATCTCACCACATTAGAAATGAGAGTTCGGGTCCTTAGGGGTGGTGTATTGGGTTGTGGTTTTATACCATTGTAATATTGTTTAGTGATTTTCTCTTTTCATGTGCTCATATAATAAATGTTATTTTGTTGGGTTTTTCTTAAATTATTTTTCCACATTATAATATCATGTATAATGTAAGTTTTTTTTTCCTTCAATTTTATGTGTTTTTAACATTTCTTCTTCCGCAGAGATTTATTGGAATTTTATTTTCAATAACAAAGAAGCCTTGTTTATTTTCAATAGACTCCACCATGTTAAAGTATAAATATTAACTCCAATTGATTATGTGAAGCTTTTATATAAATACTACTTGAACATTAATTTTTCAATGATGTTTTTATAAATATAAAAGCTGACAAAGCCAAAGAAGTGCATAGAAACATTATATATATGAAGGTTTTCTATAAATTCCACTTAAACATTACTTTCTCAATAATGTTTTTATAAACATAGAATCTGAAAAAGCCAAGAAATTGCATAAAAACATTATATATCATAAAAATAACATAAATAAATAAATTTAAAAACTAATATATTAAAAAAGGGCATATAATTGTGATATAAAATTGATAACACCACTACAACTGAATTCATGGTAGGACATGGGCCTAGATAATGCCACAGTAAATTGTTTACACTACCATTTATAAAGTGAAAGGTTCCATTATTTTTTATTTTTTTTGGAGTCATAAAAATTACGTCCAGGGAAATTACTAAAATCTAAACTTAATGATGTGTTTATGGGTTGTGTTAATAAAACCTCATGCATTCTATAAGAATATATTTCTTAATATTGACCAAGGTTCATATTTTAGCCATCAATGATCTCTAACATCATAGAAATGATGTGCATAATTTTTTTAATTTTTTTTTTCACAAACACCCACCAAACTACACTAGTCGCCACTTCTTCTACACATATTATCTTTCCTCTCCTTTTGGGGAAGGGTTCCAAGACTGATGTGCAGAATCAGATCATATCAAAAGAGGTGTTTATGGTGGCCTGTACGGTGATGTGGATGCCATCACCTCCATTGAAATATATGAAACAAATTAAGTATCTAAAGATATATAAATAATATTAGTAGTTTATGTATTTTTTTAAAATAACATTTTATTTTGCTTTTTTCCACAAAAGATACAAGAGAAGGTTTGGGACTGATAACTTGAATAATAAAATAAAGGATTTTTTTGAAATCTGATTATTTATATTATTTTAGTTGTTATTTTTATTTTAATAATTTGGTATTCATATTACATTTTTTATAGAGATTTTTCCCTCTCAGCCAAGGGTTTGACCATTGGATTATCATAAACTACAAGAAAACATATATTTATTTTTTCTTTAACTTATTGAAAAAAAATCAAATATTTCAAAAATAATATAATTTATTTTTGTGTGTAGAATGTTTACCATTGACCTAAATTTCAATAGTTTATTTGATGTTGTTGGAATGGTCACCCTTAATATACACCCTTTGTTTATGCTAAGAGGAGTAAAATATGTTCACTTTGAAACACACAAAATGTCTTGAGGCTTTGATAGGTTTTTCAATATATCTCTAAAGGAGAAATTATAATCTAAGAATTTTGACTTAAGAAAAGAATTTAAGCTTTGATTTATCAAAGAAAATTAAATTCTTGTGCTGCAGGGAGAAAAGAATAGTTATTTTGAAAAACAAAAGTATTGTGCATGAGGATGATTGAACATTTTTTATGGTTTAAAAACTTTTATTCTTTAACCTATCAATCTTTATACGTAAGAGATGTGATATGTATTTTATTCTTAATTTAAAAAAAAAAAATAAAAAAAATTGCCAACAATATTCCAGATAAATATATAAATTTTAAACTATTAAAAATATTATTATATTTAAAAAATGATAATATAAAATTAAAAAGATTATGCTAATAAAGAGAGACATTACCTCATAAAACACCTTAGATACACATTTCCTAACTTTCTTAGATGTCTTTAAACATTCGTAAATACCATCTCATATGGGGAGTTCAATATATAAGGATACACCATCCAATGGATGGACAAAATAGTCTCTAAATAATTAAATGTCAAATAAATGTAATTTTTCATGCATGAGCCAAGAAAAATGATGATAGTATTAAAATAATGTAGATCAAATTCCCAAGACCTGACAATCATTCTAAAATCCCCTTCTTAAATGTTTTCATGTTCATAATTGGTATTTCAGTAGTGAAGCTATTAAGTTTTGACGGAGAAGTTGTTTGATTAACTATTTTTAACCACACCTTTGATCGAATCTTTACCATGTGACAAGTGTTAAAAGGGGACACCCACCCTTCCATGTTTGGATGTTATGTAAGAAATATATAATTATTACACATATATTAAATATGTTTTTTTAAAACATATTGAGATATATTAATTTCAATAAATTATTTTGTATTTATCACATATTTTAGTTTATTGAAGAATTTTATATTAATTAATAAGTTAATGCAGGATCATTCAAGAGAAACGATAAATATTACATCAAAAAATATATATTAGTTTTGGGATTAACAGAGTTTTAAAGGTTAGTTTTTTGGTTCATAAATTTAATAGTGGCCACAAAGATCATGAATATCAATTTCTAAGATCATATTATTTTTTTAACTTTAAATTTGGGTTTAATAGTGGGTAAACAAGTGGGTAATTTTTTTTAAAGTATTCACAATGTCAATGGAGGACACAAAGGACTAAAATCCTCATCTACAATTTAATTTAAAGGAAGAACAATTCATTGTGTAATTGATGTAATCTTTAATTGATATTCCAATGGATCCACAACCTTATGAGAGGCTAATGGAGTTCACAGTGGCCAAAATGTCCAAAATATATCATGAGTCCATGAAACTAAGATGGTGACAAGTATCATGATAAAAAAATTATTCGCAAATAGGTCACCTGGTCATAGATAATTTTAGGGGCCACAATGTAGTGCAAATGTGTGATAAATCACTAGGTGGAATTTAAAAAATCTATGAGACCACGCTAAAGATATATGTCAAAGTTAAGAGGATGAACAAAGTTATTATTAAATGTATATTATAATTTGACATGGTCATAGAGTGTAGGGATGCATGGAAGGGATAACAAGTTTATTGCAAAGAGGCAACGAATCATGACACATGTCAAAATATTTTTGGTTCACAATGAAAACTATTCACAAAGATCTTAGCTCATATCTCAAATGACCTAATGGATTTACAAAAGTCATACCTTTCACATGAGAGCCCCAAATTAGGTATTATTGATATTAGTGGGAAAATGTCGATAATATATTTCGATTGGCCATGAGGAAGAAGACAATGTGTGTCTATCATGGTTTCCATTTTAAAGTCTAATATTATTTTTCTTATTACGAATTTTCAATGATTCATGCTAACTAATGGAGTGTGGCATCTATCTCAAAGATCAACATTACCCTAAGTGGTTATGAGGGAAGTCATAGATCCATAATATGGAAGTACAAGGGTCAAACCTTTTCATTAGAAGAGGGGTATAATGTGATAAAAAGGGATAGGAATGAGAATTAAAAATGCAGATCTAGAGGCATGCAAGTCTTATGTGAAGCACTGTAATCTTAGTCTTTAATAGTGAATGTACTCTTTTGAATAAACATCAACAAAGGAAGTTTTTTTTATCCCTATGTGTATCTTATGTCTTTTATAGATTGAGAGTGAGAGAGAAATACTACTGGGGTTTAAGGTAACCATTATTTGGGCCCCCTAGTTTCCATATGCACCAATTAATACTAGATCAAGGTTTTCCTTTCTTGATTTCATCTTGTGAAGCTCTCGTGTATTTTTGTAGGTGTAATAAAGTCCCACAAATGCATAGAGTTTTGATAATAAAACATGGCATAGAGAGTTAATTCCATTAGAAGGAGTTTAAACCTTAATATAAATTATGAAAGGAATCCAAAAAAGATTGAATATAATGGAGATAGCAAAAACAATAGGAACTAATGATGAAGGTGTGAGTGATGATCTAAAGAAGTAGAAGCTTAAAATCTTGAAGTATTAAAGATGGTGGATAAACCTGAAAGTAGATTTATCAAATCCATTGCATTTCTGTAGTAGTCCAATCTTGTATGCCACTTTCTACTCTGGAATATTAGTCCCTCATGAGCTTATAGATTGGATCAAAGAGATGAAGAAATAATTCGACTACAAGTCAATGAAGAAATCAAAGAAAGTAAACTTTGATTCCAAAAATTTGAAAGGTCATGAATTTTATGGTAAGATCATGTGCAAACTAAAATACAAAGGAAAGGTAAAGAGAAAATTAAATCTTGGGATATGAAGGTGACAAATTCCAATGCAAATTTATTACCTTTAAATTACTAGATGAATTTCTTCAAGAAATTGTAGAATTTGAGACAAAAAAATAATGAGTATTAAAGAGTATATTGAGGATATTTATAGACTCTTCATAAGATCTATACATATGCAAGATGATTTAGAGAAGGTGTAAATATATGTGAATGTGATGCATTTTTACATTAAGGATGAAATTGATTTGTTCAAACTAAGAATAGTGGAGGAATATTATCATTTTTTATTGGAGGAAACATTGTTTAGAATGCAATAAATGAACTCTAGAGGTAAAGGTAGCTCTTCAAGAGGAAGATGAAAAATAGTGGTGAAATATAATAATAGACTCATAAAGGAGAAGTAAGCACCTCTAAAAATTAAAATCAAAATTAAAGAGGAAGATACTATTATTATATAGGAAGAGTATCATTTAGTAGAGGATTCATGTGTAAGTGATTTGAGTGTAATAAGTATGTTAGAAATATATATTTTGAGTGTCCAAAATCATGTCAGAATGATAACACCAAGGGTTGAGTGAGAACCATATAACTCATGGCAATGAAAAGAGTGTTGGGTATCCAAAACACATGAAATTTCTAGAATGAGGAGACGTTCTTATGGTGAAAATATTGATAATAAAACTATCCAAGGAAATAGATGAGTCGATACATAGAATGAATCTATTCTAAACTATTTATAAATTGGGAAGTAAGCATTACAAATCAATTATTTATAGTGGTAACATTGATAATTTGGTGTCTAAATAAATGGTGGAAAGTCGATGAAAATGTCAATGCATCTAACTCCATACAAGGTTTCATGGTTGGTTAAGGGAAACATATGGTGATTTTTCAAATTCGTTCATATAAAGATGATGTTTTGTGTGATATTATGCCTACTAATATGTGTCATGCTCTTTTTGAAAGTCCATGAAAATATGATATAACATTTTTACATGATGGTAAAGAAAACACCTATAGTCATGTGAATGATGGGAAGATGTTAATTTTGAACCAATTGAAGGATAGAGGAGAAGAGGTGGAAAAAAATCCTAAGGTAATGTCGGTTTCTAGTAAAGATTTTTTGAAGGTGGAAAAGACAAAGTCATGATTTTATTTCATTCCAAAGCCTATGCAAGTTGTGACAACTACTAAGATGAGTGATATTCCTATTGAACTTCATATTTTTTTGGGAGAATATGTTGATATTGTGTCAAATCATTCACCGAATGGATTATCATTACTCATCATATGGATCTAGTGTCGGGAGTGTGTTTTTTTAAAAAAAGCTTTTAAATTAAGTCTAGTGGAAAATGAAGAGGTAAGGAGACATGTACATTAGTTTCCAAAAAAGGGTTTGATCCAGGAGAGTTTGAGCCTGTGTGTAGTCCCATTTGTATTGGCACCAGATAATGGTAAGGATTAGAGAATGCATACATATTGTACAAGTTTCCATTTCTAAGAATGGATTGCTTGATGAAAATTTTGAGTGGATCTATGTACTTCACCAAAATATATTTGAAAGTCATATATCACAAAAATTGGATAAGAGAATGTCATGATTGAAAGACCACGTTCAAGACGAATAATGAACTATATAAGTGGATTGTTATGCCATTTAATTTTTCAAATTCCCCAAGTAAGATCATGAGACTCATGTGTTTGTGATCTATGTTGGTTAAGTTTGGAGCTCGATAAGGTGAGAGAATTTATGATGCAAAATAAGAGGCCAAACTTTTGGAGGCCATAACTTTTTATCCATATCTTTGTATGAGCCCATCTTCATGCCAAAATGACTATCTCAAAAAGTTTAATGTAATGATAACCTACCCTTCTAAATATGGGACATTTTTGATATTTTTCATAGGCCATATGTGACCATCTAAGGGTCTAAAATTAAAGTTAAATATTATTTTTAGGGTTTTTACTAAATTTAAAAGTTATCTATTTTTGTAACTAGACTTGAATTTCAGTTTAAATTCATCTGACATGTTAATTTTAGTATTTAGTTTATTGTTGGATATTTTTAGAGTCGTGTGTGCTTACATGCAAAACTTACTAAAAATAGTAGGCCAAGTCTTATTTATTTTTAAAGTTTCAAATTTTGCATGTCAACTCCAATTATAAGTTGAGGCTTATTTATGCATGATTTGTAATTATTTGAATTATTCAATATGAATCAATACTAGTTATTGTTCATAATCTTGGCTTATTGGATTTTTATTTATATTGATAATATTGGGGTAATTATTTGGTATTCGATCAAGTTCAAATCTTAGATGTGTAATAAATGGTGAGAGGATGAGGAGGAATCATTCAAATGAACCATACTATGTAAGAACTATAGAGGCATGTAGAATAACTAACTGAGAACTTTACGAATCAAATGCAAAGGAGAGCAGAAGATGATTTAGAAGATGACATAAATCATGAAGAATAAATTTCACAAGAGGAGCAACAAGAATAGTCACCATCAATGGAAGAGAGGATGGTTAGAGTTTTAGAAGGAAGGAACAAAGGAATCAAGGTTGACAATCCATATTATGGAGGAAGTTTATAACTAGATTAGTTGATAGATTAGATGAATAACATGGAGAAGTTTTTCGAATGGAAAACAATGAGAGAATACAAGAAGGTAATGTTTGCATGCACAGAATTGAAAGGTCATGCAATGATTTGGTGAGATCACCAATAGAAAGAAAGACAAAGAAAAGGTAAAGAGAGTATCAACTCATGAAAAATAAGGGAGAAATTTCTTCCTATGGATTATGCACAAACCTTATACATAAGATTTCATAATTTAAGGTAGGATCATATTAGACAAGATTATACATATGAGTTTTACAAACTTTCCATATGCAAGGAGAATGATGAGACAGAATATCAAATGGCTGAAAGGTATGCAAATGGTTTTAAGTTTTCTATTCAAGATGAATTAAGCATGTATAAAATACTTTGCATGGATGAATATTATCAATTAGCTTTGAAGGCAAGGAAAAAAAAAATAGATAGACTTTTAGAAGAACATCTACTGGGCCAAGAAGAGGACAATCCCCTCCACTAAGGGGATGATGTGGATTTAATATAAATAGAGGTGGTTTTAATACCACTAGATTAGAATTATCATGTGATGCAAAGAGACAAGAAGATAATAGACAAGGATTTCAATACCAACAAAGAGAAAGAGGATTTCAAAGATGATGAAGCTATGGTGGTGGTAGAGGATGGTTTCCAAATCAACTTAGGTATATGTTTATTACAGATGTGGAGAAGAAGGCCATAGAGTGTTTGAACGTCTACACTACCAATATCAAGAAAGGAGGTAAGAGGATTTCCTGAGAGTGAATTTAGTTGAAGCTGAAATAGAAAAGTAAAATAATGAAGTGCAGTAGTAGATATTGGAGAAAATCTCATGATGAGAAAAATAATGATTTATCCAAGGAAAGAACATGTGCATAATAAATAATGTGGTGATGCATGTTTATAAACATATATGTTTTAAACAAGGTGTGTTTTAGAAGGTAAGATATGCAAAGGAATTATAGATGGGGGTAGTTGTGAAAATATGGTTTTTAAAGATATGATTAATAAACTAAGTTTACAGTATGAAAACCATCTTAATCCTTATCAGATTTCATGGTTTAAGAAAGGGAATGAAGTTACAGTAAAAAAAATGTACTTAATCAATTTTTATATAGGTAAAACTTACAAGGAATAAATATGGTGTTATGTTATACCATAGATGCATGCCATGTGTTATTATAAAGGCCATGGTAGTTTGATAGAAAAGCAATTCATGATGGATCAAATAACACAGAGATTCTAGAAAGGTGGTATGAAGGTAGTTTTTTTACCTCTTAAATAATAAGGGTAGGCAAAAATCATACTAACGACAAAAGAATTTATCAAAGACATGAAGATGATAGGCTGTTGCTATGCATTAGTAGTGAATAAAGAAGATAAAAGTAGTGTAAACACCAACAAAAGTAGTAGTAGTGTTGAAAGAATATGCATATATTATACCTAATGAGTTATTGGATGGTTTATTACCAAAGAGAGATATTTGACATCATATTGATTTCATTATAGGATCAGCTCTACCCAATCAAGCAACTTATAAGATGAGTCCAACAGAACATGTAGAATTAAATAAGCAATTTACTAAATTGGTGAGGAAGGGTGTAGTAAGGGAGAGAATGAGTCCATGTGTATCACCAGCATTGCTAACTCTAAAGAAAGATGGTGTGGAATGTGTGTGGATAGTAGAGCAATTAATAAAATTAAAATCAAGTAAATGTTTCTTATACCTCATTTAGATGATATGATGGATGTTCTTACATGATCAAAATATTTTATCAAGATTGATGTAAGGAGTGAAAAATATCAAATTCATATTAGTGAAGGAGATGAATGGAAAATAGCATTCAAAAATAGAAATAATTTATATGAGTGGATGGTGATCCCATTTGGGTTATCTAAGGTAACCAGCACATTTATGAGGGTGATGAACACAATGCTATGAGAATGCAATGGTAAAGTTTTGGTGGTTTATTTTGATGATATTTTAATATTCAATAAGACTAAAGAAGAACACTTACAACATTTGAGAATGGTATTTGAATTGTTAAGAAAAGAGAAGCTCTATGAAAATTTGAAAAAATGTAGCAGAATAGTTTGGTGTTTTTGGGATTTGTATTTTTAGTAGATGGTGTTAGAATGGATGAATAAAATGTAAAGTCAATTATTGAGTGGCCTATCTGGAAGAGCATCGCAGAGGTGAAAAGTTTCCATGGATTAGCAAGTTTTTACAAAAAAATTATTAAGAATTTATTAGTCTTATTGCACCAATAACAAATTATATGAGAGGAAAAGGATTTGCATAGACAAAGGCAACAACAAAAAGCTTTGAGTTGTTAAAGAATAAAATTACAAAAAAACCTATTTTAGCAAAGTGTTTTAGGTTGATTGTGATGCTTCATTTGTGGGAATTGGTATCATATAGAGTCAGTAAGGGAATCCAATAGCATATTTTAGTGAGAAATTGAATGAGGTAATAACATAGTATTCTACAATGCTGTTGAATTTTATGCCATTATACAAGCATTAAGACATTGGAGGCATTAGCTGATGCCTAAGGAGTTTATCCTTTTTAGTGATCATAAGGCTTTGAAGTATGTGAACACTTAAAAGAAGTTAAACAATAGGCATGCAAAGTGAGTGTCTTTATTGTAGGGTTATACTTTTATGTTGAAGCACAAATCAAGAAAATATAAACAAGTAGTTGATGCTTTGAGTAGGTGAGTGGGGTTGTTAACTATTATGGCGAGTAGAATAGTTGGATTTGAATTTATTAAAGAATTATATGATACTGATCCAAATTTTGGCAAGATAGTTGAACAATGCAAGAATCCACTAATAGGTGATAAAATTAATGTTTATGATTAGTATATTATGCAAGATGGTTATCTCTTCAAAGGTAAATAATTATGTATTCTAATGGGGTCTCTAAAAGACAATATTATAAGAGAGTTACACAATGGTGGTTTGGATGGACATTTTGGTAAGATAAAAACAATAGCTTTGGTGGAGGAGAAGTATTTTTGGCCAAAAGTGATGAGAGATATGACAATATATGTTGCAAGGTGTAGGATATGTCAAGTGGAAAAAAGATATGCATAAAATATAGGGTTGTACATTCCATTACTATTTCCAAGAGAACCATGGACATATTTGAGTATGAATTTTATGTTGGGATTAAAAAATACAAAGAGGTAATGATTTAATTTTTATTTTTGTAGACAGGGTTTCTAAGATGGTTCATTTTATTGTATTTAAGAAAACCAATGATGCCACTACATTTGCAGAACTATTTTTTAAGGATATTGTGAGATTATGTGATGTTCTAAAAACCATTACATCAGATGGGAACACAAAATTTCTAAGTCATTTTCAGAGGACTTTATCGAGGAAGATGGGGGGTAAGATACAATTTAGTAGTGCATACCACCCCCAAATAGATGGATAGACAAATGTTTTAAATAGGAACCTGGGAAATTTATTGAGATGCATAGTTGAAGAGAAGACCAAATAATGGGACTTGGATTTATCGCAAGCTAAGTTTTCATATAATAGTTGACTGAATAGATCAATAGAAAAATCAGCATTTCAAATTGTTTATTGGAGAAATTCTCTGAGTGTTTTAGATTTGGTATAATTACCAATTATAGAATGAGTTAGTGATGATGCAAAAGCATTTGTAGAACACATACAATAGTTACAATAAGAATTAAGAAGAAAGTTTCAGGAAAGTAATGAGAAGTATAAAGAAGCAAAAAATATTAGAAAAAGGTCAAAAATATTTGAAGGAGGTTTAGTGATGGTTTACTTGAGGAAAGACATATTTTTGAAAGGCACACATAACAAGTTGAAGTACAATAAAATTGGACCATGCAAAATTATGAATAAAATCAATGGCAATGATTGTGAGGTGAGTTTACCATAAAATTTTGATCTCTTTCTAGTATTTAATGTTTCATATTTATATAATTTCCATGGAGAAGATGGTGAAGGTGAAGAATATGAAGAAGTAGATGGCAGAAATAGGTACTAAAGAAGAAGAAAGAGAAGATAGTGCACAATGCAAGGAAATTATGGCATGTATTTGTTATAGTGGGAAGGATTACAGTAGGAAGATAACACTTGGATTATAGAATGGGAGTTAAAGAATATTGATATAAATAACTGGCAGTAGTAAAATCAGAACAACTCACAGGAGTTGAGTTGTTTTGAACTAGAGGAGGATGGAGTGGCCTTCACCATAAAGCATATTTGAGGCAAACATTTTTCAAGGGTTATAAATTTTCTATCATAATTTTAGTACAAAATTTGGTTGCATATGTGCACCCATTATGGAGACTATGAAAGGATATTAAAAAAAGTTTCAATGGACAGTTGGAGTGGAGGATACCTTTAAGTTTTTGAAGAAAATCGTAATTGAGTAATCAATGTTAGATTTAACATATTTTGATGAAGGTTTTCAATTATATTGTGATGAAATTAATACAACAATAGGAGGAATATTTAATGAAGAAGGTAAGACCATTTGTTATTTTAGAGATAATTTTAAGTAAGCCAAGAAAAAGTATTCATTATATGACTAGGAATTTTATGCAATGGTGCAATGTCTTAAGAAGTGGAGGCACTACTTATTGCCAAAATAATTTGTTTTTAACATGGAACATCAAGCTTTAAAATTCATAAACATCCAAGGAAACATTGATCAGAAACCCATGAAATACGTAGATTTTAATCATTTTTTTAGAAATAGAAATGGGAAATCTAATAAGGTTACGAATTCCTTGAGTAGGAGAGATATTGGTTTGAATGAACTCATGGTATATTTCATTGGGGTTTACTCAATGAAATCTTTATATGATTAGGATTTGAATTCCTAGGATGCATTGGAAGCATTCATGATTCCAACGAATACAAATAAAATGCCACACTCATGGTGTATATGGTTTAAGATAGATTATTGTTCAAAGGAAAGAGGTTGAGAATATCTCAAGGTTACATGAGAATAACATATTCAAACAAAAAAATGAATCCCTAAGTGGTCACTTTGGGTATGATAAAGCTTTGAAAAAGTTGACTAAAAAATATTATTGGACACAAGTGAGCATGGACATGAAGAAGTTCATAAAAATGTGTAGATGTGTCTAACATGATAAAGGTAAAAGTCATAATATGGGACTATGTCAACCATTAACTATTTTATATATACCAAGGGGTACATTGACCATGGATTTCATTATAGGGACACTTCAATGAGGTAATGAATTTATTTTTTGTGATTGTGGATAGATTTTCTAAGATGAAACACTTTGTAGCATGTAAGAAGACTAGTGATGCCACCAATATTACTTATTATTTAGATAAATTATGATATTTCATGGGTTGAAAAAGAGTATTGCATCAAATAGGGATTATAAATTTGTTGGAAACTATGGAAAAGGTTAGGAATGAGACTAGACTTCAGTTCAACTTATCATCCTCAAAGAGATGGGAAAACAAAGGTTGTAAGGTATAGTCTTGGAAATTTCATAAGATGTGTGGTTAGTGATAATACTAGGTATTGGTGTTTGGCGTTATCCCAAGATGAATTTTCCTCCAATGATTTAGTTAATATAAGTATAGGAATGAGTCCTTTCTAGATTGTGTATTAGAGAAACCTAAGAGGATTTTATGAGTTGCGAAGCATAACTGAGATGAAAATAATAAGTGTTGAAGGTTAATATTACACATATGATATGCACGATGTGTATATGGAGGTGACAAGGTGATTGGAGGAAAGTATGAGATATGTATAAGATATGCATGATGTACATAAGATAAGAGAGTATAATTTTGAATTTAGGGACTTGGTATTAGTGCATTTGGATAAGGAGAGGTTTCCCAAGGCTATGTATAACAAACTCAATTGGAAGGAAATCGAACCTTATGAAATTATAAGAAGTTTCTCAACCAATGCTTACAAGATTGATTTTTTGGATGGATTAATTATTTCACGCATCTTCAATGTATCTAACCTATATCCATATGTTATGGGACAAACAAGTGAGGAGGGATCAAGCATGGATTCTTCAAACCTTGATTAGAAGGAGAAATTATTTTCCAATGCAAAGGAGAGATGGAAGCCATAGTGGACATATGTATTGGAAAGAAAGCAAGAGATAGTGAGTAATTTGATTGCTTCGTTAAATGAAAATATCAAACAACTAAAGATGCAAGTTGGATGAGTTCATCTAAAATTTCACAAAAAATCAAATGAGGAGATCACAGTGTGTTCATGAGCAAGATCTCATGGACAAATTCAATTATCTTGGGTTTCTAATATATAAATATCCAAAGCTAACTGGTAATCTTGTATGACCAAAAACATAGTAAGAATTTTGAATAGACATTTTGGGCAAAGTTTTGGGATTAACGAAGTTGCTAAGGCATGTTTTGGGATCATAGAGTGGGTATTTGCCATAGAGATCAGAAAGATAACTTTATTGGGCCATATTATTTTTCAAAATTATGGTTTCATAAAAATATATGGTCTCATGAAAGCATAATAGAGTTCACAATGACCATAATGTCCAATAGAGATCATGTGAGTCTATTACATCAAGATGGTGTCAAGTAGCATAATCACACCCTATTCAAAATGAGGTATGTAGAGTTGCATGTCATGGTAGGGACCAAAAATTAGTGTAGACATGAGAAAAATAGTAAGTGGAATTTAAAAATGCACTAACCCATGCCAAAAATAAATTCCACAGCAAAAAATATGGATGTGACAAACTATTAAATGGATATAATAAGTCCACCAGAGTGTAGAGTGCATAGAGAACATGAAAGAGATGACAAGTCTGTTACATAGAGGTTATGAATCATGAAGTGTCACAATATTACTGATTCAAAGTGATAATAATTCACTAAGATCGTAGCTCACATTAAAAATCACATAGCAGATTTCCAACGGCCATATATTTTACATGAAAACCCTAAACTGGGCACTATTGATCTCCATTGAAAGATCTCAATGAGGGATTTCGAATGGTTGTGTTAATGGGGTAGGCATCCACATATATTGATCATGGTTTGCATAATAATAACCATTTGATTGTTTCTAATTTGCGATGATTTGTGCTAAGTGGTGGAGTTGAAATGATATAAATGAAAGCTCTAACACTATATTAAGAGCTATTAAAAATTAAGGACTACAGATAATATTTAGTTGCTAAGGAAAATAAAATAATGTATTATATCTTCTCATAAATGAGTGAACAACAAAGACTAAAAAGAAAGACTTTTTAATTCAATTACGAATCATTGTTCATTATAGTGGTATATAGCAAATAGATCATTGTAATAAAGAGTTTAACAAATGGCTTAAAAAATATATCATCGGTAGTTTTAAAATAATAAATCTCATGCAATCTAATTACATGGAGTAAACAATGGTCTAAAAATAAAGAAATAAAAATAAACTATCATGTATTTGAACATGCTAACCAAGCATTGATCATGCATGCAATTCAAACATCTTCTTCAATCTTCCCTTGGATGATCAATGGGATGATCCCCAACTGATGTTGCAAAGCAATAAAACTAGTTACAGGAATAGCTTTGGTTAAAATATTAGCTACTTAGTTAGATGTGGGATAGAATTACAAATCCACTTGCCCATCTTGAGCCAAATCTTGAATGAAATGATGTCAGATCTCTATGTGTTTTGACCTAGCATGAAATACAGGGTTCTTTGTCTTGGCAATAGTGCTATTGTTATAAAAAAGAAGTGTAGTTGGATGTTCCTGAATAAAATGTAAATCCTCCAATATACTTTGAATCCATAATGTTTGACAACTTGTTGTTGCTACAATATACTCTGCTTCTACTAAAGAGTAGCCATGGTTTCCTTCTTTTTGCTACTCCAAGATGCAACTCTAGAACCAAGTGAGAATACATAACCATATGTAGATTTTATATCATCAACTGAACCAACCCAATAAGAATATATGTAGCTAACTAGCTCCATTTTTTCAGTGGATGAATAATTAATGCCAAAATTTTGTGTACCACTCACATACCATAGGATTCTTTTTGTAGTGTGCTAATGAGACTCATGCATATCCTGCATGAATCAGGTGATGAGACTCATAGCATAGATAATGTTAATTCTTATTTTAGTGAGGTATATAAGGCTTCCAACCAAATGTTTTTACAAAGTAGCATCCACTTTAGAACTTGCATCTTCCTTGGTTAATTTCTCACCAAGTGCTATGGGAGTTACAACTGTTGTGCATGTCATCATTCTAAACTTTTTCAATAAATCAGCTATTTAATTGGTTTGAAAAATGAATATACCTATTGTTTGTGGTTACAATTACACACCAAGAAAATAATGCATGAGTCTCAAATCTGACATTTTAAATTCATGTTTCATTTTTGCCTGAAACTTCTCTATGAGAGTTTTATTATTACCTATATAAATAATATCATCAACATAAAGACAAACAATGAGAATATCATTACCAATATGTTATACATACATGGTTGGCTCTAAATGGCTTATAATGAATCCCTTCTTCAAGAAATAACTATCAATCCTTACATACCATGCACAAGGAGCTTGCTTCAACCGATAGAGTAATTTCTTCAACTTGTAAACCAACTATTCTTTACCTAAAACTTCATACCACATGGGTTGTTCCACATAGACTTCCTCATCTATATAACCATTAAGGAAGGTTGTTTTTACATCCATCTGATATATTGGCCACTTGTATTGTATAGCAATAGCCAAAAAAAATGATTGTATCAAGTCTTGCAACTAGAGTGTAAGTTTCTAAATAATCTACTCTCGGTGTTTATGCAAATCCCTTGGTAACTAGTCTTGCCTTGTGTCTTTTCACAAAACCATCAGCATGATATTTCACCCTATAAATCCATTTGATACCAAGTATCTATTTATATTTTGGAAGTTGCACTAATTCCCATGTATTATTTTTATCAATTTCTTGCATCTCATAATTCATATCATCAATCCAAATTATTTATACAAAGGGTTGAAATTGAATTGTACTAATAAAATAAAAATTAACAATTGGATTCACATTAATCCTCTGATAAATTTCATTTAAACACTGTATCTTTCTTGAAGAGCTTGGACTTGATGCTGGACTTGAACTATCACTTGAAGGTGTGGTAATAGATGAACCTTGTGAACCTGAGCTTGGAGATCTCAAACCTGATCTACTATTGGGGCTTGAACTTCCACTTGAGTTTGTGGGGATAGGAGGAACACTTCCATCTTCTATGTCCATTATTACTGGTGTTTTTTGTTGTGCACCTTTTTTCCATTACCATATTCCCCCTTCATCAAAAACCACATCCTGATTAACAATCTATTGCTTTATGTTAAGATTATAGAATTGGTATCCTTTATTTGCATGAAAATAGCCTACAAAGATATAATGTTGGGATTTTGCATCCAACTTCTTCCACTTCTAAGATGGAATATGAACATATGCAAGACAACCAAATACATGGAGATGAGCCACTGAAGGATTGTGACCACTTCAATCTTCCTTTGGAGTAATGTTGTGAACTAATTTTGTGGGGCTTTGATTCAAGATGTACACCGTTGTTGCCCCTGCTTCTCCCCAATAACAATCTGGGAGACTTTTTTTACTAAAACATACTTTGAGCCATATTCATAATGGCATGGTTACTTATTTATGCAATACCATTTTGCTGGGGGGTATAGGCTGTAGTAAGCTTTCTCTTGATGCCATTTTTGTTACAAAAATTAAAAAACTCTTTGGAAGTGAATTCTCCTCTTCTATTTATTTTAAGTATTTTGAGATAAAATCTGCTTTGTTTTTTAACCACAGCCTTAAAATTCTTGAAGGATTCAAATGCTTCAGATTTCTACTTAAGAAAATAAATCAATGTGTGGCAAGAAAAATCATCAATGAAATTCAAAAAATAAATATTCTTACCCAAAGATTCCTCTTGCATAACACCACAAATGTCAGCATGCACAAGCTCTAGAGGAGCTTTTGCTCTCCAAGATTTTTTCATCAAAAAATTATCTTGATGTTGCTTGCCAAGTGTACACCCTAAACAAACTTCTTCTTTTGCCTAAATTATTGGAAGTCCTCTCACCATATTCTTCTTGTGAAGTAAATTTAATCCTTGAAAATTTAAATGACCATAATGTTGATGCCATAATCAAAATTCATATGTGGTTGTTTTGAATGCATACATAGTAGTAGAATGCAATGTGAGAGAAAATAATCTATTCTCTATCATAGGAACCTTTTCTACAAGATGATAATTAGCTGATTTATCAAATATTTTAAAGCAGTTGTCTTCAAATATAATTTTATAATTTTTGCTACAAGCTGCTATTACTTAAAAGGTTATGCTATAATTTGGGCACATGCAAAGTATGATGAATATAAGTGTTTTCTCCTTGCTTAGTTTTTAAAACAAGGGTACCTTTTCCCATCACATCAACCTCTTTATTATCAACAAATTTTACTTGACTTCTTACAAATGCATCTAATTTGACAAAGAGATCAGATTTACTTGTTGTATGATTAGAGAAACCACTATCCAAAAACCATAAATATTTTTTATTTTCTTTCACCAAATTGCATGTGAAGAAGGTGGAATGCTTAGGATATTCAAAATAATCTTTAGTATAGTTGGCTCTTAACTTGTTCAAGTCAGATTTCTTCTTTTTACACTCAAATTCATAATGTTCATAGCATTCACAGTATTTTCACTAGATGCTTCTCTGATCCACAAAACTTCTACCTCTTCCTCTAGTATTACTTCTTCATTTTTATCTACCATGTCCTCTATTATTAGAAGGTTCCCCTTGAGATTTATTTATTTCAAAAAAAGGAGTTGTATATTTTTCTTCAACATTCACTATAGACTAGAAATCTTGCACTAAACTCTTTTTAGAACATTGCATACACTCCTCATGAGATTGTAAAGAACAAACCAACTCTACCACTTTGAAGGTGGTGATATTTTTTCTTTCTTCAATGGCTATTACCACTGGATCAAATTTAGGAAGAAGAGATCTCAACATCTTCTCTACAATTTTTTATTTTATAATTGCTTCCTTTTATGTTCTAAGCTGATTCACAACACCTTGAGTCCTAGTAATAAAATCTTGAATGGACTCATCTTCTTTCATCCTTATAATTTCAAAATCTCTTCTTAAGGTTTGAAATCTTACCAATCTAACTTTGGTAGAACCTTGGTATGCAATTTACAAATCCTCCCATGCATCTTTTGATTTTTTCATACCATCAATATGAGGAAAATTGAAATACCCAATATAGATTGGAAAGAAAATAATGATCAATATTTCTTTTTGTCTTTTTTCAATTGAGTTTGTTGGTTTGTTGTCAATGCATTTAGAGCATTATGACCTGCAAGTTCTGTGTATCCCACTTCCACTAATTCTCAAAGATCTTGGGACAATAATAGGGTCTTCATCTTAAATCTCCAATAATCATAGTTGTCTCCTGTAAACAATGGACGTTGGAATCGAAAGTTACTGTTATTTGTCATTTTGGAGATAACTAATAAGTTGAAATTGCTATCTGCATAATTAAATTTCTACAACCTGCTCTAACACCAATTGAAATGATATAAATGAAAGCTCTAACATTATACTAAGAGCTATTTAAAAATACAAACTAAAGATAATACTCAACTGCTCTAGAAAATAAAATAATGTATTATATCTACTCAGAAATGGGCAAACAACAAAACTAAAAAGAAAGGCTTTTTTATTCAATTATGAATCGTTGTTTGTTATAGTGATATATAGCAAATAGAGCGTTGTAATAAAAAGTTTAACAAACAACTTTAAAAATATATTGTCCGTATTTTTAAAATAATGAATCTCATGCAATCTAATTGCATGGAGTAAACAACAATCTAAAAATAAAGAAATAAAAATAAACTATCATGCATTTGAACATGCTAACCAAACATTGATCATGCATGCAATTCAAACATCTTCAGGGGTGTGGAATTTGTGTCAAAGATTGACATTAATGTGAGTGTTTATGGGAGAAGTTAGAGATTCATACGTCCGAACTACAAGAGTTTATCCTCCTCAATACAAAGCTAGAGCCCTACATGTCCTATGTGAAGCATTATGATCTCAATCATTTGATTGTGAATGTAGCATTATGTCTAAACATCAATTTATTTGGTGTCTCGTGTTCTTAATAACCTCAATCTAGTTGCATTACATATCAGGTTCGCAAAATTGGAGAAAAAATAATAAATTCCAATCTCTAGTGTATGACCAATTGTGACGCCAATCAATGTTTATCATTATAGATAGCGATGTGACCCTAAGTATTTCTTTTAAAGCCAAGCCGCATGATAATGGATAATGATGGAGATCCACCTCTTCAAACCAAAAGGAGGAGGATAAGATAATGGAGTGCTGGTTTTTTTCTGTTTGATTAAATTAGAAGACTACAAATTTGGAAGGCGGCAACATTTCTTAAACGTGGAAGATGGAATGCCGATAATCGAGGTTGACTCCCTGTAATGACAACTAAGGAAGTCTCCCGGAAATTTCTTGTCCATATGTTTGCAGGAAAAGTGTTCTCTCCAGTACTTTTCCAGGTTACGTATAGGACATGGCCTCCTTCAATGCACGTGGAAATAACTCTTATGAGCAGCCTTTGACTGATATCAGCAAATAATGAATTCGATGAGTAGGATTACTTGAGGGACAAGTTCAACCTCAAACTGAGAAGACTTAAAATGTACGTGTCAATTTTTTTAATACCAGACGTCACCCCTGACATGATCAGAGCGCAATCCGAAGCTTCTAACCACCGCCAGCTTTATATGAAGCTCTCACATTTATATGCTCCACATTGTCTGCTTGAGCCATCTCATTCTACGAGCAATTGGAATTGGTATAGTTGCAGCAATGGCCAAGGTGGAGAGAAAGTTAGATGGGCAAGTGGTGTTTACTCAATTGGGTCGCCCGCATTTTGGGTTCGATGTTTTTGCACTCGATCTTCCTCCCAACTGTAACGCCTTCAAAACTCTCCAGTCGAAGGATAAAAGAGTAACCGATGGAAGATCAATCAATTACAATGCTCAGTTTGTCGGCGCTGCAGATGTCAAGCTCCTCCTCGCTCCACAACAACATCAAGTTTTTGCACTGAAGGATTTGGAGGTTGGCGAGGTGGACGAGGGCTCCGAGACGGTGGTGTTTATTTCCGATCGAACTGGAAGCGCCAGAATTCACTTAAGCGTGGCAGCCAAGACGAAAAAAGGTGATTGTCTTAGACGTGTCAGCACGGGTTCGCTGAATGGGGTTGCCGGATTCTTTTTCGATAGGCCCATTGTCACCAACGGGAGAGTTTTTTTCGTGTCGGCCCGAGAGAAGCCTGCGAATAGATCCATTGGGAGCTGGTCTGCAGTGTACTCTACTTGCCTCAAAACCGGGGCAACCGTTCGGCTCACTCCTCACGAAGTGGCCGACTTCAGTCCCTCCGTTTCTCCTTCGGGAAAGTGGGTGATGGTCGCTTCTTATGGCGCAACCAGAGACTGGGAGGTGGCATATATCGAGGATCTCCAGACTGATCTCTATGTTTTCAACGCCGAGGACGGGTCTGGCAGAATGATGGTTGCAGAGCGGGGTGGGTGGCCGACTTGGGCAGACGATAATACAGTCTACTTTCACAAAAGGGCTCAAGACGGGTGGTGGAGCATCTACAGACTAAACCTCCTGAAATCTAATGTGGATGGATCCATTCAACCCGAGCGGATAACTCCACCGTCCGTACACGCCTTCACTCCGTGCGCTTCCCTCACAGCGAAGTGGATAGCAGTCGCTACTCGCAGGCCGGGGAGCAAGTTCAGGCATATTGAAATCTTCGACCTGGAGTCGAAATCATTCATACCGGTCACGGCCTCTCTCAGTCCGGAGATTCATCACTACAATCCTTTCGTCTCTGCCGATTCTCTAAAGCTGGGCTTTCACAGATTTAGAGGAGAAGATGCCCAAGACGCAGACACAGTGGTTCCTTTCTTAGAACGCGTGGAATCGCCGATTGCCACGTTTACATTGCACAGAATAAACGGCTTTTTCCCGGCATTTTCTCCGGATGCATCCCTCATAGCCTTCAATCCCTTTTTCGGCCAAGAAGGTGGAGTTCACGTAGTGAGGGCGGATGGATCATCCAAGAGATGGAAATTGTTCAAGGGACCTGCATTTGCTGTTGCATGGAACGGCAAGCATAGTGGGCTCGTCTATGCGTCGGTTGGTCCGATCTTTGCTTCGGATAAAACGACAGTTCATGTAATCTCGATCCGCTTTAATCCAGAGGAATTAGGAAAAGAGACCGAGGTGGAATCAGAGGTGAGAATTCTGACCAAAAATGGCACCAGAAACAATGCCTTCACTTATTCGTCTCCGGATGGGACACAGTTGGTGTTTAGATCCGGGCGGTCCGGGCACAAGAATTTGTACATAATGGATGCAGATAAAGGCGAGCAGGGGTGGATTCGAAGCCTGACCGAAGGCCCGTGGATTGACACCATGCCCTGCTGGTCTCCGGATGGGCAGTGGATTGCCTTCTCTTCCAACCGCCACGATCCTCGGCAGTCGACCTATTTTAGTCTCTACTTAGTTCATCCGGATGGAACGGGGCTACACAGAGTGACGCGTACCGAGAAGGAAAGGATCAACCACGTCTGTTTCAGCCCAGACTCCAGAAGTCTGTTGTTTAGTGCAAATTTCGGCGGAGTATCGGCAGAGCCAGTTTCTGTGCCCAACGAATTCCAACCTCACGGGGAACTTTTTGTATCAGCAGTGGATGGCAGTGACATGCAGAGGTTGACGTTCAATGCGTATGAAGATGGGACTTGTACTTGGCACAAGGGTTGTAGTAATTTAAAGAGTCTGAGTTTGGCTGGTAGGAAAACTGGAGGGGAGAAGCTGAAAGGTGAATTTGTTGAACCTGAATGGCTAGCAAAACCATAAAGCCGTAGTTGTAGGAGAGAACATAGAGTATCAAGATCTGTTCAAGCCCATTGAGGGATTATGTCTAAAATGTCTTCATCTTCATGTTCGTAATTCAAGAAATAAGTGAAGTGCTGTGTGTAATTCTCTATAATATTATCATATGAATTCAAATAACGGAGAGTTTGATCTATATTTTGAGCATGCTTTGTTTGCACGTGTGGCCATTGGAGAGTATTGAGCGTAGGAAAGGTAGCCATTCACTTCTCCCATTTTTACAGGCATTACGACCTTCACTTATTTAAGTCAAGTTATATTCATCGAAAAAAAAAAATTCAAGGCCTAATTTTATTCCTAAGGTCAGATTCAATGTTGAATAGGCGCCTTTGGATCACCTCTACTACAAACTTTAAATTACATAAATATAAATATAATGTCGAATTAAAGATGGTTTAAAGTTGAAAAAAATATCATACCAATATTTGTTGTTAACGTCATTAAGTTGATGTTGGTAGGTGATTTGAGGTGATGTTTTTTCCAACTTTAAAATGATGTTGGAAAATTAATCGCTATAAATTTTGCTAATTCATCCAGTAACTTTAAAAGTGTCCTTAAACATGACTCTAAATCCATTATTAAGGTGGATTTTATTTTAGCACTAACTTTAAATTTAAGTATGACATTGATTCTAAATTTGAGTGTGACATTGATTCTAACTTTAAGTTCAACCATTATTTTGATTGTAAATACAACACTAAGTCGACTTAAAAGGTAACTTAAGGCTAAATTTAATTTTATAAATTATATTAAAATTAAAATAGTTTTCATATTATTATTATTATTATTATTATTATTATTATTATTATTATTATTATTATTATTATTACACTACATATTAAAAAAATAGTGTAATTGTGAAATTTTAAGTAAATTTGAATACAAACATAAATCAAACATGTAGTAACATAATAATTTGAATTCATTATTTCCTTCAATCTAGACAAATTAACAAGGATGTTTATCCCTTATAATCATTATAAATAACTTTCTTAATATTATTCTACACACATATACCTACCTTATTTTGCATATTGAATATAAGTTACAGTTTTGCATATCAAACTTCCACACATGATTATGTATTTTTTTTACTTGTTTGGATTTCCTTCCACAAAATATTAGAATCTAAGACTTGTTTCCAAGTGCAACATTATTCATCGCATCAAGTCCTAAGCCACTTGTTATAGATCATTGGTATCAAAGAAAGAGCTCTCATGTGCATGTAAACATGCAAGCACAATTCAAAAGGTAAGGGTATCCAACATTTATTATTTTCATAGTATCTAGAAGAAATCCTTGGTAACAAATTTTTTTTGACACCCATAGTGACACTCAAACATCCCTAGATGTCCATAAACTCATTTGGGATGCTCTTGAGGAATAACACACAAAAATATTTTTCTAATTCCAAAAACTCATGATGCATCTTTGGCCTAATTTTTTTTTTTTTTTTTTTTTTGCATTCTATGCATCGATTGTTTTAGTAGTAGACTCGATTCAAATTTCATGTCAATATTGACATCCTAGTGTTTAAAGGAGAAATCAACACTAAAAAATTTAATGGTTGGGTTTAAAAACTCAAGTCGTAATTTCCATTCAATTGTTTTAATGATGTTAAGAAGATAACCTTTGTTATGTTGAATATCTCCATTGCAATATCTCACCAATAGGAAACTCTCACCATGGACTGCACCCAAGGATGCATTCCAATTGAGTCTTATAATATTTTTTATGAAATATTAAAAGATGGTTACTATCCACTCAAGCCATTTGAGGATGAATACATCAAGTTCCAAAAGTTACACCAATGTAAGGAGTAGTCAACTAGCATAAGACTACACATACATGTTTCATGGCTATATGATAATTTGACATAGAAATGTAAGGAAATGAAGTACAATAGTGGACTCTCACCTTGCATTCACATAATGATGGAGTTTATGAATTAGAACACGTTGGGGAAATAATAATGCAATGCATTTAAGATCAAATCCAAAGCAAAGATGAAGCATAAATTATCTTCTTCATCTAACATTGTGTCTAAGAACACTCTCTTATATAGCTCACCATCTACCCCTTCCACACATAAGTAAAACATGTTACACAAGGGTAAGCAACCTAAGAAGGTTGTAGAACAACAAAATACTATAGAGTCTTTTTTATATAAAATTAAAGAATAACAAAGGTGAAAAATGATCTCATCGACCAAAAAAAACTCATGCAACAATTCAAATTTCCAAGTGCAATAATCCTTACTTGAGAATTATACATCAAGCCATGCACCAATTGATGACAATGATCCAACCATTTATTTGAGTGGCAGTGCCACTATTATTGACATATTTTAATAAAAGGAGTATCTATTCCACCCTAATGTCTATGTGAAGGGTTAACCTTTCCATGTAATCATTCATAATGGAATCCAAAATAGCTTCATTATACAATGTACAATCCAATTCCTTGGTGTTACCACTATCATATATCTAAAATCATAATTTTTAGGTTGGTTTTAGCATTAAAAAGGATACATAGCTCCCCAAAAAATGCACTTTATGTTCATAAAATATTTAATTTTCACCTATAATTAAATTAATTTAGGCTAGCTTCTATACAAAGTGTGCTTTGATACACTTTCCTAGGCTTAAAATGGGATAAAGCTAAACATTTAATGGTATGTATTAGTGTGTAACCTAAAAGTGAGCCAATCACATGTACCTATTATTTTTCCCATAGGGAAATGGGGGAAATAACTTTGGTTTTCTATATATATCCCTCATCTCTTTGTACATACATTTTTTTAAGACTTTAATGAGTTTGAATACAATATTTATCCATTCTTCACTATTGTACAAAGCTATATTATTTAATCGAGTAAAATAATACGAGAGTTTCTTGGGCTATCAGAGATTTTATCTTTTCTACATGGTACAAGAACCTTTCTTTTATTAGGTCAAGGTTGTGAAATTTTTATATGTTCTCAGCATTCACACACATTTCTTCAAATTCTTATCACATTTTTAATCTCCTTATAATTATGGGATTTTAAATACACCATTTGGGTATATTTTATGTGGGATAAAATAGTTCCTTGGAGGATTTTGGAGTTTTTTCCATTTAATTTAAACATTAAGAATTTTTTAACAAACTTTAGGAAAACATAAAACTAATATGAAATTTTTCATTGAACATTTTATTTAGGGATTTTTTTTAAAATTGGACACTCTAAGGAAGAATAAGGGAAAGAATGAATTTCTCCAATTTTTTTTTAAAAACTACATGTTGGAAACCCTAACTCCTTAATTTCATATTCTTCACTCAATGACATTTACATATAATCCAAGTTTTTAAAAACTTGATTGGTGGTTTGTCTTTGGCATCCATTTAAAGTTTGTTCTGCAAGGATATTACTAAGTCTATAATTCATTTTCCCATATGAATTATCCCTTAGTCATCCCATGTGACCAACCAGTTCACCAAGCCCTTTAACACAAGATAATTTCCCATGTGACCATGTCACTTAGATGTTTTGCTTGCAAACACTCCTAGCCACATTTTTTGATGTTTGGTTACTCTAGAGACCATATCTTTTGATCCATGAAGGCTAAAATAATCCCATTTTATGAATTGGATTTTGGCTCTAATATAATTTTTTTGATGTGGACTCCCTATCATTGTCTATAATTTTTTTTAAAAAAAAGACCTTTCTTATTATGAATCCTATGGGTTTATTTATTTAGGTACCTTAGTGATGTAAGATCATCCTAGGAAAATAATAAATCTTGCATCACCCAAAAATAGAGTGAGTAAATCAAAAAATAAGATAAATTTAGCAATGAATGGTTGCATGATGAAACATATTGTAATTTCATTCTAGACTATGTAAGAGTCAACTTTCATGGAAAGAAGGTGATTGAGAGTTTCACAAAGGTTGGAAAATAAAGGGGTTATAATTTTTGGATAAGTTAAGAAATATGCATGTGGAAATAAAAAGTGTATAAAGATGCACTACGGATAGAAATCAAGGCATGAAAGTAAAGACTCATGTATTAACACATAAAGAAATAAATACTTGACGAGTGTTAATGAACATGGCACGAATATAGTTATTTAATGAGGGTATGATACATAAGAACAAGAAATGTTGAAACCAAAACTAATTTCAAACTTATGCAAATAAGGCATAATTATAATTAAAGGATGCACAAAAGTGTGTATAACATAATCAGACAAAGAAAAATATCTAAGGTACCCAGTGCATGATGATGATAGAACATAGAGACATGGTGAGTTTGAGGCATTGGAAGTGCATAGAAGGCTAGGTGTATGACACTCAACATATAACTAGAATACACATGAAGGATTAGGATGAGCTGTCAATTTTGTGGACCTACACTTAGAAATTTCATAGGCTAAACTAACTCTACAATTAACCTAATAACAAAAAGGATAGTTGACAAGATCTAATACCTATAAATATTTTTGATAATATTCAAACTTGTGTAGCTCGAGGTCACTAAAAAGTTGTGCTACTTATAGCTTAGGCTTGTATATTTGTGAAGATCCTTCAAATTTTTATAGATCCACATTAAATGCATCTATCATCCAAATGTGTAGGAATTTAACAAAGAAACTAGAGCTCAAACAACTATATATAGTGGTATTGTATAAGCTTAAGTAATTCTCAGAAGCCAAGGACTATACTTCATTACTTTTCAAAGAGAGAGAGAGATCCCATGAAGGGATAAGGAAACTCTATCTGAGACAATATAAAAAGAAAGAGGGATTTACATGATAGGTGAATGTAAGTATTGGTGAGTACATGGTAGTCTAACGACTCTAAATTATTAGAATGAGGGAGATCCATGTTTGAGTACTAGATTAAATATATCCAACAGCTCAATGTAACATCTATGAAGCTTATAATATCATGTAACACTTGAAGTAAATGAATAAATTTATATTTTAACATAGATTTTAGTGTGTAACTCTAAAGGTTGTGTGATTAAGTCATCCATTCACTAGGACCCATAACCATGGTTGAAAAGACTAGTATCAGAGCAAAGGTTTTAAATCCTAAGGGATGTAGGGAGAAAAAATAAAATACGAGTGTGATATGAGATAATAAAAGCAAGGATATAGTACCATTTAACATGAGTATATATTAGGTGTTTTTATTCATCACAAGTAAGTGGGTAAAATAAATTGGGTGACATGAGAAGTGGGCAGAAGAAGGATAGTAGAGATCCAATCATAAGGCAATCACCAGAACATCATTTTCTATTGTGAGGAGGTGGGTAGAGATTAAAATATTAGAAGACAAGAAAGGATAATTTTTTTTAAGGGAGACATTATGAAATATTATGGAAGGAGAAGTCACAGCATCAATTCATAACTATGGATCACCTACATAGGATTTCAACAAAGACTATAATAATAGGTAACATAAGAAGTTGTGAGGTTGTGAACAAATTGAAAGTGTGTTTTGTAAGCACTGATAGAATATCAACTATGAGTTAGTAATTGCACTACAAAGGTTTATGGTATATCAATAACTGATTGAAAATCATGGGGCATTGGATGTCTTAGAGGAGGCATGGATAGGTCACTAAATGTGTGGAAGTCTAGCCAATTATGAGGATGGGTGGACCACCAAATATTATTTGGAGGTGAGGTAATCAAGTGTACGAAATAAAGTGAGGTTCAAGTAGAAACACCTATAGGATGAATTTGGAGCACAAGAGTGACTTAACAAGAATCATGAATAAATCATTGAATGTGAAGAAGTCCAACAAAAGAGAAGAAGGCATCAACAGATGACCCACCATGAGGCAATACATGTGTAATGGACAAATTGGTTGAAAATTAATTTCATGAAAAGGATGAGGGCACTCATAGATCATTGAGCATGATGCTATTAGGGTGTGGAAGCATCTTTCAATCAAATTATTTGGTAGAAGGTGCAAGATAAATTTGTTCTCCATTAAGTGTGGATGGGTGGAGAATGAAAATAATATAATATGGCTTAGAAATAAGTTAGGACCAAATGT
Organism: Torreya grandis; assembly: GCA_037957365.1. NCBI lineage: Eukaryota > Viridiplantae > Streptophyta > Pinopsida > Cupressales > Taxaceae > Torreya > Torreya grandis. Next base: position 4,030,153 of record JARHVA010000070.1, on the reverse strand, counting down.
GACTTGGAATCACCAATCTTGATGACTATAGAGGAGATAGACTCTGTGTTATAATTACTACCATAAATGAAAACACAGGTGGAGAGAAGGGTTATTGGGATGAAGGATACCACAAGGAAGTGGGGAGAGACATGTAGGAGAAAATAGATTGCAAATGTTATATAATGCATAAAAACTTATTCTAAATCTAAAGCACAAGGGTTATATAGAATATAATTCACTAAGGAAATAATGGAGTGGGTCTTACATGTCAAGCATTGTTTTAAATTGAAGGATGTAGAGGAATCTATGAAGGTGGAGTATGTTTATATATATATATATATATATATATATATATATATATATATATATATATATATATATATATATATATATATATATATATATATATATATATATATGCTAACATAATAAAAGGATGGAGAGATATCTAATAGTGAAGGATATATAAGGGAAAGAATAAGGTGAAATGTTTAGAATAAATGGTTTCAAAACTACTGGACCAATTAGTGCATCTTGAAACTTAGTTCAAATGGAGAAGACTCAAGAGCTATAAGAAGGAACCTAAAAAATCTTCATTGCCAAAGTGAATAAGAAAGGATATTCATGATTCAAAATACATGAGAGGATTCAACATGAGATTAGTGTGGAGGCCATAAGGAGCCTTGTGAGAAGATAGAATACCCTTATGAAAAGGTTGAAGATTGGGATTTAGTGCCTAAAGGATAAATAACACTGATGATGGAAGGCATTGAGGATAGTGTTGCACAAAGGAGATGTGTATGAATTAGAGGTGAATAAGGTTATTATTAAGAATAAAAAAATATATGTATGAAGGTAAGGATAAACATGTCTTAATTAGTACATAACATGTGAGGAAATGTCTATATCATTCCACAAGATCTAATAGTAGTGTAGGAATGTGTACAAGGCGTGGGAACATCCCGCATAGATACAGGGACACAAAATGACCTTAAATATATTAATAGTATTATTATACATGATGTAGAGGATGGACTAAAGGAAAGGATGGGAACCTTAGATTCCCATCAAGGGGAGTATTTTTATGCAACAAGGAGAATAAATAAAGATCATAGATCAAATGTAGATACATGTAAGTGCATAATGGACATAAGGGAAGAATAAATTCAACCTTTTATCTTGAAGATAGATGAAGAAGAGACTATGTATAAGGTTCCAAAGAAGGCATATTAAGATGCATAGAAGGAGAAAATTTAACATGCAGATGGTAAGATGGCAACATTGTTTATGCATTTCATAGAAGAGTTACTAAGAGGAGATGCCAAAATCATCCTAAAGCTACTAAGGAAGGCACAATATTTATTATTCAACAGTCAAGGAAGACATCAAAGGAAAGAAGTGTAGATTATCAACCCTATGAATATTATGAGTGAAATTAATATTGTACATAAGGGAAAGGAGTCACTACAAAAATGGAGCAATGTAAGAGGATTTTTGCTTAATGGTCACAAAAAAAGGAAAATGAATGAAAAATTAATTGAGGCATGTAGAGCGTAGTGTGTGATAGTAGGGGAAGGAGGAAATATGGGATTTGATAGAACCAATATATATTTACATGCCATTGGGGGAATCATGTATGAGGAGATAGAGAATAAAAAGGCACTAGGGCAATCTCATAGACACAACCCTTGAGAATTATATCACTAATTGCCTCAATTAACTAATTAGTTCAATTTGTGATGAAATTAGTGTAAATTGAGACCAAAATCACATTATGTAGTCACAAATAGGCTTACCAAGATTAAATTGGTTCCAAATACATTCATGATTGAACCTAAACTCTAAACCCTAAGACCTAAGCCCTAAAACATAAACATATTGATTTAGCCCTAATTAACATCATTTAGAGTAATAATTAGGTCCACATGGCTAATTTGGCCTATATCACATCATTGATTTCCTTAATTGACTAATTGGTTTAATTTGTGATGACATTGTGGCTAATTGGATCAAAAATCACATTTTGTAGTCACAAATAGGTTGAAAAAGCTCAAATTGGCCCAAATTGCCTTCATAATTAGATCTTATACCCTAAACCATAAAATTTATACCCTAATCCCTAAACCCTGAAATAATCAATTTATCCCTAATAAACATCTTTTAGAGTAAGAATTAGGTTCATGGTGCTCAATTTATCCCAATCACATTGTTGATTACCTTAATTAACAAATTGACTCAATATATGATGACATTGGGGATAGCTAATCCTAAAATCACATTTTGTAGTCATAAACATGTTCAACAAGCTTAGATTTTCCCCAATTACCTTAATGATAAGTTTTTAAGGCTCAATTTATCCCAAATCATATCATTAATTGCCTCAATTAATTAATTGGATCAATCTATGATAGCATTGGCACAAATTAAACCCAAAATCACATTATATAGTCACAAATAGGTTCAGCAAGCTCAAACTGGTCCCAATTACATTCATGATTGGACCCTAAACCTTAAACCCTAAGACCTAAGCCCTAAACCCTAAATCATAAACCTTAAACCCTAAAAAAATTGATATATCCCCAATTATCATCCTCTAGACTAATAATTAGATTCACGTGGCTTAATTTAGCCCAAATCACATCACTGGTTACCCTAATTGACTAATTGGCTCAATCTGTGATGATATTAGGGCTAATTAAGCCAAAAATCACATTATATAATCACAAATAGGTTCAATGACCACAAATTGGCACAAATTATGTTCACGATTAGACCTTATACCCTAAAAACTATACCCTAAATCCTAAACCATAAACCAATTGATTTAGCCCTAATAAACATCCTTTAGAGTAAGATTTAGGATTTGGCCCAAATTACATTAATAATTTTCTTAATTAACCAATTGTCTTAATCTATGATTGCATTGGGGCTAATTGAGCCCAAAATCAAATTTTATAGTCATAAATAGGTTTAGCAAACTCAAATTATCCTTAGTTGCCTTCATGATAGGTTCACAAAGCTCAGACCAAATCATATCATTAATTGATCTAATTGATTAATTACCTCTATTTATGATTATATTGGGGTAAATTGAGCCCAAAATTACATTTTATAATCTTAAATTGGTTCAACAAGCTCAAATTAGTCCCAATTGCATTCACAATTAGACCCTAAACCCTAAACTCTAAGATCTAAGACCTAAGCCCTAAATTATAAATCCTAAACCCTAAACAAATTGATTTAGCCCCAATTAACATCCTTTAGAGTAATAATTAGGTTCATAGGGCTCATTTTAGCCCAAATCACATCAATTATTACCCCAATTGACTAATTGGCTTAGTTTGTGATGATATTGGGGCTAATTGAGCCAAAAATCATAATTTATAGTCATAAATAGGTTTAACAAGCTCAAATTATCCCTAATTTCCTTCATGATTTGACCTTAAACCATAAACCTGATACCTTAAGCCCTAACCCCTAAAACCTAAACCTTGAACCAATTGATTTATCACCAATACAAATCCTTCTGAGTAATAAGTAGGTTCATAGGACTCAATTTGGCCCAAATCATGTCATTGATTGCCCCAATTAATTGATTGACTCAATCTATGATGATATTAGAGATAATTGAGCCTAAAATCACATTTTATAGTCATAATAGGTTCAATGAGCTCAAATTATCCCTAATTTCCTTCAAGATAGGTTAAAAGGGATCAATTTAGCCCAAATCATATCATTGATTGTTCTAATTAACCAATTAGATCAATTTGTGATGACATTAGGGTGAATTGATCCCAAAATCACATTCTATAGTCATAAATAGGTTTTAAAATCTCAAATTAGTTCTAATTGCATTCATAATTTGACCTTAAACCCTATTAACTAAGCCATAAACCTTAAATCATAGACCTTAAACCCTTAAAATTTTGATTTAGCCCCAAATAACATCCTTTAGAGAAAGAATTAGGTTTACAGGGTTCAATTTGGACCAAATTGCATCAGTGATTTTCCTAATTGACTAATTGGCTTAATTTGTGATGACATTGGGTCTAATTAAGTTAAAAATCACATTTTATAGTCACAAATAGGTTTAATGAGCTCAAATTGGCCCTAATTGCCTTCACAATTGGACCATATACCCTACCCCTATACTCTATACGCTAATCCCTAAGCCATAAACCCTAAACCTTAAACCTTGAACCAATCTATTTAGACCTAATAAACATCTTTTAGAATAACAATTAGGTCCATAGAGCTCAATTTATCTTAAATTACATCATTGATTGCCCTAATTAACTAATTGACTCGATCTATGATGAAATTAGGGCTAATTGAGCCCAAAATCACATTTTATAATCATAAATAGGTTCAACAAGATTACATTATCCCTAATTACTTTCATGATAGGTTCACTAAGCTTAATTTGGCCTAAATCATATCATTGTTTTCTTTAAATGACTAACTGGCTCAATATGTGATGACATTGGTGCAAATTAAGCCCAAAATCACATTTTGGAGTCACAAATAGGTGCAATGAGCTCAAATTGGTCCCAATTGTATTCATAATTGGACCCTAAACCCTAATACATGAACCGTAAACCCTAAATCGTAATCCTAAACCCTAAACAAATTGATTTAGCCCTAATTAACTTTATTTAGAGTAAGAATTAGATTCACATGGTTCAATTTAGCCCAAATCACATCATTGATTGGCCCAATTACCTAATTAGCTCAATTTTTGATGACATTGGGGTTAATTGAGCCAAAAATAACATTCTCTAGTCATAAATAGGTTTAACGAGCTCAAATTAGCCTCAATTGCCTTTGCAATTAGACACTATACCCTAAACCCTAAACCTTAAACCAATTAATTTATCCTTATTAAACATCCTTTAGAGTAAGAACTAGGTTCATAGGGCTCAATTTTACCCAAATCACATCACTTATTTCCCCAATTAATTAATTGACTCAATCTATGATGACACTAGGGCTAATTAAGCCCAAAATCACATTTTATAGTCATAAATAGGTTCAACATGATCAAATTATCCCTAATTACTTTGTGATAGGTTCATAAGGCTCAATTTGGATCAAATAATATCATGGATAGCCCCAATTGATTAATTGGCTCCATATATGATGACATTGAGGCAAATTGAGCCCAAAATCACATTCTATAGTCACAAATAGGTTTAATGAGCTCAAATTATTCAAAATTTTATTCATAATTAGACCCCAAACCCTAAACCCTATGATATAAGCCTTAAACCCTAAATATTAAACCCTAAACTCTAAACAAATTTATTTGGCCCTACTTAACATCTTTTAGAGTAATATTTAGGGTCATAAGTCTTAATTTGGCCCAAATCACATCACTAATTACCCCAATGTATTAATTAGCTCAATCTATGATGACATTTGAGGCTAATTGAGCAAAAACTCACATTATACAGTCATAAGTAAGTTCAATGAGCTTAAAGTGACCCCAATTTCCTTCATGATTAGAATATAAACACTAAACCTTATATATTAATCCCTAAGCCCTAAACCCTAAACCTTGAACCAATGGATTTGGAACCTGTTATCACACTAAATTGCACCCTTGAGAATAGTTTTCAAAAATTCTAACTTAGGTGATAGCATGGAGACACCTCTAGGCTATGGGTGACCTAATCAATGAGATGAATCTATAGATAGAATAGCTCCCTTGATGTATCACTACTAAATATATTGCTTGTTGTAAAAAAAGAGAGAAGTGACTAAAAATAAGCAAATAAGAGGTGATACACTGAACTTAGTATCCTCCACTTGCCTATACTAAACTAATAACATTAATAATTATTTAAACCTATTACACTAAATCAACATGAGTCTCCAACCATTAGTATTTCAATATGAAGGTGAAGATCAAGATAATAACCAAGAGGGGATGATCAAGAGGTCTCATAGAAGACATTAATGAAGCAATCTCTACACTTATCCAATGCAAGACCATGTAACACACTCCATATGATAAGATAACTAAAAACCTACAAGTAGGTAATGAGATAGGACAAATGAAATAGAGATATGACACCAATACTACATTCATCAACTAATCATGAAGTATACACTAGTTACAACATTGAGAAGGCTATAAATTAGCATCTATTCACTTTCAAATGTAAAGTACAAGTGTTTTTATGAGTAGGGATTCACCATACTCAGGTTGAGGATTCCATTACAAGCCTTACAAGGCCATACCTATAGGATAAATGAGAGAGAAGAGAGATAAGTACATTGAGAGAGCCCATGGTATGTGTCATCCTTCACAAGTTAGTTACCATGCAAAGTGTAGGAGGATAATAATAGTCTTATCATCCTCCTCAACATGTGTTATTTTATGATATTATTATCTTCAATTTGGCATAGGATTTTCTTGTTTTCACTTGATGGCTCATCTCTCTCCTATGAAACTAGACTCCTTATTATTAAGAAGTGACACATTGCATTCTTGATCATATAACTCTCCTTGAGTTGCCATTTTATCTCTTTGACACTTTGCATATGCTTGAGAAATTTCCATACTGATGTTTCAAGGGGTAATCATTCTCTCTTAGGTGTCTTTAAATCATTCATCTTCACTACACTTATCCTTTAAGGATCTTCAATGATATACTGAAGGATCATGCTCAATCTATAGGTGCATTATGAAATTCAAGACTACATTTGATCATTAGGATGGAATGTTCACAACTTTCAACACTTCTTAGGAATGGTATGAAGTGTTTATAGATATACTTTTAAAGTTTCCATACCTTGAATCACCTTGAAGAGGTTTGAAACTAGTCCTCTATGCAAGCAAGAAAACACAATCTTTATTAGGTCTAGTTTCTTGATTAAAAACCTTTTCCACTCCACACGTGCCACCAAATGGATCATTCAAGTGACCATGGGATCCTCATATGACATCAATGTAATTTTAGGACCATTCATGCCCATTATAACCAATTATAATGCAAAACTTAGAAATCAGGTTCCTAGAAGGGTTTTAAGAGGGTTTTAAGAGGGTTTGTCTTGTTAATGATTGTTCATAAAGTTAAGGCCCTCAAATTATGAAATAATTACACTAATTTGGAGTATTGTACCTCATTAAAACATCCAATAACCATTTGAAACCATGTATATTCTCATTCAAGTTGTTTTTAGAAAATTATGTCTTTTTGACTTCTTCACAAGGTGCTAGGAGGGTTTTGAGTGGTCTCCCTTAGTGATTATTCATAATGTACAGGTTCCCTTGAAAACAACCAATGCCATAATTTTTTAGTTTTAAAACCTTCTCAACATATATAAACTCCATTCCTTCCCATGCATCTTCTCAGTGGAATTCCAAGTAAAGTTTAGACCTTCTTGGGTTGGTTGACATGTGTGTGGAGTCTGAGAAGAAGTTTCTAGGATTAGAAGCCTTAAAAATTCATTTAATTATCTATAATTTATTATAATATGTCTATAAAAACCCTTATAATTTTTTTATATGTTATTTCATGTGCCTTGAGTCTTCATGTTTCCTTAGCTCTATTTTATCTGTATGTACAGTTTTAGGCCTCCTTAGGCTTCTCATTCACTTTCTTGAATTTTCTCACCTTAATAAATTTTTAAGACTTTAATGACACCTTTAAAACCATGTATACCTATTTATTTTAATCTTTAACATTATTCACTATCTTCCCATCTTCTATTCAATTCAAATAATATTTTTTCTTTATGAAATCATTCACAGTCCTAACTCAATCTAGCTAAGCATGTGTGTTTGCACTATTTTCCTATTATTTGATTTAACAATGGCCTATTTTTATTTATATAACTCACCTATATTAGGTATAATTATATAATTTGTCTTCTATACCTCATATTATATGCAAACTTACCCTTCCTCTAATCAACTCTATGCATATCCTTGTAGGTGTTTATCTCAGGTTTAGAACCATTGCAGTCCTAATATTTGAAATCATTATTCCACTTTGAGGACTATCACATCACCATGGAAGTAATTAAGTGGTTTATGATATATATTTTTATATTTTATCAATTCTATAGTTTACTTAATTGATCATAATAATTTCAAACACTTGAAAAATAAACAGACTTGTAAAACTTTTGTTCAGACTTGTAGGTGCACAAATACCCTGTATTTTGCCTTATTTTAATATAGATGGTCTTGAAAATATTATAGGTTATTTTATTTATGTGTGAAAACCAACATATACTTATTAAATTTCATTAAAACCTAAACTTCATTCACATGTCATATAATTTCTTATTCACTCTTGAGCTTTGTTCAAGAACATCCTCCTTAGTTGTCCTCATGGACTAGCATCTCACAATTTCTTGTTGATAATGATCAAGGATTATCCATATCCTATTATATTTTATTATTTTAGGATATATATACTTTTTTAATCTAATAATAAACTAATTCCTTTTATTGGTTTCTTCAGGACTAGGTTTCAAATGTTCCATTACCCTTTTTGAGGTCTTAATAAGCCTAAAACCCTTCCACACCTTCATTGCTCAGAACATGTGATTTTTAATTATTAAAAGGGTATATATAGTAATAAAATATATCCCTAAACATTTAATATCCTTATTATCCTTACACCTCTCACATTTTTCACAAAATTTGCAATCTCTCTCCAAATCCCATTGTACAAGCATGCATTTTCTCTCTTGAGGATTGTACCCTTGGTTTGGTGCAAGAAATACACTTTAATAATGAATGTGTGATTGAATTATAATGGAGGGAGTTTTATATTTTGGTATACATAGTTTCCATATTCTTTGTATTTCATTTCAAGTCCAAAACCCTTCAACAATACCATACTTGGCAGAAAACATTCACCTTCTCAACACCTTCAAACCTGCAACGTCACATTTCCTTCATGTTTTGTCTATTTAGGCTCAGATAATAACTTGAAATTATTTTATGGGATATAATAGATCAAAAAAAAATTATTAAATTAATACCATAATTTTCATGCATGAAAACACCTTTTACCCTCAACAACCCTGCTTACAAGTCACAATCAATCAATCATGACATTCTTTAGAATTGCAGATCTAGTCTATGGTTAATTTTATTGAGGAGTTATGAATAGGATAGAGGAGGATTTATATATTTTACCAAAATTTTTTCATTCCAAACATAACCACCTCCATCCTTGAATAACATCATACCTTTAAGCACTCTACCTACCATCTCAAAAAAAAATAGAAAACATAGTATTTTTTGTTATTTGACTACTCACACATGCCAAATGATTATGGAGTGTGATGTGGGAGGAATATTTAGACCTTTTAATAACTCACAAAATTTTCCATTTTCATTCTTTAATCTTCAAATGCACTCAAACAATAAAAACTATGCATATGGGGTTTTAGGAGGGTTTAAGGAACCACCAATACTCTTAATGATTATTCATAAAGGAGGAGACATATATATATATATATATATATATAAACTAATGATATAATTTGAAATGAAATTATTTCCCCCTAATTTTAATGATATATATAGTTACAACTCTCTCTCTCCTTTGTGTACCATCCTCAAATAAATTGGTTTTATTGAGCTTGCAAGTAACCCGATGAAGGAGTTAAGATGGTTTTCTACCTGTTTGGACTTGTAACACTTTATTAATCATGGATTTATCTTTGGGGATGTTGGATAAAAAAATTTCACCACTTTTAACCCTACTCTAAATGTTTGTAGATGTTCTAATTATGCATATAAACCTTCAAAACTCATCAAAACATCTTCTTCATGCAATGGAAGTTGATCATTTGAACTAGTCTCTTTTTGTATCCTTGTGATAGATGTTCATGGAATGCTTCCTAATATCCACAATGGATATTTAATGTACAAACCTCCTTCAACCTACCTTTTTCTCAAGTTACACTATATTTTACAGGTGAAACAATAAGACAAGGAGATTTTATTAGTGGGTTGTTAGTTGAAGAAGGAATATTTTGACACCTTGAAAAGGGGTATGTATAAGGGGAAGAAAATATGTTTTTTAACAAGTGTTATAGACATAAAATACTTACCTTGAATTCTAAAATAACTTGAATCATATGGGTTTGACACTTGAGATGTCTAGGAAAGTACAATACAATTATGACATACCTTAACTTTTCCAAAATTACCTTAAACTATGATAAACACCTTATAAAAGATCAAGCCATGAATATTGGTTAATCACTTAAGGTCCATGACTTCACATTTTGACTACACCACCTTAGAATAATTTGATCACTATTAGGAATAACACCACTCCTCACCATGACAAGATAAAATATGAATAAGACAAGAAATTTCAAGGGATATCAACAAAGTCAAATAAGTTTAGATAGCAAGTTTTGAATGATACTCACCTATGGTATAAAATTTTATCTAAAATATTTGGTGATCTCCTAGGATTTCATGTTTACTATGCATATTACACCAATAGCCTTATGCATCCATTAGGCTATGGAGTCACTTATCGCACAATCAACAACTTGAAATGGACCTAAGAAGGATTACAAGTAATGAGAACAAGTGATACAAATAATAATGCCTTCAACCACACAAAAATAAAAAATAACACACACAACAAACAACCAAACCAAAGAAGACACACACTGTGCTAAAATCACTTAGGGAAAACAAAACAAGAGAGACTAATATATAAAACTAACCTCCAATGTCTGATCCTCTTAAATCAAAAGGAGATCTCTTTAGATCTTATTCATGAGATGAACCATGATGTGAATCAAGCTGCCTTTTGGATATAATGTTTCATGGATCAATATTCTTACTTTTCAACTTCCTAGTCATGTTCTCAAGTGAATCAACTAAAGCCAACATATCCCCAATCAATACATATTCTTATTGTAGCTCATCACTTACCTCATGTTGATTTGCAACATTGAAAAGGTCTTCAAAAGTGATTATCTTTGTATTTATGAAGGAATCTATAACCTTAGCCTCTAATGTATCATTGATACTTTTCTCTTGTTCTTCTATGCCATCCTAAGTGATGTCACTTATCTTGTTAATTGTTGCTAGTTGTTCGAGTTCCATAAAGATCTCTAGATACTGATCTTTAGCTTTATCAAGGTCTATTTGAAGTATAATTTGATTAAACTTATCTTGAGTATATATTCCAACCTTCAAAACTACCTTATCAAGGACATCACATTGAGTTGTATCTCTACTATACAAGGTTAAACAAAAAAGTTCTAGTTCTTCCCAAAAGGTAACTTCCTCTTGATCACCTGAGAGAGTAAACACCCCATTCTTCACTTCAAATGGTCTATCAATGACTTCAATCTTATCTTCATCTTAAAATTCTTCACCAGAAGTATATTCTTTTCATTCATTAGAAGCCATTACAAACTCAATTGATACTTCATCTTGCTTTTTTATTGTATCATCCAATGCTACCCTACCATGATCTTCAATCTCTTCTATAAAAACATAGTATAACTATTTCCAAACATTGTCAAGCTCACTAAAAGTCTCTATAGCTTCAGACAATAATTCATTTATTATACTTATAGGGTTATCCTCTGATGGAGAAACTATAACATGATCATGCATATCTTATTTAAGGATGTTTTCTAGTGGTTTCACTGTAGCAAGCTCATCAAGATATTCTTTGTGAGAAGAGTTGAAATTATCATCTTCAATATAAAATGTAAGATCAAAGAAAAAATACCTCATCTTTATAATTTAAAACCTCTAATTTTAAAATTACTTTAGCATCCTTATCATGACCTTCTTGGATCTTAATTGTATGAATTGAAGTGGTATAAACCTCATCACATGTTGCAAAAACACATTGACCTTATTCCTTCATGCTTTTACCATGCTCACTAGTCAAGACAACACCTCAACTTGAACTTCTTCTCTCTTTTGTTCCAAATCTGATCCAATAGTATAATGAGGTCTGCCAATGGTTATTTATTCATCATACTCACTCACCTCATCCTCATCATATCCCTCTTGATTTTTTCTTGTATCTGCAACTTGCTCTTGCTTCTCAAGAAGTATCACCTCATTTCCTCTTGACAAGTTCTCCTTCACAAAACTGTGTCCATCTTTTTCTCTCTTTACAATAGGCTCTCTTTCAAAAAAGGAGGGGGTGGGGGCTCAAGATATCTCCCTATCTTGTTTGAATCTTGATAGGGTGTCTCTCCAACTTGTAATTTTGGGTGTAGTAAGCTCATTGAATGATTCTTGGAGAGGAGGAAAAGGAAGTTGTGTTAAGGATGATCCATTCTTCTCCTTCCACTCCCAAATCACTCTATCAAACTTTGATTTACTTTGAACTTCATGGAAATTTATAGCTTAAAGGATGAGTAGAGTATTAGGAATAATTGGAAACTCTCTTTATCTAACCTCTTGAGGAAGAGTGGGTGAATCTTGTATAGACATAAGCTTTTTTTGATGGCACATTGAAAGTTGGAGTATTTCGGGAACAAAAGGAGGATGCTTATATTAGATTTATTACCCTTCTTGGACCACTAACCCATTATCCAAACACCAAATTACACTTCCTATACTCAACATGTCATTTATTGGTAGTTGTTGATTCTCACTCCCAAGATCTACCCACTCATTCTTAGCCAACTCTAATAAGTGCATCATACTCTAAATGAGGTGAATATGAGAAATTGGGTTAAGTTATTCTTCCCTTTCAATATCTTCCAATAACACATGATAGTCTAATAGGATATATTTGAGTCTTGATAGGAATTTAGTATAAGTGTAACTATGTTGGATAAGGGTAGCATAGCTTTAACAAAGATGACTATAAGGATCATCAGGCTACCATAGAGGCTAAGTTGGGATACATGGGGGGTACAAGTCATGTGAAATATGGTATGTTGGTTGAAAGATACTTGGGGGAAATCCATAAACATTTTGACCAAATGAATATTGAGAATGCATACCAACTATTATCTTCTAAGCACTAGGGAGGCTCAAACTAGCTATGGTTCACTTGGATTTGCCATTAATGCTTGTGTTCATGCCTCCAAAGGCTAGTGTATTGAAGATCAACATCAAAAACTCTTAAATATATGAAATCCTTGTCCCACCGAGAATACCAAAATTATTATCATACTAAATTGAACCCCTAAGAAATTTTTTTAATCCTTCTCACTTACATGATAGCATGGAGGTAAAACTATTCTATGGATGACCTAATCAATGTGGTGAATCTCTAGATAGTTCCAGATCCCTTGATGTATGACATAGAATCACTACTAAACCTATTACTTGCTAGAAAAAGGGAGAGAAATGATTGAAAATAAGTAAATGGGAGCTGATGGACCAAAATTTGTATCCTCCACTTGACTATACTACACTAATAACATGAACAAGGACTAAATCCTATTACACTAACTCAACATGAGTCTCCATGCATAATTATTTCAATATGAAGGTGAAGATCAAAATAATAACCAAGAGGAGATGATCAAGTAGTCTCATAGAAGACACTAATAAAGCAAACTCTACATTTATTTAATGCAAGACCATGTACCACACTCCATATGACCTACTAAGATAGTTAAAAACCTACAAGTAGGTAATGAGATAGGACAAATTAAAGAGAGATATGACATTACTACTAGTATTCATCAACCAATCATGAATCATACACTAATTATAGTATTGATAATACTGGAAATCAACATTTATTCATTTTTAAAGTCAAATTACAAGTATTTTTATGAGAAGGGCTTCACCATACTCAATTTTTCAATCCCTTTACAAGCCATACAAGTCCATACATAGAGGAGATATGAGAGAGAAGAGAGAGAAGTATGTTGATAGAGCCCATGACCAATGCCATCTTTCACAAGTTAGTTATTATGCCAAGTGTAGGAGGCCAACAACAGTCTTATCATCCTCCTCAACATGTTTTATTTGATGATATGATGATATTAAAGGTGGTGTATTAGTTTATTGTTTTTACTTGATGGCTCATCACTCTCCTATGAAACTAGTCTCCTTTTTGTTGAAAAGTGACAAGTTGCATTCTTGATCATATAATTATCTTTGAGCTAGAATTTGATCTCTATGAATATTTTCACATGCTTGAAAACATTCCATACTAATATTCTTTGGGGTAGTCATGATCTCTTAGGTGTCTTGAAACCCATCATCTTCACTACACTTCTCCTTCAAGGATCTTCAATGACATACTGAAGGATCATGATCAATATGTCAGTGCATTAGGCACTTCAAGACTGCATTTGATCATTAGGATGGTCTATTAAAAACTTTAATAAATTTATAGGGATTGTATTAGGTTATTATAAAGATAATTTGAAAATTTCCATACCCCAAATTACCTTGAAGGGGTTTGCAGCTAGTCCTCTATGTAAGTAAGAAGACACACAATCTTCATTAGGTCTAGTTTCTTGCTTGAAAACCTTTTCCACTCTGCACATGACACCAAATGGATCATTTAGGTTCCCATGTGATCTTAAAATTAAATAAATGTAATTTCATGACCATTAATGCTCATTGGAACCACTTAGAATGCAAAACTCAATCATCAGGTTCTTAGAAGGGTTTTAAGAGGTTTTTAAATGCTTGTATTGTTAATAATTGTTAAGAAAGTTGAGGCCCTCAAATTATGAACTAATTCCGCTAATTTAGAGTAGGAGGAAATCATTAACACCTATAATATCCATTTGAAACAATACAGCTTATCATTAAAGTTTTGAGTAGAAAACTATTTATTTTTGAGTTCTTCACAAGGTGACATGAGGGTTTTTAGTTGTCTCTCTTCTTAGTGATTGTTCTTACCATACAAGTCCCTTGAAAACAAAAAGTACCATAAATTTGGAGTGTGAAAAAATCCTCAACATATCCAAACTCCATTCCTTCCCATGCATATTATTAATTGAGTTTCAAGCAAAGTTTAGACCTTCTTAGGTTGGTAGACTTGTTTGGATTGGAAGCCTTCAAAAATGCATTTTATTGGTTATAATTGTTTCTAATAGGTCTAAAACAACCCCTATAATTTTTTATATTTTATTTCATGTGACTTAAGGCTTCATGTTTCCTTAGCTCTATCTTCTCTATATGTAGGGTTTTAGGCCTCCTTAGGCTTCTCATCCACTTTCTTGTATTTTCTCACCTTAACAACCTGTGAAGACTTTCGTGACACCTTTAACACTATGTATACCTATCTCTTTAAATATTTCACATGATTCACTATCTTATTATCTCCTATTCAATGCAAAGAATATGTTTTTCTTTATGAAATTGTTCACAGTCCTAATCTAGTGCAGTTGAGCCTCTATGTTTGCAATATTCTCTTATTTTTTATTTAGTAGTGGCTTGTTATGATTTATAGAACTCACCTAGCTCAGGGATAAGGAGAAATGTGATTTTTCACCTCATATTCAATGTAAACTAACCCTTCCTTTGATCATCTCTTTACATAGCCTTGTAGGTGTCTATCTTAGTTTAGAACCATTACAGTCTTACTATTTGAATTCACTCTTACACTTTGAGGACTATCACATCACCATGGAATTAATTAATAGATTTGTTGGTTGAATATTTTGTTGATCAACATACTGATAAACAAAATAGGTCTGATCAGCCAAAGTAGGAAGATTAGTCATCCAAATGTGTAGGTTTACCACATCAGAAGGGGACTGATCTCTCCTCTCATCAAGGGGAGGTTCCCTATAGGTATGCTATATATATATATATATATATATATATATATATATATATATATATATATATATATTAACAAAAAATAATACTCAAGGGTAGGATAAACCATCCATCTCTCTTTCTTCAGAGATGATGCGTGCGGATCAAAGGAGAAATCTCAAGGGAAATGACAGACAACACTCTTCTTCTTTTAGAAGTACTATTCAGCCAACCACAAGAGTACTCTTGGTAGTAACAACAAAATGTAGCAAAGGATGTAATAACCAGCAAATCGAGATGCAGCACAAAGTCTCCACTTGAATTGCTCAAGAGTAAGATATGAAGGACAATGAGGGAACAAAGTTGTCCCAAGGTCCTTTACACAGAAATGAAAATAAAACACACTAAAGGCAATTATGGGGGCACAAAGTCTCTCCACACTTGACTCTTCAAGACACCTTCCTGACTGTTGTCACTAATTCTGCTTGTTGAATTAAAGGAATAGAAGATATATTAAGGAAAAAGACATAAGAATAGTTTCCCCAACAACAAAGATATCATAGCACAAAGTCTGAAAAATCACTTGCTTTCTCATTCCAATAACAAAATATGATCAACAAACTGAGCTCAAAGTCTTAGAAGTGCCTTTTAATTTGGGCAGAATTTCGTTCTGATTGTCAAAAAGAGGATTATTTACAATAGAAGAGAGTCTCTTATATAGCCTCTTCAAGAAGGACACAAGAACAGTAACACATCATGTTGCATTGGAATTTGTTAAGAAGACAGGGTAGAACTTAAGGGCGTTTACCCATTTAATTTTATCAATGCAGAGAAATAAGTCACGCTATTGAAATTTTGTAACTTTCAATGTCCACCTGGTGATCTAATCCTACCTTCATCATTCCTCCTTTCTTAGTTAATTTAATTGGGTCTTGGGTTCAATTTGTTGTTCTGTTCCTTCCTCTCTTTCTACTGGTCTTGGCCTTAAAGCTTGTGAATGCATTTGGGTCTGTAGGTTCAAAGGATCAACGGCTATTTTATGAGCTTTAAAATTGATGTTCGTGCGCTTGTCACTATGTTTTCAACAACTAGTTTGCGATCTTGAATTTGACATCTTTGGGCACGTCACCCCTTGGTCCTTCTTCAGCTTTTCTGTTTGGCACTTTTATATAAAGAAACTGCCCTTTTGATCCTTAAGAAATGATCTACCTTGGGTCGAGAAGAGCCTCCAACAAGGTATCTACCCTTCGAGCGGTCTTTGAATGGCCTTCAGGCTTCTTGTTTTACATCTTCCCGAAGGGAAGGTGACCCTTCAACTTTGGGGAAGTGTCCTTCTATTCAGCAGTTGGAAGTCCCCCATAAGGGCACCTGCCCTTCAAGGTCCTTCGGTGGCCTTTCGCGGGTTTCCTGTAGGCATTTTCCCCAGACAAATTCCCGCAGACAAAAAGTCCAGGGAAATTTCCCACGAAAAAAAGTCTGCAAAGATTTCCTACAGACAAAAAGTCCATGGAAATTTCCCATTACTTTTGATTTGGTTGTTTCTTCGGGCTTTCTGCCCGCAGCTTCTCCGAATTCTTTTGGGCTTTTTGTCTGAAGGAATTGCTTCTTGCCTTAGTCTTTTTCAAATGCCTTAAACAAAAATCTAAAAGAATTTACCTTTTGAGGTTTCTTTAAAAATTACCCTTTTGAAGGGTACTTTTGTCATCCAAGTGCCCTCCGCAAGGGCACTTTGTCCTTCGGGAGGCTCTTTGAACTTTTGCATTTGAACTGCTCCTTTGAACCGTCTAAGTGAACCACTTCATTGAACGACTTCGTTGAACCATGAAAATGAACCACTTGGTTGAACCAACCATTGAACCAAGCCTATGAACCAAGATTTGAACCAAAATGGTTCATGCCGATGGTTCAATTGAATGAACTAAGCCTTGGAACCAAGTAGATGAACTAAGTCATTGAACCATTTGATTGAACCAAAGGATGAACCAAAGCATTGAAACAAAGTGGATGAACCACCTAAGTGAAACAAAGCATTGAACCACTTGGTTGAACCAAGCCATTGAACCATTCCTTTGATTGAACCTGCCATTGAACCAGAAGCGTTAAACCTTTTGAACTTTGAACTCGTTGAACCTTTGAACCAAAGTGGTTCAATGGTTCAACGATTCAATGGTTCAAGCCTCTTTTGCTTGAATGCTTGCCGATAGACATTTTTAATTGAACCAAGGCACTGAACCAATTTTGAAAATGACCAAGTGTTAGAAACTGATTCTTTTGGTTGAACCCACCTGCAGAACCTGTGAAGCCCGTTGAAATGAACCTGCTTGCATAGTCCATAGAAATCAAGTTTGTAGAAATCAACCTATAAAGCCCATTGAACTTGGCCTACAGAGTCCATAGATTTTCTCTTCTTGTATAGTCCATAGATTCAAGCCTACAGAGTCCATAGATTTAAGCCTGTAGAGTCCATATATTTAAGCTTGCAGAGTCCGTAGATTTCTGAGAAGCTTGAAAACTAAGGAATTTGAATGCCCAAGATAAATTTTGGAAAGGGAAGAGACAATTTTGGTCTGTAAGACCCAAAAGGTTCAAATGTTGTCCCAAAAATGAGTGATATTTTTTTGGGCAATAACAGTTGGCTCTAGTTGGGGAACTTCTATCAATTGCAAAAATAATTGAAGGGAGTAGAATCCAGAATCTCCAGTGTCGTCATGTGTACCATTGGGTTACGGAGTCATGCTACCCAGAAATGGAAGGCATCAAAAATGAAAATAAACAAAAGAAAACAAAATTAAAAACTATACAAATATACATATGTATAGATGAAATGATATGATAATTCAAGAATTGAAGTGTTTCAGATGTTGCTTCCTGAGAGGCAGTGAAAATATTGTGTCATCCTGGTAAACTAGCAGGAAACCATTTTGCCCCTAGAAACGGTGACAGGTGAATGGAGCTCTCTACTAGGAAACCAATTTTCTACATCTTCCTCTTGGTCTTTTCTTCCTCTTGCCCCATGTCAGGATGTGGTCTTCAAACTGAAAACCATAATTCCTTGCTCTCTTGGTGAAGGATTCCTTTGCCTGATTTTGATTTGTAGCAGCAAGGTCCATTATCGTAATTGATTGTTCTTTTAGTTTAGTCCAGCATATGATTGGATTGTCCATATCAAACTCCTAACAAATTATCAACTTAGCATCTCCTTTGATGTGAAGGAGTTTGATTTCTTCATCTTGAGCAATCTTCAATCTGAGCAATAGAGATTCACGTCTAGCTGTGTTGTTGGTGTTGCTAACTTGTAAATTGCATGAAGGAATAATATCTCCTTGAGGAGATATCAACATAGTCCCAACTCCATCATTGGTGGAAAAATTGCTGCCATTGGATTTCAGGATCAAAGCATCATCAGAAGCTGATCTCCTATCAGATTTCTCTTCATTAGAGATGGAAGATCCTTCCTTACTTGTACTGTGTCTTACCAATTCTCTTGATTGTTTGGATCAATTCCTGGATTGTCAGCTATAGGAATTTCATCTGTAGAAACATGAACATTCTCTGTGGTAAAAAAATAATTACCCCTACCTAAAGACTCAAACAAAATTTGTGCTGCAGGGGCTGATATTTGGGTGACCACGTATTTTGCCTCCTTTTCAGGGAGCTGTTAGGTTGTGGAGCTAAAAGCTTCACTGTATGCAAACATGGAAGAGGTTGCTGAGTTCCATGGATACCAGCATCGGCAGCGCAACTGACATCAGTCAGGGGTGAACAAAAGGGCAACCGACATTGGCAAGAATTGGGAGTCGGCTGACATCGATCACCTCCAGGTAGACAGGGACCGACGTCAGTCACCTGTGTGGTTCTAAAACTGCTCGTTGCACGAACAGTTAGTTTGTTGAACCGGTTGTTTGCATGTGAAGACTATTTTGAGTCTTGAGCTATGTGTCTAATTATTGTAAATTAGAAGTCTAAGTTATTGTTTAGTATGGGATCTATTTATAGACTCATTGGCATGTATTGTAATTAAGGATTAAGGCAAGGAAGAGATCCTTCCAATTATAAGAATAGGTGATCTGCAGGTTGTTACAAGATCAGGTAGAAGTTCTACATGGTAAGTAAGATCATTTGAGTTACAGGTTGTTGCAAGTTCATGGGAGATCTGCTTGAAGTACTTTTGAGTGCTTGGTACTGGCAGTGTTATTACTAACTAGTTGGAGGTGAACACCAACTCCGTGTTTGAGTTGTGTGTTAGGACAATTTTTGGTAGGAGAGTGAACTCTTGAGGGAAAGAGATCTATACATCTGAGAGGTGTGGAAGATTGTGGCATCTTCATTGTATTTCCTTCAGGCATGAGTATTAATACAAGATTGTGTATTGTTTCTCATATTCTGTGTCATTTGTGAATTCTAGTTACTTGTTCATTCTGGTATAATTCCGTGTTTAGTTGTTTATACAAGGTAATCATATTTGTGCTCTTATTGAGGAGCAAGATCCTGACAAGTTGGAATCAGAGCCAGATTTGTGGTTCTAGGTTTCCATCCCTACAAGTGGTATCAGAGCTTTTGGTTGGGTTACTAACAGGTTGTATCAGATCTGGATAGTGTTTGTTGATTACAGGTCACTCACAGGGGTTTCTATTTGAGTGGGAGTATAGCAATGGCAGAAGAAAGTAAGCTATGAATGGAGAAGTTTAATGGCAAGAACTATCAATTATAGAGGATGCAGATTAAAGATTATCTATATCAGAAAGATTTATACTTACCATTAGGTGGGGTTGCATGCAAGCCCACGGATATGAAGGATGAAGAATGGGAGGTTCTTGATCGGAAGGCTCTGGGATATATAAGGTTAAGTCTTGCATCGTCTGTGATTTCCAACTTATCATAGGCTAAGACAATGGTAGAGTTGATGGAATCTTTGGCAAATTTATATGAAAAACCTTCAGCTTCGAATAAGGTATTTCTTATGAAGCAATTATTTAATTTGCAAATGTTGGAAGGTGGATCTGTACATAGTCATCTTAGTGATTTCCATGGTTTGGTAAACCAGTTAAATTTAGTCAATATTGTTTTTGATGATGAAATTAAGGCTCTCTTAATCTTATGCTCATTACCTAAAAGTTGGGAGAGTTTGGTAATGGCAGTTAGTAATACTGCGTCCGCTTCAAAGATCTTAAAAGTGGATGATGTTGTGAGTGTAATCTTGAATGAAGATATTCACAGAAAAAGCACAGGTGAATCATCAGGGAATGCTTTGAGTGTTGAAAGCAGGGGAAGGCAAAGAGATAAGATCGAGCATGGGAGATCAAGGTCCAAGATAGGCAGGAGATCCAAGTCCAGGTATGGTAGAATAACCTGCTGGAAATGTGGAAAGCAAGGGCATGTAAAGAAAGATTGTTGGTTGGTTGAAGATCAGCATGAAGGACATGAAGATGTAGATGTTGCAGGTATTGTTGCACAGGATGCTCTGGTATGTTCTTTAGATAAAATAGAATCTTGGGTTTTAGATTTTGGTGCCTCTTTCCATGCATCCCCAAATAGGGAATTTTTTCATGAATATGTCCAGGGAGACTTTGGAGAAATTTATTTAGGGGATGGTAAGCCTTGTCAAATGGTTGGCAAAGGTAAAGTGAAGCTAAAATTGTAGATGGGCAACACATGGGTGTTGAAGGAAGTCATGCACATCCCAGTCCTGAAGCAGAATTTAGTTTTTGTTGGAAAGTTGGGTGATGAGGGTTGCACAGTAACTCTCACAGTGGACTCTTGGAAGGTTACCAAGGGTGCACTTGTTGTAGCAAGAGGTAAGAAAGTAGGTATGCTTTATCTATCTACTTGTATTACTAATTCTCCTTTTGGTTTATCTACTTTAGCTGCAGATTCAAAGATGTGGCTTAATAGGCTTGGTCACATGAATAAGAAGGGGATGCATGTTCTTGAGTCAAAGGGTATGCTTTCAGATTTGAAAAGCATGGATCGAGATTTCTATAAGCAAAGGAAGAAAGTGATGTTTCTTGAGAAATCTGATGTTTGTGACAAGAATAGGAAAGCCTTGGTTTTCAAGGAGAAGATGATGGACAGAGATCAATGCAAGGGGCTAAAGAATTCTGAGTAGAGCAAGGTTGATATAGACAAGGGTTTGATCCAAAAGGAGCTCGTGGGTAAAAGTCATCATTCACAAGTAAAACACAGAGACCGACATCGGTTATAAAATTGACATCAGCATCCAGACAGGGACCGATGTCGGCTATGTGCAGCTTGACATCAGTGACTCTGAACAAATAAACACTGACGTCGGTCAGGGGGAATCGATGTCGGTGATGAGGTAGTTGCATGGAACTGACGTCGGTCAGGTGCAGACTGAGATGTGACCGACATCAGTCACTGAGATGGATTTTGGGCAGACAACAAGCTGTCAAGGAGTCTCAAGCACCCATATGGAGGACTTAAAAGGTAAGTAAGCCTCAAATTGGTCATTTCCCTTGTTTACACTACTTGTTGCTCACTGATGGTCAAGAACCAAGAAGTTATTAAAGAAGCAGAGCATGTAGATCCAAGAAACAGTGGGAGCTTGGCATGGATGAAGGATGTGATTCCTTGGAGAAGAACCAAATGGGTGTTTTTGGTGGAGTTGCCAGCTGGAAGAAAGCACTGAGAGACGAATGGATGTTCAAGATAAAGAAGAGTGGAAATGGACACGTGAGATGGAAGGCCAAGGTATATGGTCTTGAGTAAGCTACAAGATAATGGAGGTTTGACCATTGTGTTTCTCTTTACTAGGTTGGATAATATTAGCTACATTATCCTGTTACTGTATTATGTGCTTGTTGCAAGGTCACATATGCAGGGAGTTGCTGAACTAAAGGTAAAGTTAGTTTAGAGGTGTGTCATGAGGAATCTGGGAGCAACAAGATTCTTTGGCATGACTGTGTTCTAGAGACATGGAAGGTCACAGGTTGACTTTGTCTCCAGATGATTGTGTGAAATCGGTTAGCACGCCGATGGTTGGACAATTCTATGAACAGTGTCTAGATTCACATGATGAGGTTGAGTACATGTGTACTAAACCTGAGATTTTCCAAGTAGTGGGAGTTGTCAGCAAGTTTGGAGCCAATCTGGGAAAGAAGCACTGGAGGGCAGTTCAATGGATTCTCAGATATCTAAGAGAGACTAGCAACAGGTGTACATGCTATGCAGGGTCAAGTTATTTTCTACATGGGTTTTTAGATGTGGATGTGGTAGGTGATTTGGATGACAGGAGGTGCACCACAGGATTTGTGGTGGTTGGTCTTTAAGGGTGATATTAAAGAGAGATACAAAATCAAGGAAACAAACTAGATGATGTACATGTACAGGTATAGGTGCAGCTATTTATCTCCAAGTGGGAGATTGTTAGGTTGTGGAGCTAAAAGCTTCACTATATGCAAACATGGAGGAGGTTGTTGATTTATAGGGATACCAACAATGGCAGCGCAATCGATGTCAGTTAGGGGTGAACAGAAGGGAAACTGACATCGGCAGGAGTCAGCCAATGTTGGTCACCTCCAGGCAGACAGGGACCGATGTCAGTCGCCTGTGCGGTTCTAGAACTACTCGTTGCATGAATAGTTAGTTTTTTGAACTAGTTGTTTGCATGTGAAGACTATTTCGAGTCTTAAGCTACGTGTCTAATTATTGTAAATTAGAAGTCTAAGTTATTGTTTAGTATGGAATCTATTTATAGACTCATTGGCATGTATTGTAATTAAGGATTAAGGCAAGGAAGAGATCCTTCCAATTGTAAGAATAGGTGATCTGCAAGTTGTTGCAAGA
This sequence comes from Torreya grandis, assembly GCA_037957365.1. Lineage (NCBI taxonomy): Eukaryota > Viridiplantae > Streptophyta > Pinopsida > Cupressales > Taxaceae > Torreya > Torreya grandis. The sequence continues at coordinate 4,006,662 of JARHVA010000070.1, read as the reverse complement.
TCAGGTAGAAGTTCTACATGGTAAGTAAGATCATTTGAGTTGCAGGTTGTTGCAAGTTCATGGGAGATCTACTTGAAGTACTTTTGAGTGCTTGGTACTGGCAGTGTTATTACTGACTGGTTAGAGGTGAACACCAACTCTGTGTTTGAGTTGTGTGTTGGGACCATTTTTGGTAGGAGAGTGAACTCTTGAGGGAAAAAAATCTATACATCTGAGAGGTGTGGAAGATTATGGCATCTTCATTGTATTTTCTTCAGGCATGAGTATTAATACAAGATTGTGTATTGTCTCTCATATTCTGTGTCATTTGTGAATTCTAGTTACTTGTTCATTCTGGTATAATTCCATGTTTAGTTGCTTATACAAGGTAATCATATTTGTGCTCTTATTGAGGAGCAAGATCCTGACAAGTTGGAATCAGAGTCAGGTTTGTGGTTCTAGGTTTCCATCCCTGACAGGAGCAATCTCTTCATTATGCCTTGGACAGGGATCCTTGCTTCAGACAGGGCCATGCTTAGTTCTCCTCCCACGTCCTTGTATAAATTTCATCCAAGAAAAATGCCATAGGATGATGGGATGTCAGCCACCAAGATAGTCATCTTGATCCTCTTGTCTGGAAAGGCTGCCAATGCAAACTGGGCATCTTTAATTTGCCCTAACAATGGTACTTGCTTGTTCTCCATGGAAAAACATCTCCCAAATGTCTTGGTTAGTGTGAGGCCCAGAGATTTAGCTACTTTAACAGGCATGACATTGTTAGATGCCCCAGAATCAATGATGCAATTATTGAGCTGATAACCATTTATTAATAGGGAAACATAGAAAGGTTCTATTTTCTCAGGGGCAGCTGGAGGAGTAAAGACAATATTATTTGGAATGGGCATGTTCTTTGGGGAATCAAGAATTATTTTATTAACCTCTTGTCTTGCAGGGATGGTTTGGTTCTTGACACATTGGACCAACCTATCCAATTGATCAGGATTGGACTGCAAGTATTCAAATTTAGACATTTGTATTTTGGTCTTTTTGACATGATCAATTATGTCAAATGGCTAAATTGGACTAAGTACAGAGGAAGGCATTTCAAATTCTTGGGTTTTAGGAGGGATTAGAGGAGGGATGGTTTTTGAAATGGGAGTAGAAGGTGAAATTGATGTACTTACATTTTGGGTGATCACCGGATCCTTTGACTGAAAAGGCAGAGTGGTTCCACGCTTAGCAATTGTAATTATTGGTTGAGGTTACTCCTCTGTCTTCTTCTTATCATCTTGTTGGACTGATTGGTTCTTGGACCTGGTAAACACTGCATATGATCCATCAATAGCTTCTCTTTTGCTTCTGGGTTCATCCTAATAATTTAGGAAACCAATGTGGGAGTCACCAGTTGGTTCTTCTTGATCCTCTGTGAAGAGATCAGCATCATTTTCTTGCTCAAACTCAGGTTGGAAAAGAGAATGCATGTTCTATTTCCAAATATCCAACTACTGAGTTGGTTGGAGGAGCTTCAAGGGCAAGTTTTCCTTGTGGGGGAGGAAGGTGATTTTGTTGCCCTTGATTCTTGGTAGCATTGCCCTGATATGACTGATTTGGGAATGTCCTTCTTGGCATATCTTTGTATGAAGGAGTAGAAGACATTCCTTACACCATTTACTTTTTTAAGGCTAGCACTTCATTTGCCAGATTTTGCACCATTGGATCAGTGGTGCCTGTAGATGCATATTCAGAAGATGATGAAGATCTATTTCTGTTTGGATCTCTTCTTATCTTTCCTGCTAAGATGAGATCATCTTCTACCTCAGTAGCCAAATGTTGAGCTGCAACAAGATCTATTTGACCAACACGTCTCAAAAGAAAACTTACTTCAGGTAACTGAGAATTAATGAAGAAACATTTGAGATTCTTAGCTGTAGGTCGAGAAATTATAGGAATTATGTTCCTCAGTTTGTCAAATTTGGCTATGAAATCCCTCTTAGGCTCATGAGGTTCTTTCTTTATCTATGTAAGTTGAGTCAGAACTGCATTTGCATCTTTAGTAGGTTTGAATCTGGCTTTAAACTTATCTTTGAGAGTATTCCAATTAGTCACTGATCGAGCCTATAGATGATAAAACCAATCTACAGCAGCACCTTGTAGTGTCTCCACAAAAAGCCTGACTGCTACATCTTCAAATTCTACTCTGATTACTCCACAAGCTATGCTAAAGGCTGCAATGTGTTCATCAGGATGAACTTTTCCATCACCATAGAATTTGGGGAAATTCTTCCTTGAATTGTGTGGAAGCTCATGTAGAGGTGGAGTAAGATTGAGAGGACCAAAAGCATTACCCTAGGGGCCTTGAACTGCTATTGTAGGATTATGAAAAGGAGGAATAACAAATCTCAGAGAGGTAATTATTGGCAAAGCTTTATCAATAGCAGAAGTAGATACTTCATCTGGCAATGGAAATCTAACTTTAGTATGAGGAAAGCTCTTGGTTCATTGGAGATGAGATGGTGAAAGAAATAGATCAAAATCACTTTGTTGTACCAACTCGAATATAGGTTGAACAATCCCTTTAGCCCTTTGGCTTCATGTATACCTTGAATCTGCCAGATTGTGAAACAAAAATGGAAAAGAATTGACTTTACTTTAGTTTGAAGCTTGAGGCTTTAAACTACACACTCTTTCCCAGCAGCTCTGGTTTTGCAAACCAGATAAAATAACGGAGGTGGAGGAAGATGGTAAGGCTATAAATGGATAATGGGTAAGACATGAAATGAAGTCGCTAGAATCTATAATGGATAAGGGTTATAATGATAATGGGTAAGACACAGGTGATGTTTCAATCTGAAACTTGAGGTTCTAAATTACACAAAATTATGTATATCCCCAGTAGAGTCACCAAAAATTGTTGGTTGAATATTTTGTCGATCAGCGTACTGATAAACAAAATAGGTCTGATTAGCCAAAGTAGGAAGATTAGTCATCCAAATGTGTAGGTTTACCACATCAGAAGGGGACTGATCTCTCCTCTCATCAAGGGGAGGTTCCCTATATATATATATATATATATATATATATATATAAACAAAAAATACTACTCAAGGGTAGGATAAACCATCCATCTCTCTTTCTTCAGAGATGATGTGTGTGGATCAAAGGAGAAATCTCAAGGGAAATGACATACAACACTCTTCTTCTTTTAGAAGTACTATTCAGCCAACCACAAGAGTACTCCTGGTAGTAACAACAAAATGTAGCAAAGGATGTAATAACCACCAAATCGAGATCCAGCACAAAGTCTCCACCTGAATTGCTCAAGAGTAAGATACGAAGGACAATGAGGGCACAAATTTGTCCCAAGGTCCTTTACACAGAAATGAAAAGAAAACACACTAAAGGCAATTATGGGGGCACAAAGTCTCTCCACACTTGACTCTTCAAGACACCTTCCTGACTGTTGTCACTAATTCTGCTTGTTGAATTAAAGGAATAGAAGATATATTAAGGAAAAAGACATAAGAATAGTTTCCCCAACAACAAAGATATCATAGCATAAAGTCTGAAAAATCACTTGCTTTCTCATTCCAATAACAAAATATGATCAACAAACTGAGCTCAAAGTCTTAGAAGTGCCTTTTAATTTGGGCAGAATTTCGTTCTGATTGTCAAAAAGAGGATTATTTACAATAGAAGAGAGTCTCTTATATAGCCTCTTCAAGAAGGACACAAGAACAGTAACACATCATGTTGCATTGGAATTTTTTAAGAAGACAGGGTAGAACTTAAGGGCGTTTACCCATTTAATTTTATCAATGCAGAGAAATAAGTCACGCTATTGAAAGTTTGCAACTTTCAATGTCCACCTAGCGATCTGATCCTACCTTCATCGTTCCTCCTTTCTTGGTTAATTGAATCAGGGCCTAGGTTTAATTTGTTGTTCTATTCCTTCCTCACTTTCTACTAGTCTTGGCCTTAAAGCTTTTGAATGCATTCGGGTTTGTAGGTTCAAAGGATCAACAACTATTTTATGAGCTTTAAAATTGATGTTCGAGCACCCATCACTATGTTTTCAATGGCTAGTTCACGATATTGAATTTGATGTCTTCAGGTGCGTCACCCCTTGGTCCTTCTTTAGCTTTTCTATTTGGCACTTTTTTGGAAAGAAATTGCCCTTTTGGGCCTTAAGAAATGATCTGACTTGGGTCGAGAAGAGCCCCCCACAAGGTATCTGCCCTTCGGGCGGTCTTTGAATGGCCTTCGAGCTTCTTGTTTTACATTTTCCCAAAGGTAAGGTGACCCTTCGGCTTTAGGGAAGTGTCCTTCTATTCAGCAGCTAGGAGTCCCCCGCAAGGGCACCTGCCCTTCGGGGTCCTTCGGCGGCCTTTCGCGGGTTTCCTGTAGGAATTTTTCCTGGACAAATTCCCGCAGACAAAAAGTCCACAAAAATTTCCCATTACTTTTACTTTGGTTATTTCTTCAAGCTTTCTACCCACAGCTTCTTTGAATTCTTCAGGCTTTTTGTCTGAAGGAATTCCTTCGGACAAAAAGCCTAAAGGAATTGCTTCCTACCTTAGTCTTTTTCAAATGCCTTAAACAAAAATCTGAAAGAATTTACCTTTTGAGGATTCTTTGAAAATGACCCTTCCAAAGGGTATTTTTATCATCCAAGTGACCTCCACAAGGGCACTTTGTCCTTCGGGAGGCTCTTTGAGCTTTTGCATTTGAACTGCTCCTTTGAACCGTCTGAGTGAACCACTTCGTTGAACCATGGCAATGAACCACTTGGTTGAACTAAACATTGAGCCAAGCCGATGAACCAAGCTTTGAACCAAAATGGTTCAAGCTGATGGTTCAATTGAATGAACTAAGCCTTTGAACCAAGTAGATGAACTAAGTCATTAAACCATTTGATTGAACCAAAGGATGAACCAAAGCGTTGAAACAAAGCAGATGAACCACCTGAGTGAAACAAAGCATTGAACTGCTTGGTTGAACCAAGACATTGAATTGTTCCTTTGATTGAACCCGTTGTTGAACTGAAAGCGTTGAACCTTTTGAACTTTGAACTCATTGAACCTTTGAACCAAAGTGTTTCAATGGTTCAACGGTCCAATGGTTCAAGCCTCTTTTGCTTGAATGCTTGCCGATAGACATTTTTGATTGAACCAAGGCACTGAACCAATCCCAAAAATGACCAAGTGTTAGAAACTAATTATTTTGGTTAAACCCACCTGTAGAACCTGTGAAGCCCGTTGAAATGAACCTGCTTGCATAGTTCGTAGAAATCAAGTCTATAGAAATCAACCTGTAAAGCCCATTGAACTTGGCTTGTAGAGTCCATAGATTTTCTCTTCCTGTAGAGTCCGTAGATTCAAGCCTACAAAGTCCGTATATTTAAGCCTACATAGTCTGTAGATTTAAGCCTACAGAGTCCGTAGATTTCTGAGAAGCTTGAAAACTGAGGAATTTGAATGCCCAGGACAAATTTTGGAAAGGGAAGAGACAATTTTGGTCTGTAAGACCAAAATAGTTCAAATGTTGTCCTAAAAATGAGTGATATTTTTTTGGGGAACAACAAGATTGATGAGAGATATGTGCAGATTTGATCAGGTCCAAAGTTTCTTCAATTGATCATAATAATTTCAAACACCTCAAAATTTTTTTAAAAAAAAACCTATAACTCTTTTATTCAAACCTATAGGTGCACAAGTACCTTGTTTTTTTCCTTATTTGACTATGGATGGTCTTTAAAAGATAATAGGGGATTTTAATCAACATAAACTTACTATATTTCATTAAAACCTAAACTTCATTCATAGGTCATATGATTTCTTATTCACTCTTTAGCTTTATTCAAGAACCTCCTCCTTAGTGGTCCTTATGGACTTCCACCTCACAATTTCTTTTTGAGAATGATCAAGGAGTATCTATATCTTGCTTGATATTCTTGTTTTAGGAGACACATATCGTTTGGTGCTAATAATAAACCAATTAATTTTATTAGTTTCTCCAGGATTGGTTTTCCAATGTTTTATTTATTTTTTGAGGTCTCAATATGTTTAAAACCCTTCTACACCTTCATTTCTCATACCATGTCATTTATCCTCATGAAAAGGGTATATATAATATTGAAATATCTCCCTAAAAATGTAATTTCCTTCTTAACCTTCCACCTCTCACATTTGTCACAAAATTTTCAATTTCTTCAAATCCTCCCATACAAGCATGTATCTTCTCTCTTGAGGAATGTACCCTTGGTTTGGGGCAAGAAAGACACTTTAATAATGAATTTGGGCTTTAAAGAGAATGGAGGGAGTGTGACAAGTTGGTACACATGTGTACCATATGCTTTGGATTTCATTTCAAGTCCAAAATGTTGGAGGTACAATCACTAAGAGGGGGTGAATCAATGATGGTAGATATTTAACATTAATTCCAAATCTTTCAGACTATTAAATAATCAACATATATCAATTTGATCAAGCAACATTAAAAGGAGAGATTATTCGTTCAATGTATACACAAGATCAAACACACAAAACATAGTTCATGTGGGAAACCCTCATGGGGAATAAAATTCACTCTCAATCCTGCAAACACATGGACTACTTATCTTATAAGATAATTATAAATAAGAGACCCTTTTATTGAAGCACCCACTTCACAAGGAGCACCCACCCCTAAGTTTGAATAAGTACCCACTTGCTCTAGATGTTTAACACCCACACAAAACCTATGAAATCAATATCTCTAGAATTCTAATTGCATATCAATATAATGGAGTCACAATGTATAAAACCTCTCTTAAATCCTTAACACTCTCTCAACTCTACTTCACACAAGCAATTTATCTAAAGCACCCTTTTGGATTTCATTGAGCTTCTTTACTCATCCTCAACCACAAACCTATAACAACTCTATAATCAAAATAGAGACATGACAAAAAGGTCTTCCACATATTCCTCTCTTTGAATTTCATCTTAACTCATCCACACAACATACACCTTCTCTTCGCTCAGCTCATACAAGTCTCTATCTATCTCTCAACACATATTCATCAAGTCTACATAAGTCTATTCAAATAAGCCTAGAAACCATCACATTGGTTTCACCTTTTATAGATTATTTTTATTATTATGAGCACAATCTTCCTTTTTGGCCAAAACACATGACTTCATCCTTAAGGCATCTAACATGGTTCTTCTTTAAGCACAACCGTCTTTGAAATATTCCTAAGTAAGGTCCTATGAAGACCCATTTATCTCTTTGACACTTCTATGATAAAATTAAGAACACGTGAACACTTTCAAATACATGAATCCATGCCACACAATCTATAGCTATTCCTTAAGTGATAACAACATAACAACACCCTTCTACTAAATCTCAATTCACTTAAACAACATTTTATGCACACAACCACCATGAACGAACACACAGTCACCTTCTAAGCCTTTGATCATACTAAATATGATTGATCAAACCTTCATAATACATTAATATGGTCCTCATAGAGTATAAAACACTCTTTGATAATTATCTCATCTTGAAACATCAAAATACCATTAAGAACAACTCAATTTCCCTTCTTGGGTTACTTATAGAGCATGAACAAACACACATTCAAATTTAGAGATCAATAAATTTGACTACAAAAACATTCATACCTTCAAATGAATATTTATAGATGTGCATTGAAGTCCTCTACAACTTTCATTTTTACTATAACATAAAATTATGCATAGATTGAAAGTTATAAAAACCAAGCACTGGTCTTTCCTTTATTAAATTAAAATATTTGAATTTTTAAACTGTCAAAGTTAAACTTTAAAAACTTTACCAAAATCTCATGTCCTCACATCACTTAAAGGAATACATATCATCAATCTACCTTGAAATTATCTTAAACTTTAACTTGTAGTGTTCCACTATCTAAATGTTAAACCTCAAACATGTTGACCTCATCTTGTGCTTTTCAAATATATTGACCACATACGCATCATCAATCTCTACTGAGTAACCTGGTATTTAACTATGCTAAACATATATCACTTTGACCTCATCTCATGATTTTTGGTGAATTTTACCACATACACACTATCGATCTCCTCAGAAGTATCCCAATCTTTACCTTTGCTCACTATTAAACATCATGCACTTGACATCATCTTGTTTCTTCTTGATAGTTTAAAATAAACGTGCTTCATCAGTCTCTTTAAGAGTAGCCTAAAATTTAACCATGTTAAAATACTATCACTTTTACCACTTTGACTCAATACACATCATTGATTTACATCTGTATGAACAACTACTCACTGTTATATCCTTATCTGGTCCTCATTTTTAACTATATGCAAATTTGACTATGGGAACCACTAAAATCTACCTAGAAGTCCAACTTTGAACCTTAATAAATTTTGTTACACTTAATCGTATTTCCTAAAATTTTAACCACATGATCACCTCACATAGGGGAATCTATCCATATAATGAACTACTCATGGAACCTTCACGTGTGTGAAATATAATACTAATAAACTAATTACTCATCTCTTCTTGAACTTAGACATTAATCTTAGATTCATTTCATGCCATTTATATATGATGCAATTAAACATTCACCATTAGATGTCCTTTTAAAATTTGGCTAAGTATGGAAAAACATTACAAACTACCTAGGAAGCCAACTTTGCACAGTTATATCTTTTACTCTGCTCAACCGCATGACTTGAAACTTGGAATATAGTAACTTGTGACTAATGTGATCACACCCATATTACCAAATCCACTTGACTCATCCATACATATTAATGGTGTTGTTAGAAAACTACCTACTCATATTTTTCTACCATAGAGCCAACTATGCCTAAATGAACATAATAAAGAACTAGATGAACACCATGAAATCCCATAATCATTTTAATCACTCTTGACACTCCTTAGGACCTATAAAACATGACCTTATCACCTATAATATCCATAAAATTCCTACTAAACATATATTGAAGATCCATTCTTACATACTAGGCTATCAAGCCTATACTAACACATTGTTCACATGTTTTTCTTCTCTCCTTGTTATGAAACCACATCAACATTATAGATAAAAATATGATAAGCCTCAAATAATACTTACCTTATCTCATATGCATCCAAATCCCACCTTGTACAACTTCAATCTCAAACTAATCATCATCATGACATCACCACTTTATCATTACCATTGACATCAATGACAATAATTACCAACTATCTCCCCCTTTGTCATTGATGGAAACCTCTTATTTTCCTTCTCCCCCTCTTCCATTAATAACAAAGTGAACTAAATAGCCACCAAGATCCTCTTAACATTATTAATGTACTCAAATAAAATTCTAGGTGCTCAGGATACTTACATACCTCATATGAAATAATTTTTCCCCCTTTGACATGCATCAAACCAAACTTGGACACATTTGATCCTTGGACCTAAAAAACTACTCACAGAGCTTAGAAATCTCCCCATAACATCATGATCCATTTTATTATGTATGAATATTCAACATATTGTCAAAACACATGAATTGGTTTGATCAAGTCATCATATCAATCTTCTTAGAATACGCAACTGTAGCAGACTTATTCCATACTTTTTATTGATTGGCCCAATGATCATCACCTAGAACATACACACTTTCTTTCACATATGAAAGATGTCTCTTAAGAAGCATAGGTAGAGACACCCATTTATCATAGAGGGACTAAATATCCCAAAACTTAAGAGACTCCCATATCTCTATGCTTTTACCTGACTTGTAGTCCTTCTTCATCTTCAGATTAGCTTTAAATGAGTTTTCAACATTGTTCTTTTCTATTATCTCAAGAGCATGCTTGATTTCCTTGTCCATTTGGGTAGATAAGGATTTTTCCTTGATACTTGACCTTATTCCTTGTTCTATCATGGAAAATAGTCTACCTTGATCCTATTTTCCATTTACTTTCCATTCCCTATGGCTCCTTCTCTTTGTGTCAGGATTAGCAATTTTTGAGGTATAACACTGATTATTCTTGCATAACCTTGTTATGTGACCTCTCTCATGACATTTGAAACAAATGAGATTTCTCAAATTATACATACCTTTTGCTTGAGATATATTATAATTCCTTAAATTTCATGAATCTGATCATTAGGTCTCCTAATGAAGATATTACAAAACTTTGCAATATGGCCAAACCATTGACACTTGTATAAAATGATGTCATTCTTGAGTGATGTTGTTCTACATGCTTTCCATTTTATTTCTCATAATTCCATGTAGATTCATTCTTTGAGGATCTTTTACAATATTTTATCCTATGACCAAACTGATTGTAGGAGTAACAATGACCATTGAATTTTGCATACCTTATAGCATTTGGTTATCTAATCCGATTTATCTTCATTCTCCCAATGCCTTCATTCCTTAAACGATTATTTATCTTCAAAGTTTGATTGTCCTTGTTCATATCATTCTTGTTTTGAGTTACATGCTTTTGTTCTTCTTTATATCTAAGACCTAATCTATCACTAGCATGCTTTTGATTACTCAGTATATTATCAAGATCATTTGAACTCTTTTCAAACTTCATAAATGACTTCACTTGTCTTGAATTCTTCTCTGATTCAGATCTCAATGACTCATTTTTAAATATATACCTTGAACACTCATCTTATTTAGATTTTAGGCTTGTGGATAGGATTTCTAGTTGACAACTAAGATTCTTGACTATGTCTTCATGCTCCTTGGTGTCTTCAATTAGTCTTGCCTCAAACACATTGAATTGCTCTTCATAGTCCTTGCTTTGTGACAACATAGTCTTGTTCTTTTTCTTCTCAATCTTTAGATCTTCAAGAGAACTCCTTAATTCAGTTTTACAGTCCTCCTTGTCTTTTTCATCATTTGTATCTCTATTCATAGCTTGACTTAGTTTCATTTGCAAAGACTCTATCTCTATTTTAAACATGATACATTACTTAGTCTTACTCACATGATACATTACTTAATCTTACTCTTTACTTCTTCATCAAGAGTATAAAAAGGAGTTTCAATTTCTTATGTGATATCATCATGCTCCTTGACTTCATTAATCAACCTTCCTTCCAACAGTCTAATTTTTTCCTCATAGGTTTTGATCAAGACATCTTATTTTTTGTTCTTATTTTGTAGCAAATTCATTTCTTCCATAGTGTCTAGATATTTTTATTCAAGAGTGACTTTCTCATCTTCTTCCTATGAGCTATCTCTGCCAAAGAAATATATGCTTAATGAACATTCACCTTCATCATCACTGAAAGCCATGAACAATGTCTCTTTGTCCTCATTATGCAAAGAATCATCACTGTTAGATGTGGTCACTTATTTTTATGTAGATGAGTTACTATCTTCTTCATGGTAAAGTCTCTTACTTCCTTTATATGATTCCTTCTTTCCATTTTCTTATTGAAGAACTTTTTATACTTGTTAGGACCCCCAGATTTCTTGTGTTCAACCTCATGTGATTCCTTAGAAGCTTATTTGTGTTTAAACTTATTACTACCTAGACATCTATTTGCAAAATGACCAAGTTTACCACATGAAAAATATTTAAAAGGAAGTCTTCCTTCATACTTACCTGATCCTACATTCAATTTTCTTAAAGTCAGGACTTCAAGTTAATCTTCATTAAGATTAAAATCTTCAATACTTAACTTGATCATCTTGTCTTTTGTCTCCTTAATCACCTTGAAGGTATCTTCTTTCTTAGGGGGTCTATCCTCATCAAGTATCATCTCATAGGAAGTAATAATCCCATGTAGTTCATCCATATTCATCTAAGTGAGATCATGACTTTTTTCTATATAAAAAACATTTGAATCAATTCTGAACAATAGTAGCTTCATCAATCATCTCTCTAAGACCTCTCATCAAGTTTACTATCTCATCAACCTTTAGAAGATAGGATGCCATAGTCTCTTCTTCCTTCATCTTGAGACTTTCAAATTGCCTTCGATAGGTCTAGAAAATGGCCAATTTTACCTTTGAGTCTCCTTCATAGATAGTCTATAATTTGACCCAAATTTCCTTAACAGACTTACAATGGATCACTTTTGTGAACTCAGCCTTAGATAGACCACAAATGATAGCATTCATAGATTTTGAGTTATTCTCACTCAACTTCTTGTCAGCATCACTAGTTGGAGTAGTTAGTGTAGTATATCCATCCATGATAGATTGTCAGATATCAAACCCTAGAGACATGATGTATGTCATCATCCTTACACTTCAAAAATCATAGTTTAACCCACTGAATAATGTTGTTTACTTTGTATTTAAACTCTTCATCTATTGACTTGTCATATTGTACCTTGGATCACCTTCAAGTGGTTAAACTTGCAATGAAGGTCTTACTCTAATACTAATTATTTGTCATATAATCACTGAGAGGTGGGGGTGAATCAATTATTGGATATATTTAAAATTAATTCCAAATATTTAATCCTATTAAAAAATCAACATATATCAACTTGATCAAGTAACATAAATAAGAGATCTCATTCATTCAATGTATACACAAAATCAAACACACAACACACAATTCCTATGGGAAACCCTCATGGGGAATAAAACCCACTCTCAATCATATAAAAAAATGGAATACTTGTCCTCTAATATGATTACAAACAAGAGACCCTTTTATTTAAGCACCCAATTCACAAGGAGAACCCACCCCTAAGTTTGAACAAGAACCCACTTACTCTAGATGTTGAGCACGAAGACAACACCTATGAAATCAATAGATCTAGAATTATGATTGCATATAAATCTAATGGATTCATAATTTATAACACCTCTCTTCAATCCTAAACACTCTCTCAACCCTACTTCACATAGGCAATTCATCTAAAACACCCTTTTGGATCTCATTAAGCTTTTTTGCTCATCCTCAGCCACAAACCTACAACTTTGTAATCACAATAAAGACATGACCAAAAGGTCATACACATAGTCCTATCTTTTAACTACCTATTAACTCATCCATACAACATATACCTTCTCTTCACTCAGCTCATACAAGTCTCTATCTATCCTTAACACATATTCCTCAAGTCTACACAAGTCTATTCAAACAAGCCTAAAAACCATCACATTGGTTTCACCTTTTATAGAGTCTTCATGATTATTTTTTAAAAAATATTCCATTTTGTCCACAACACATTCTTTCACCCTTAAGGCATCTAACATGGGTCACCTTTAATCACAACACTCTTTAAAATAGGCCTATGTCACCTTTTAGGTCCTATGAAGACCAATTCATCTCTTTGACACTTATTCAAGAAAATTAAGAACATAGGAACACATTTAAATATATGGATCCATTCCAAAAAATATATATGTCCTCCTTAAGTGATAATAACCATCACAACAGCCTTTTGCTAAAGCTCAATTCACTCAAATAACATTTTGTGTACACAACCACCATGAACAAATACACAGTCACCTTCTAAGCCTTTGATCATACTAAATATGACTAATCAAACCCTCATAATCCATATAGATGGTCCTCATGGAGTTTAAAACACTATTTTATAGTTATCTCATCTTGAAACATCGAAATACCATCAAGAACAACTCAATTTCCCTTCTCAGGTTACTTGTAGAGTATGAATGAACACATAGTCAACTTTGGAGCTAAATAAATTTGATTGTACAAACATTTAACAATTAAAATTAATATTTATAGATGCATCTTTAATTCCTATAAAACTTTTCTTTTTAATGAAACATAATTTTTTGCATAGATCAAAAGTAATGGCTCAAAAACCAAGCACTAGCCTTTCCTTCATTAAATTCAAATATTTGAAATCCAAAAATCATAGTTAAAATTCAAACACTTTGCCAACATCTCATGTCCTCACATCACTTGAATTAATACAAATCAATACATCATTTATCTCCCTTTAAATAAGATCAAACTTTAACTCACAGTGCTCCACTATCCAAATATTAAACCTCAAACATGTTAACCTCATCTTGTGCTTTCTAGCAATCTTAAACACATACATACCATCAATCTATATTGAGTAACATAGTCTTTAAATATGATAAAAATCTCACTTTAACATCATATCATGCTCCTTGATTACTTTAACCACATACACATCATCAATCTCCTCAAAAATAGCTTAGTCTTTACCTTTGCTCACTGTTAAACATCATGCACTTGACATCATCTTGCTACATCCTGATAGTTTGGAACAAATGTGCTCTGTTGATCTCTTCAATAATATCTTAAAATTTAAACACATTAAATAGATATCACTTTGACCTCTTTGACTCAATACACATCATTAATCTACATCTGTATGAACAACCGTTCACTGTTATATCCTTATCTGGTCTTGGTATTTAACTACATGCAAATTTGACTATGGGACCCACTACAATCTGCTTGGAAGGAAAAATTTAAACCTTAATAAATTTTATTATGATCAATTACATGTCCTAAAATTTGAACCACATGATCACCTCACATAGGGGAATCCATCCATGTAACAAATTATTCCTAAAACCTTCACATGTGTGAAATATAATGCCAAAAAACTTCTTACTTAGCTCTTCTTAAACTTAAACATTAAGCTTAGATTCATTTTACACCATTGATCTATGATGCGATTATATGCACACCATTAGATATTCTTTGTAAATTTGGCTAAGTATGGGTGAACATTACAAACTACCTGGGAAGCTAACTTTGCATAGTTATATCTTTTCCTCTTCTCAACTACATGACCTAAAACTTAGACCATAGCAAATTAGGAATAATGTGATCCCACCCATATGACCAACTCTCCCTGACTCATCCATACATGATAATGGTGATGTCAACAAACTACTTACTCAATTTTTTTACCATAGAGCCTACTATGCCTAGATGAACATAATGAAGAACTAGATAAACACCATGCAATCTCATAATCATTTCAAGCACTCTTAACAACCCATAGAACCTCTAAAACATTATATTATCATTTATAACATCCATCAACTTCTTATCCAAACATATACTAAAGATTCATGCTTACACACTAGGCTACCAAGCCTGTGCCAACACACTATTCACATACTTGTCTTCTCTCCTTGACATGAAACCACATCAACATTCTAGATATAATATGATAAGTCTCAAACAATACTTACCTTAGCTTATATGCATCCAAATCATACCTTGCACAACTTTAGGGTCAAACTCATCATAATCATGACATCACCACTTTATCATTACCTTTGACATCAATGCATACATGACATCAATGACAACACTTTCCAACACAAAACCCTTCAATAATACCATACTTGGGAAAAAAACATTCACCTTATCAACACCTTCAAACCTACAACTTCACATTTCCTTCATGTTAAGTCTATTTAGGCTTAGATATTTCCTTGAAAATATTTGAGGGGATAAAGGAGATAAAAATAATAATGGTTACTAAATGAATCCCATCATTTTAATGAATGAAAACACCTTTTACCCTTAATAACCCTACTTGTAAATCATAATATAGTCAATCATGACATTTTTTGGCATTACAGATCTGGTCTATGGTTACTCATCTTAAGGAGGTATGATGAGGATAGAGGAATATTGATAACATTGACCACAATGTTTTCATTCTAAACACAACTGCCTATATGCTTGAAAAAGATCATACCTTCAAGCACTTTGCCTTCCATCTCAAAAAAAGTATTTTTGGATATATGACTACTCACATGTGCCAAATGATGGTGGAGTGTGTGTGGAAGGACTGTGCAAAACTTTTAAGAACTCATAAAACTTTCCATTTTCATTCTTAAACCTTCAAATGCACTTAGACAAGAAAAATTATGCATATGGGGTTTTAGGAGGGTTTAAGGAGTTGCTAATATTCTTAATGATTGTTCATATAGGAGAGGTCTTATATCTCTAAACCAATAACTTGATTACCATAAGACACTTGATATGTCTATGCAAGTATAAGATAACTATGACAATTACCTTAAATTTTCTAAAATTACCTTAAATTATGCTAAACACCATATAAAGGATCAAGCCATGAATATTGGTTAATAACTTGATTACCATGACTTCACATTTTATCTACACCACCTTAGAAGACTTTGATCACTATTAGGAATAACACCACTCCTCACCATGACAAGATAAGTAATGAACAAGATAATAACCTTTAAGGGCTAACAACAAAGTCAAAAAAATATGGATAGAAATTTTTGAATGATACTCAACTATGGTAGACAATTTTATCCAAAAATACCAATAAACATACTTTATATGGAGGAGATTATGGATCACTTGTGGTTTGTGGGCTTTTAGGGTTTCCCCTACCTCTTTTTGCATTGATGATCTGTCCATTCTTGGTGGGAGATATTAATAGTGCATTTACTACATTAATTCAAGCTACCCATCTACCCTTTGGTTAGCTTGTCACCTTATCCTATATTAAATGGTTTTCACCACCCCTTCTACATCATTTAATTTAGGTATCATTGATGAGAACCAAAAAATCCATGGTACCAAAATAAGCTCAAATGTTTATCATGAAAACTCACCATGAGGTATTGATTCTAACTCTGATACTCCTCTACCAAATGTGGTTATATATTTACTAGAGTTTGATAAATCCTACCATTATTTTGAAAATTTTACCCTAGTTGATTACTTTATAGGTCAAGTTCCTCTAGAGAGCCTTTTAAAATAATGGGTTCACAACCATTGGCAAGGCCATGGGATGAAACTAGGAGTCCAAAACCTCACTAAAGGTTTATTCATTTTTTGTTTCACAAATCCTAAACATTATAGATCCATTATTGACCATCTCCCATGGTTTAATCACAACACCCTAATTTCTAATTAGACCAAAGACTTCCAAGTCTCTAAACAAGCTAAGCTTAAAATCCTATTATGGGTAGAGTATCCAGTATTACCTCTTCCTCTATGGAAATTTGTCAACTACCTTATCAATCCTCTATACCACTCTATCTACCATGAAAAAATAAAGTTATATGTAGCCTAGCTTCAGAGAAGGGTCTATTTAAAATAAACCTCACTAGAGATCTCAAATAGTTCATTGATATTAAAGTGGGAAACAACCAATTTTTTCACTATGTGCTCTTTATTAACCTTATAAACACTTGTTTTAGGTGTTAGGATTTAGACCACATGATTAGATAATGTCCTATAATCATCCCCACTCCTTTTATCCCTTAGGACAAAAGTGGTTCTGAGATAAAAACCCAATCCTATGATTGATAGACCATAGTTTCTAATAGGAAAATACTACTGCCTATAGCAATGCCAAAACTCAACCAACTATCTACCAACCTACATGAGGGCCAAGTTTCTCAACCCCTTAAAAAAATACATGACATTTTTACATGTTAAACCCCCACCTCCCATTTCTTAGTACCTATAGGTGTTCGCTCAATTTGTGTCTTCCCCATCTCCTACTCCTATGACCCTTTTGTCATAACCCTTTTTAGGGGTCAATGATTCATATTCAGATCTAGGGCTTGTAACCCTCAACCACAAGACTATTATGTGTAGTCCCTCTCACTTTGTATATGATTATTATGTTATAAATAAAAAATAACCCTTCAATATAGGATAATTCTCTCTTCCAATCTTGGATTTCAATTGGTTTATAGTTGTCTCAAATCTCTTCAAGGGAAATGATATGAATTTAGATGTTTCTAAATGATACTTTATTCTTGAAATGTTTGAGGACTCACTGATCTGAATCTTAATTATACAGTGAGGAAAAATTTTCATCATTTTTTTCACATGAAATTTTTATTCATCAAAGAAGTCAAAATTATTGGCTTTTGCTTCAATCTACAACTCCCACTATCTGCCATGGGGCCCTTTATCAAGTTACCTATCAAGAATTTGTCCATGGGAGAGTTATCACCCTATTGGAACCAAAATTATCTCAAAATATCATTTCTTTGGGTTTCAACCCCACTCACCATGTGGTCTAAACTCTTTTTAACTTTGATAATGACATCATTGGCCTTGTCAATTAGTATGCCTCCAATGATGTTGTGGAACACACCCTACTTTTGAGATGGTTGGTTAAATCCCTTCCAAATTCACATTAGATTTTGTGTGGTGACTTTAACATGATTGAATCTATGGAAAACAAATAAGTTCACCTTTCCATGAGATGGTGTGAAGGATAACATGAAGCTTCATTTTAAATGTGAAATAAACTTAGGGTCTTAAACCCAAATCATCATAGAAGGGGAGATTAAAATTCCCTATGGTTTACATGGTTTAACTTATATTAAGGATAAGATCAAGTACTTAAATACCTCAACCATGATCTACTTGTTGAGGAAAATATATTATTTTTTTCTCCTATTCATGGGCAACCTATGTTTTTCATTCTAGACTCTTTCTTTTCTAACCACCATCCCATCTATTTCTGCATAGAATGGAACTCTCCTGATGTTAAACCTAAGGGTTATTAGTTCTAACTCAATCATGAGAAAACTATGGAGAATATAAATAAAATTTGGAACCTCACCCTTAGACCCATAGGTGACACTCTCTAGATTGAGTGGTGGTCTGATGTTATAGCCTACATCACTTCCTTCCTACATATCTATGACAAACAAGCAATTATTTTTAGGCAGTTTATTCACAATGCTAAAAACATGAATACATTAAGGTTTCATAGGAATTAGAATTTGTTCCTTTAAAATAAAATTTATAGACTCAATAATCCATGTGGATACATAAAATATAGGTTATATAAGCTTATAAGGTGAGAGAAGCCCAAATTTGAGTAAGGATGCATTGGTTGAAGGTAGGAGACAAAGTGACCAAGGATATTTTTGCTCTCCTTCACTTAATGAAAGATGATGAAAAAATAAAATCCATTAGAATTGATTTATATAAGATTACCCACCTTCCATATAACCTCAAATCCTTTTTGCATCATTACAATGGTGTCTTTGTGGCATAACCTTCATCTCCTACTCGTGAGTTTTGCTTTTCTCAATGTCTTTTTGTAGTCCCCTATAAACTCTCAGAAGCTCAGAGAGTTTATTGTGATAGAACTATTACTATTGTTCTCACTTGAACTTTTACCATTTTAGGAGATAACAAGTCTCTCCTCATTCAAGTGGCATAATGGAACCACCTCAAGGCTGTGGGTGACCCTAATTTGAGGTGGATCTCTAGATTAGGGCTAGTTCCCCCTATGTACCACTATAGATAAAACCTACTAATAACTTTTATGGGGTGAAACGGGAGAAGGATAAATAAAAATAAATATAATATAGGGGATGTGATACACAAAATATATATTTTAATCATGCCACTTACAATGCACTTGAAACCAAAGATAATCCCACACATACACTTCATTCAATTAAACACTCCTCTTCTACATCAATGTTTCAAGAATGGGGTCTTAGAGAGAGTTTAGGCTAGGAGGACATAGATAATAGGTGTTCTAGAAACACTAATGATTAATCTACTCACTATACCTACAATCCATATCAGATACTTCTTGTTGACCTACAAAAGAGAGCTTTCAAACCACACAAGGCACTAGGAAGAGTAACATGTGAAGGTAAGTAAAATACACTTCCACAAGACAAAAAACCATACCATGCACTTGGTGAAATATTGAATGAGGTAAAATATAATTATTTATTAGTTCAAGGTAAAATTTGAGCAGGTATTCACCATACCCAGGTGGAGAAATGGATACAACAACTAAAAAGGCTAGTATTTATAGCAATTGTGAGAGGAGAGAGAGAAAAGGAAGCTCAGGAGTCACTAAGACACTTGTCAAGAAAATATAATGAGTTAAAAAATAAATGGAATATATCATGAGATAGGTCCTAAAAGTAAATTAAGGACAAATGTCTCTTAAACTTTTCTAAATACTCCATATGTGGCATAAATGCTCTTGTGCTTCATAAGAAACTATTTTCATGATTTGCCTTCACAAAACTCCCTCACCATTAAATACGGTTAGGTTTGATGATTTATTTTAAGGGGAGGGGTTACTAAAAATCATTCACATGAATTGGATTAGTCCCTAATCATTCATAGTCCTCTGACCATGAGCAATCATTCATGACAGTGATAAATAACTCCTTATCATACACCTCTCACACTTGGCATTCAAAATCATTCCAATTATATAATATAATACATGCATAAGGAGGAATGACACATTTCAATAGTTTCCAAGTCATCAAGATCATCAATCAAGCCTCAAAAGGCTTCCTAATTAGAGTTTCACCATTTTCACTAAGTGTTCACTACTCATTCACTGTGATTGGCTAAGATGAGGAAGATGGTAGGCACACTTAGGAGATTGGATAACTAAATATATTAACATTATGACTTATAAATAGTCCTAATCTCTCTCCCAATGGTGGTTTCATCTTTTGAAAGTTCATCATGCCTATAAAACACATAAATTTGTCAAAATAAGCCATGTTTTACCTCTTTTGTATAGGTAGGGTACACCTCAATTGCATGGGATATGGCCTTGGAGAGTCTTCTACAACTTTAAATTATTTTCATGGCCTTTAACCCCCATCTAGATTTTCCAATTGTAATATTTCCCCAAACGGGTCTATAATGAGGGTTTGTAAGGGTTTTAAAGAGGTCTTAGGTCTTAGCATTTGTTCATAAATAATAGACATTGGATTTATTAAAAAATTCCACTTATGGATTTTTGATGACCCTCTATAACATTGTTGATAACCTTGGGTATCCATGCAAATTATCATCAAAGTTCTAAGCATTCTAAATTGGCCACTTGAGCTCCTTTTCATACATTCTATAGGGTATGAGTATCTTCAAGCTCAAAAATGGCTTCTTGAGGACTAATATACAATTTTATAGTTCCAAAATACCTAGGATTATCTAAAAAATATGTTTTCATATGATATAATTCCTATCTTGTGTGAAAATGTAACAGACACCCCACTTTAGCATTAGGCCTAATGTTGCCTAGTAGGTATGCCCTACACTCTTGAGCTAAATGACCCCATTTGACACTTTACATGAATTTATATAGTTATAAAACATAATTTACACCCCAATTAACATTATTAAAATCATTATAATTCTTTACAAATGCTAGGACTAGAAGTGACTCCCTATTTGGAGTTAGGTTTGTATCTTGTCTAATTACCCTATCTACAAACCTTGTTGTCAAAACAAACATGATTGGATTAAGACCTTATATATTGATTTATCATTATTTTTTACATGTTTCCCAACTCCAAAAATAATCTTGAAGGGTATTTTATTGTTCTGGTCCACCATTTCATCTCTTTTCCTCAAAACTACTAGTTTGGTGCAAGGAAAAAGTGCCCTATGTCTAAGATATAAAAAAGGCATGTTTCCATAATTTATACTCATAAAAAAATATTGGAGTGTGTTATGAAGGTAATAATGAGGATCCATACTAAATTTTATCTCTTTGTGATGATTTTATACCCCTTAACTAGCTCAATTTTCTAGGCAGACTTTCAGGTGATGACTATGTATGCTACCCTATTTGCTATGCTTGTTGTAGGTGGGAATTTTTGTGAATAAAGAATTAAATAAAAAGAATAAAATTTATATTAAATTCTAATATAATGTATTAAAAATATAAAATGCATTTTTTTCATTTCATTGAGCCATAAAACCCTTTAAGAAGTCTAAATCACTATCTCACTACCTCCTTTTGATCATTATCTATCACAGTCACCTAAGATAATTGTAGGTGCATGTCATTTGAAATTATATATATATATATATATATATATATATATATATATATATATATATATATGTATATATATGATGTTGTATAACTTATTAGGTGATATTTTATCCTTTTAATTCTCTTATTAAATCACCTAAGGGCATGTTCATGCCTTAACAACCTTCATATCCCACTTTCTGGTCCATACTAAGACACTCAATCTTTGATCCCTGTTGTAGGTTAGCATCAGGACTTTCTATGATTTTAAGAATATTATTTTGAAAAAACATGAGGTTATCAATCATATTTCATAGTTATACTTTCCTTATATGTCTCTAATTACCACCAACACACCAATACTATTCCCTGTCTATCTAACTAAAACTTTTTTTACCCCTGCTCGTAGGTCATCATAGGGGTCTTATTCACTTTATCATGATTTCACTTACCCTTTTGAGACACCCTCTAAGGTCAAATAATGTGTGTTTGAATTGGTTTCCCTATTATAAGCTTTAAAGCATCATCCAATTCAAAAATATAGCTCTCTGCCTATTTGCCTAAGACAAATCCTTTTAGACCTTATTGTAGGTGTCCTTATGTATGGACTGGGTAAGTACATGAAGGTCTAAAACATTATATATCAACCTAAAAATAGATTAAATTCATGTTTCCTAGTGTATCCTATTCACCATGAGATCATCCAATCATAAAAACATGCATTTATTTCTTCTTATAGCCAATGGTCACTTGAGGTTCAATCATGTATAATTCATTGTTTGATTTCAGTAACTCAAGAGGTATCTTTGGGTTCCTCAATAGTTTCCTTACATCTATCCATTTGATTCAATATTTTTCACAAGCCTTTTCCATGTTAGAGACAAAAAAAATCAATCAATTTTAAGCTTCAATACCTTGTCTAACATGTTATAGGTTATCTCCAAAAAGCCTCGGGATCTTTATTTGCACCTTTTAGGAACAAGGTCTCTGAATTCAAATTTTTATTCCTTCAAGATAGTTATTCATTCTTTAGTTTCCTTGATAGTTAAAATGAGTTTAAAAAGATAAAAATACATGTTTGAAACCAATATTATGCTTCCTTAATACTTTAATCCTTCACACAAGGGTCTCCAAACTCTGTGGTACCACTTGTAGGTGGTAATTCTCAACATACAAGGAAATAGATGTGTTATTTGGGCAATATGTTTCTTTGCTCATTAATGAATTCTAGGTTAATTTTAATGCCTCCAAATTTTTATCCTCATACCTCAAAGGTTTGAAACAAATATAAACACAATTGATCAACATGAATTCACCTCTCAAGCACTTGAAACTACATTATTTGATGGCAAACTAAGTTTAGGTAATGATCATGGGGAGAGGAAATGTATATTTTTACCTCATGAGTAATCTTATAAATTATAATCTATCACCATATGGATCTTGCAGCTAGTTCTCAAACTCTTTTTCATTGTGATATTCTCTTGTACTAATGTTTGCAATGTATTTTAATGGCTGCCTAGCTAAGACAAGTCTAGAAGAGATTCCTTGAGGTCTTGAGACTTTTAAAATCCCAAAGACAATGAAAAAACTATGGATAAGTCTTAGAAAACCTCGAGAAACACTTGAAAATAACCAAACTATCAAACCAAAATAAAATATTCAAAAACTAACTCAAAAGGAGACCCCTCATGGATGTGAGTGCATAAAAATATACCTGACTTCTTAGTGATGGTTCATAAAGGAGGATACATGAAATTTAAACTTATTAACATGTATTTTAATATGACTTAGAGTCATTTTAACCCTCAAGAGCATTCCTCCCAACTCTACCTATACAGATTACACCAAGCATTCCAAATTGACCATTCTTGGCTTATAAAGGCAAAAAGGAAGAAACAAAAGTTGAAACTGATCTTTTTTACCTTTATTATACAAACCAAGCATGATAAGGACTTTAGGGATGTGAAGAGGCATATTCCTACATTTTTAGCTGAAGGTGAGATCACCATATCTGTATAAGTGCCATTAAGGGGAAATTTTAAGGAGTTTCTCCTATTTTAAAGCATGAAATGGCTTCTTGACTACCCCCTAACATATTCTAACCTCTTCCACATTTAAATCTAACTTTGTGAAAAATATTATTCCTTTGAAAGTTCGTATAAGTCATTTAATAAGCTAAAAATGTGACCAAAATGCCTTTTTTACAAATAAAACATGACAAAGGGAAAATTTATGACTTATTAACACCTTAAAACATCTAAATGACCATATTAGGACCTTTTAAATATAATTTTAACCTTTAACCATGTTTAACCAGGGCTGACTAGAGTTGACTTTGGTTGACTAGACAAGTACAAGGAAGATAGGCTTGGACCAAGGCTAAAACAAGGATATGTAAGGTATTTAGACATAAATGAGACCCTATTATACATATGGGAACTTGTGAAAAGTTTCAATATGTATGGGTTGACCCAATTTAACTAAAATTAAAATTTGGTCAACACTTTTGGAAATTCTTAAAGGTAACATGCTTTGCTATGTTAAGAACCAATAGCATTATCCCATCCATTGTGCAAAGGGAGTCAAATTCACTTTAAAACAATAGGATCATACCTTAACTTGACCAAAAATATATCTTATTGACCTCAAAATACACAAAGGGAAGATAGTACACAACAAGACCAAGTAAACACATAAAGCAAAGGCACACTAATGCTCCTAAGCACTTAGGGAACACAAAACACAACTAAAAGCAAACTAATTATGTACATCTAACCAAACATACCTCCCTTATTGGATAAAATTTAAATTACCTTAAATATTCCTCTTCATGAGATGAATGAGGGTGCTAAGCATGCTTCTCCTTGAATTCAGTACTAGATGACTCATGATCCTTTCTTTCTTCTTGGCTTGGCATGCCCTTTGATGGAGTCATGTAAAATGAGTCTCCAAAGTATATGAATTATTATTGACTTTGGAAACATGCCTCATACTTCTATCCCTTTTTCTAATCATGAAAAATTTGCATCTCTATGCATAGGTTAGCTTGTTAGAAGGCTATGTATTATTGAAAGACCTCATTGCTCTTCACAATTGTTACAACCTATTCAAAGATTTTAATAAGTCTTGTATCATGGCATTATGTGGGTGTTTATTATTCAAAACCCCTCTTGATGTTTGTAGGATCAGCCTCACATATGGTTTTAGGATCAATATTCAAGTCATCTTCAAAATCTTCATAGTCATCATAGATTGATCCATCATGGTTTGAAATTTCTTGATAGTGATACCTCTCAACACATGTTTGTTTCTCAACATCTTGGGTTTGTGTTCTTAGGAGTCTTTCCTTCTCACTATCTTCATATTCTTTGAACATTTGCATATTGGTCTTCCCCATGTCTTCTTCTTAAAACAAGCCATCTTGTTTACCATATCTTGTAGTCAACTCTAAAGGGATTGTAGGCTCCTTGGGGATTTCAAATTCATTGCAAATGTCTTCAAATCTTTGTCACAAGTCATCATCCTCTATTTGGTCAACATCATGAAGGTGCAAGACAAGATAAACTTCTTCCTTTTTGGAATCCAAAAGAACCTCTCTCAAATCTTCTTCTTCAACATAAGGAATGTCATCTTCATTATCATCACAATTTGATTTTTTTCACAAGAAGTCAGATGCTCTTGGATAAATGAGAGATTATTTATTTTGAGTCCTAAATCCTCAATTCTTTTGGCAAGGCTTTCTTGAAATAGGTTCTCTTGGGGAGTATTAAGATTTTAATTAATAAAGGAAGTAAAAGAGATTTGGGATGAAGGGTATAAGGCTTCTTGAGGAGGGGTGGGAGGGAGTTGACTAGGCTTAGTCATATCTTCACTTCCAACTTCTCCACTTAGACATTCATTTTCTTTCTTTCCATAAGCTTCCACTACTTCCATCTTGAGAAACTAGACTTAGAATATTCTTCATGAGGATGAGATGTAAATGAAGGAATGTCACTCCTAGAGACCTGTTTTTTACTACCATGATGGATTTCTTTAAATGTTGGTTTGCCAACTCAATATACCTGTCAAAATGAGCTTCCAACATCAACCTTCTTCTCTCGAAATCTTCTCCAAAAATGGTATCCATCTTCCATTAGTTACTCTCTTGGATGGACCTCCAAGAAATAAAATTTTGGGGAATGCATGAAGGACGTGGATCATTTTGAAATATGATTGGATTGACATTTTGAATAGGTATAGTTAGCATACTTGAAGGCTGATGTGGGGTGTATTGGAGCTACCAAGACTAATTTGGTTCATGAGATTTTAACCTCTCTTATATGTGGAAAATAAGACCACAAAAATCAAACATTTCACCCATAAGACCTTGTTAATTAGCTCTCTCAATGTACATCCATTATTTATTGACTTTCTCCAAATCATCCCTCACACTCTTGATACAATCACTAGGGATGACTTGACCACAACCATTTCTAGTATCAAGATCTAACATATAGTCTTTGTAGCAAATGAGAGTCTTCTTAAAACTTGAAATGTACTCACTTGGAGAAGAACTAGGTGGGATAGGTGAATCACAAGATTTATATGGATCATGACAAGATTGGCCAAGGACTTGTTCATAGTTAGATAGAATGGACAAAGATGGATATGTCTCCCTAACTTGTGTTAAGACAAACTCAACATCAAAATAATTGATAGATCACTCACGAGAAGTGTATATAATAATAAAACAACCTAAAATAGAGTGCTTGGAATAATTAACTAGTATATTTATGCTTAGATTCACCATTGGTGCTTAGTGAAATTACCTCCAAAGGTTGATATCTTGAGGAAAACACCAAACTCCTCAAATTCTTGGAACAAGTGTCCCACTAGGTGTGCCAAAAATTATTTGAACTTAAATTTTCACCCTTTTAGGAGATTAAATGTAGCTCCTCATTCAAGTGGCACAATAGAACCACCTTAGGGCTATGGGTGACCCAAATTTGAGGTGGAGCTCTAGATTAGGGCTAGTTCTCTTGATGTACCACTATAGATCAAACCTACTACTAACTTTTGGGGGGTAAAAAGGGAGAAAGATAATTAAAAACAAATATTATTTAGGGGAGGTGATACACCAAATAGATGTTATACTCAAACCACTTATAATGCACTTGAAACCAAAGATAATCCCACACATACACTTCATTCAATTAAACACTCCTCTTCTACATCAATGTTTCAAGCATGGGGTCTTAGAGAGAGTCTAGGATAGGAGGAATTAGAAAATAGGTATTATAAAAATACTAATGAATAAGCTTATAACTATAACTAAAATCCATATCATACAATTCTTTCTGACCTGCAAAAGAGATCTTTCAAACCACACAAGGCACTAGGAAGAGTAACATGTGAAGGTAAGAAAAATACACTTGCACAAGACCAATAACCATAACATGCACTTAGTGAAATTTTGAATGAGGTAAAACAACATTATTTATTATTTCAAGGAAAAAATTGATAATGGATTCACCATACTCAGGTGGAGAGATGGATATAATAGCCAAAAAGGCTAGTATTTATAGCAATTATGAGGAGAGAGAGAAAGGGAAGTTCAAGAGTCACAAGACACTTGTCAAGAAAAGAGAATGAGTTACAACATCAATAAAATATAGAATCAGACATGTCCTAAAATAAAATTATGGACAAATGTCTCTTAAACTTGTCTAACTCATCCATATGTGGCATAGATGCTCTTATGCTTGCATAAGAAACTATTTTCATGATTTGTACTCACAAAACTCTCTCATGACTGAATAGGGTTAGGTCTAATGATTGATATAAAGGTGAGGGGTTACTATAAATCCTCCACATGAATTTTATTAGTCCCTAATCATTCATATTCCTCTAACTATGTGTAATCATTCATGATAATCACAAATAACTCCTTCTCATGTACCTCTCACACTTGGCATTCAAAATCCTTCCAATATGCAATTTGATCCGTGAAAAAAGAGGAATGACACATTTTAATAGTGGATAAGTCATAAAGTTCATCAATAAAACCTTAAAATGCTTCCCAATTAGATTTTCACCATTTTCACGAAGTGTTCACTACTCATTCACTATGATTGGATGAGATGAGGAAGATGGTAGGCACATTTGGGAGATTAGATAACTCAATATATGAATATGAGGACTTAGAAAGAGTCCTAATATCTCTCCCAAAGGTGGTTTCATATTTTTAAATTTCATCATGCCTATAAAACACACAAGTTTATCAAAATAAGCCCTGTTGTACCTATTTCATAGAGGTAAGGTACACCTCAATTACATGGGACAGGGCCTTAGAGAGTCTTCTATAGCTTCTAATTAGTTTCAGGGCCTTTACCCTAATCTATATTCTCCAACTACAATATTGACATAATTAGGTCTATAATGAGGGTTTATAAGGGTTTTAGAGAGGTCTTAGGTCTTAGAATTTTTTCATAAAGACTAGACATTGGAATTCTAAAAAAATTCCACTTATGGCTTCTTGAGGACCTTATCTAACATCCTTGAGCACCCTGGGTATCCATGCAAAGTATCATGGGAGTTCATAGCATTCTAAGTTGGCCACTCGAGCTCTTTTTTATACATTATATAAGGTCTAAGTATCTTCAAGCCCAAAAACACATTCTTGAGGACTAATCTACAAGATAATGGTTCCAACATACCTAGGATGATCCCAAAAATATGTTTTCATATGATATAATGCCTATCTTATGTGAAAATGTAAAATACCCCCCACTTTAACATTAGGCCTAATGTTGGCTAGTAGGTCTACCCTGTAGTCTTGAGATAAATGACCCCTGTTGACACTTTTCATGTATTTATATAGTTGAACACATCATTTCCACCCCCATGAACATGATTTAAAGTATTATAATGCTTTTCAAATGCTAGGACTAGAAGTGATTCCCTATTTGGAGTTAGGTTTGTATCTTGTCTAATTACCCTACTTGCAAACCTTGTCCAAACCACCCTAATTAGATTTAAACCTTATAGATTGATTTATCATACTTTGGTACATGTGTCCCAGTTCCAAAAATCATCTTGAAGGGTCATTTCTTGTTCTAATCCACCATTTCATCTCTTTTCCTCAAAACTACCAATTTGGTGCAAGGAAAAAGTGCCTTACCTCTAAGATAGAATAAAGGCATGTTTCCCTAATTGATCCTTAGAAAAAAATAATGATGGTGTTCTACAGGTCATAATGAGGCTCCATACTAAATTTGAGTTGTTGGTGATGAGTTTAGACCCCTTAACCTTCTCAAATTTTTAGGTAGACGTTTAGGTGATGATTGTGTATGCTACCCTATTTGTTGTTCTTGTTTTAGGTGGGCATTTTTTTGAATTAGTATTTATATACAAATTATAAAAGTTATGGTACCTTATAATATCATTTATTAAAACTTTTAAACCCATTTTTTTCATTTTATTGAGCCATAAACCCCTTTAATAAGTCCAAATCACTAGCTCACTGCCTCCTTTTGTTCATTATCTATCACAGTCACCTAAAGTAACTGTAAGTGCATGCCATTTTAAAGTATGTATATAGATGATGTTTGATAATTTTTTTGGTGATATTATATCCATTTAATTCTTTTCTTAAATCACCTAAGGTCATGTTCACACCTTAACAACCTTCATATCCCACTGTCTGGTCCATACTGCGACACTCAATCTTTGACCCCTATTGTAGGTTACCATCAGGTCTTTCTATGCTTTGGAGACTCTTCTTTTGAAAAAAAATGTGGTTATCAATCATATGTCATATTTATACTTACCTTGGATGTCTCTAATCACCACCAACACACCAATACTATTCCCTATCTATCTGACTAAAACTCTTTTTTACCCTTGCCTATAGGTCATCATAAGGGTCTTATTCACTTTATCATGATTTCACTCACCCTTTTGAGACACCCTCTAAGGTCACATAGTGTGTGTTTAAAATAGTTCCCTCTTGGAAGCCTTAAAACATCATCCAATTCATTAAGATATCTCTTTACCTATTTTTTTGAGATAAATCCTTTTAGACCCTATTGTAGGTGTCCTTGTATACAGACTGGGTAAGTAAATGAAGGTCTAAAACATTATATATAAACCTAAAACTAGATGACATTCATGTTTCCTAGTGTCTCCTACTCACCATGAGATCATCCAATCATAATTTATTATATTTATTTATTCTTGTATCCAATGGTCACGTAAGGTTCAACCATGTATAATCCACTATTTGATTTTAGTAACTCAAGGGGCATCTTTAGGTTCCTCAATAACTACCTTACATAAATCCCTTTGAGTCCATTTTTTGCACAAGACTTTTCCATGTTAGATACAATAAAAATAAATTGATTGTATGTTTCAATACCTTGTCTAACATGTTATAGGTTATCTCCAAAAAACCTCAAGATCTTTGTTTGCAATTTTTAGGAACAAGGTCTCAGAATTTAGGTTTTTATTCCAAGACAACTATTCATTATTTAGTTTCCTTGATAGTTCAAATGAGTTTAAAAAGATAAAAATACATGTTTTAAACCAATATTAGGCTTCATTAATACTTAAATCCTTCACACAAGGGTCTCCAAACTATGTGGTACCACTTGTAGGTGGTGATTCTTAGCATACAGGTAGATGGATGTGTTACTTGGGCAATATGTTGCTTTGCTCATCAATGAATTTTAGGTTCATTTCCATGCCTCCAAATGTTTATCCTCATACCTCAAAGGTCTAAAACAAATATAAACACACTTGCTTAATGTGAATTCACCTCCCAAGCACCTAGAACTACATTATTTGATGGCAAACTAAGTTTAGGTAATGATCATGGGGTAGAGGAAATGTATATTTCGACCTCATGAGAAATATTCTAAATGGGAATATATCACCATATGGATCTTGAAAATATTTCTCAAACTCTTTTTCAACATGATATTCTCTTGTACTGATGCTTGCAATGCACTTTCATGGTTGCCTAGCTGAGACAAGTCTAAAAGAGATTCCTTGAGTTCTTGAGAATTTGAAAATCCCAAAGACAATGAACAAATAATGGAGAAGTCTTAGACAACCTTGATAAATACTTTAAAATATCCAAACTATCAAACCAAAACAAAAGATTCAGAAACTAGCTCAAAAAGGGACCCCTCATGGATGTGAGTGCATAAAAATCTACTTGGCTTCTTAGTGATGGTTAATAAATGAGGAGCCATGAAATTAAATTTTATTGACATGGATTTGAATCTAAATAAGAGTCCTTTCAACCCCCAAGAGCATTCCTCCCAACTCCACTTGTACAACTTACACCAAGCATTCCAAATTTACCTTTCTTGGCTTGCAAAGGCAAAAAGGAAGAAATAGAAGTTAAAACTGATATTTTTGACCTTTATTATACAAACCAAGAATGGTAAGGACTTTAAGGAGGTGAAAAGGCACATTCTCATGTTTTTAGTTGAAGGTGAGCTCACCAAGTCTATACAAGTACCATTAAGGGGTATTTTTGAGGAGTTTCTCCTATTTTCAAGCATGAAATTGATTCTTGACTACATCCTAACATATTATAACATAATCCACATTGAAATCCTACTTTGTGATAAATATTGTTCCTTTTAAATTTTGTACAAGTCATTTAATAAGCTAAAAATGTGACCAAAAGGCCTTTTTTGCATATAAAACATGACAAAGGGAAAATTTATGACATAGTAACACCTTCAAACATCTAAATGACCATATTATGACATATTTAAGATAATTTGAACCTTTGATCATGTTTGACTAGGGCTGACTAGAGTTGAATTTGGTTGATTAGAAAAGTACAAGGAAGATAGGCTTGGACCAAGGCTAGACCAGGGATAGGTAAGGTATTTAGACACACATAAGACCCTATTAGACATATGGGAACTTGTGAAAAGTTTAAATATGTATGGGTTGACCCAATTTGACTAAAATTCAAATTTGGTTAATAAGTATCAATGACCTTAAGGAAGTTGTTTGTACATGGCCTCTTATAAAGCCCCATGTATTGATGGATTTCCTTATGAATTCTATCAAACCCTATGGGATACTCTTGAAACTGATCTCTATAGAGTTTATTTTGAAGTGGTGCTAACCAATTCTTTAATTCACCTCATCAATGAGGGAAATATCAAGTTCATCCCAAAGGTAGGGGATCCTGAGGTAATTACCAATTAGAGACCCATCACTTTATTGAATATATGTCCTACAAAATCATAGCCAAAACATTAGCTCTTAGAATCAAACACTTGATTATTTTAATTGTGTGAAGTGAGAAAAATAGTTTCATTCAACATAGATATATTTTGGACAATGTCATTTCCATATAGGAAGGTATGGAATGGGATATAATATATAACTAGAAGGTTTGTTCATCAAGATAAATTTTGATAAATCCTATGACTGGATAGAGTGTCATTTTATTATAACTATGTTATAGGCTCTGGGGTTTAGACCCAACTTTATTTTTACTATCAATATGTTATTTCATGATGTTAGATCTTGCATCACCATAAATGGCTCCAAGTCTCAACACTTTTAACTGGTAAAAGGACCAGACTGTAGGAATCTTGACAGGGAGGCTTTGATGGAACACACAAAAAAAGAACTTACCATAGGCATTGTAGGAAAAGCACACTGTCTAGTAACCTCTTTCTGCCTCTACGCTCCAGGCACAGCTCTTCTTGTCACCTGTAAGAATGGGACCTTGTAGATACCAGGTGCGTTGGTGTCAACACTATGAAAGCACTTAGGAAGCAATGACTGAACACAAGACTAACACTCAGACACACTCAGAGATATCTAACCAGAATAGAGGTAAAAATGCATTTTTTATTAATTCCAGGTGAAAATTTCTAGGGCTTCACCTTACAATGTGAAAGATAGATCCCTTCTCAAAATGAGAAGTCTACAATATATAGAGGAAGAAAAAGGCCTTTTTGGTGCTCTTTTTACAAATGACCCATGTGTGCTTCGAGCATTGGGAAGAGGAAGCTACTTGAAATACAAATGTTGTGTCAGCTTTGATTCTAACTTCAGGCATTCAAAAGCATGGGCCATGCCATTTCCCCACAAACAAGACTATTGCTTGAAGGCACCCATGCAGCTTGTATGTTCATCAATGCAAAGTGGAAAAAAATGGGTCGTGTTGTTCACTATTTATGCCTCTTGATGATCAATTCATAGACACTGTGTCAACCACTGGAGTAACTCCTTGAGTCGACACTTTCCTATATCACTCAGACTATTTTGTCCATTTTTGCACTTGGTTCTTTTGCCCCTTCCTAGCTTTGTCTTTCTTCTAGCCTTAAGCCTTTGAATTCTTTCAGGTTCACACTTAAGTCTATGAAGATCAACAACTACTTCATTGCCATAATTTTGATGTTCTCAGGTCCATCGTCCTTAGCAATTTGTTCATGTCTTTCCCGCTTACCTTGGCTACTTTCTGCTAATTTCAATAAGTGACACATGGTGTGTTCCACTTTGAAATAGGCAGGACATGTGGCAGCATCTGCTTAACTTTAGAAACAATATAGAAGCATTTGGGACTGATTCGAATTCATCATGGGTGATGACACTTGGCAGCTTCTACTCTCTTTAGCAGTTCATCTGAGGCCCACCACAGTCTTTACTAAACAAAAGGGAGAGACCACAGATGTTGACACTTGTCAGCTTTTGCTGAGCTTTGCAGGGGACACGTGGCACATTCCATTGCTTTTAGGAACTTTAGATGTCCTTCGAGAGTCCCATGGAAGATGACACATGGTGGCTTCCATTGAGCTCTGGAAATAGTATTAGAAGCATTTATGACTCACTCAAATTTATGCAGATGATGACACTTGGCTTATTCCACTTACTTTAGAAACAAAAGCCTCAGGGCCTACCACAGCTTTTACCCAACAATGAAATAAAATGAATAACTATGGATGTTGACACTTAGCAGCATCCACTGAGTCTCACCAGGGACATGTGGCGACTCCCGCTATATTTAGAGAGACACATCAAAAACTTCCATAGTTGCCACTTGGTGCCCTCCACAAGCACTAAGAAAAGCTTATTGAAAGAAGCTTTTTTGAAACTCATAGGAACCTAGAACGCAGATGCCGACACTTGTCACGCTCTGCTGAGCTTTAAAGGGGCACGTGGCATGTTCCATTGTTTTAAGAAACAAAGTAGAAAGGGGCTTGGGAGATGACACTTGGCAGCTTTTGCTTGACTTTGAGAGACACTATAGAGATCAATAGTTATTTCATCAGTGTGAATTTGAATCAATCTATTGAACTAAAGTGATGAATTATCTAAGCATTTGGAGCCTATTTCTTGTCTGCATAGGCCATCGAAACTCTCTGCGGAGTCCATAGAAACTTCCAGACTTGTACAGAATTGAAAAATGAAATTGGCTCAGAAATGTATGGAAAGAAAGGGTCTAATTTTTTGGCCTGTTGGACCAAAAAAATGGTCAATATATGGTCAATTCCTTCTTACCTAAATTTAGTGAAACACTTGTTTCACAAGGATCACCTACCCCTAGGATGGTCAAGCCCTTCTGACCTAGATGTTGAGTACCCTCTCAACACCTATGATATGACCATATCCACCTTTGAAATGATGTCTTCAATACCTGATGATGGACCTATGATTTTATAACCCCTTTAAAACACCCTCTCTGTCTCATACAATCCTCTCACATAGGCATACCACAATATCTCTTCTTTCACTTATACTCAATCTTTAACTTGCATGAGCACTATTTATGACATCATAAATATGACATATATGTCATACACACAGTCATCAACATACTATTATATATAACCCATAAACTAGGAACACACCCTTTCTTATTTCCTTAGCTCTTCAACTCTCACACACACCTCTTCACATTCACTCTTTCACCCAAATAGTCTCAAGGGCTCACTTGCTCAATCTACCTCTTCGAGGCTTAATAGGTCCAATGACCTATATATCCACCTGCATAAAATTGATCAAATAAATATGAATAATCCTATTTGATCTTTGATGGTCCTCATTGACCTATAAATTCTCTTTCAAAGGTTCTCTCCTTTGCATAAACCCTTACCCATACAACTAGCATAAGTAGTCCAATTATGCCTTGTACTTATACCACACTCTTGGTCTAACCCATCTTGGTCAGCCAAGATGTTTACCATAATTGAAACACATTTGAAATAATTCCTCATATATTTTACATGTAATAACCACACACTCCTTATGTTTTCCAATACCTTATTATCCCCAAACCACCATTAGGTCTTGGTGAGACCTAAAACAATTAGGCCTTCATACACACATGTTACATGTGAGACTACTAAGACCAAATTCATCCTTTATAAATTATTTGAAAGCATAAAACCCATATAAAATATACCCTTTCTCACTCACACATGGTTCCATTCTACCTAGAACATCAAATCAACACTTGAAGCTACCAATTAGGTCTCCTTTCTCTTTAGGCCTTCATACATAGAAAACATAGTCTCAAACTTCTGAAGTAAATACTCAAATATTTCAAATATAAATATGATTAGATAACATGGGTCAATACTTCATGACATTTTATAAACCTCCATGTGATTTATAAACTTTAACATAGGCTCTAATAACTTAAAACAACTCTCTCAAAATGACCACTCAGACTGGTCATATATAGTCAAAATATAGTCAAGCTATTTTTACTCTCCATAACTAATAAAAGGAAAAATATGACAAAAATGTCCTTATAATAATCCTTATATACTTATATAACATATCCATACTCATTTTTTTCATCAATTATGCTCATAACACCTTCAACTCTCTCGTATAACATGGCCACTCAATTTGCCAGTGCATTCAACAAACATAGTCAACTTCCAATAAATTATTCATAATAAATATGAAATTTTCAAACCTCAAAAATCCATATATATAGTCCTCATTGATTATAAAACACTCTCAAATATCTAGTTCACCTTAAAACATCTAAATTCTATCAAGAACAACTTAATTATCCTTCTCAAGTCACTTACAGACCATGGTCAACCATATAGTCAACTTTGGAGCTCAATGTATACAACTCTATAGATATTCAAACCTTATAACCAAATTAAGTGGATTTAACTTGGATTATTTTACAATTTTTCTTTCTAAATCACCTTTTAATTCATCCTATATCAAAATTTAAGTCTCAAGCACTGTAGACTAGTTTTTCCCTTTGCTAATTTAAATGCCAACATTCATAGTTAAACATCGAACACTTTGTCATCATATCGTAACATCTCATAGATTAAAAAAATATGCATATTAAATATTCATATAAATTATCCTAGTCTTTAACTATGCTAAACATTTATCACTTTTAACTCATCTCATGTTCCCTAGCAACTTTGACCAAATATGCACCATCAATCTCCTCAGATTAGCCTAGTCTTTACCTTTGCTCACTATTAAACATGGAGCACTTTTTATCATCTCATTGATTCCTAAAATTTTGGAATAAATTCACTCCATATATCTCTTCGAGATTATTCTAAACTTTAACTTTGTTAAACATTTGTCACTTTGACCTATTTGACTTAATACACATCTTAGATCTACATGTACAAACACCCACTCATCATTGATCTCTATCTGCCAGGTTTCATGCTCACTGTTACATTTATAACAATTATAATTATCACTATTATATCCTTATCTATTTAGATTAATTTTTCACTATAGATATATGATGCAATTAAATGTACATCATTAAATATCCTTCTGAAAAATTGGCTAAGTATGGGAACTTAGTAAACTGATGTCTGAGAAGCCAAATTTGCACCTTAATATCTTTTTCTCTGCTCAACCTCATGACCTTGATTTTAACCGTATTATCACCTTTCATAGGGGAATCCATCCATATATAAATCTAATCTTATAACCTTCACATGTGTGAAATATAACTTCATCAATATGCTTGCCCCAATTTTTCTATCACATAACCAACTATGCCAAGATGAACACATTGAATAACCAGATTAATACCATGCACTTATACAAGCTCTCAAATCATCTTGACATATTATAGGGCCCCTCACACATTATAAATACTTCATACCAATCCCTAATCATGTCAAACCTAAAGATCAACCAAGCCTACTTCAAGCATACTAGGAAAAACACACTACACACTTTTTCATTGACACTTAAACTATACAGACACTTCATAAACTCACCTAGACACATCCATGACATCAATAATAACTCTCAAATAATCTCCCCCTTTGTCATTGATGTCAACACTGATCATACATCTGACCTTCCTTCTCTCTCTTCAAGCACTCTCACAATAGGAACCTTTGCCCCCCTTGACATAATGATAAAATAGGAACAAACTAATATTAAGGACCTAAAAATACCACAAAAAAAATAGGACCATCTTATAAAGATGATAAAAATTCCCCCTTACATTGAGCCTACCTCTTATTACCTTGATAACTTCCTCTTACTACATGTCAATAATCTCTTCAACCAAGCACTAAAACCAATGAATAAAGAACACACAAAAGCAATAAAATCTGATAGAACTCACCAAGAAACATCTTAGAGGGACTCCCCCTAAGATCTCTGAGCCATTTCACATCTTTAACATATTTATATCTTAACACATGATGAAGAAGCACCACACAGGATTACTATCCTTCTCTCTCAAACCAACTCAAGGACCACCAATATAACTTCATGCTACTGAACCTACAACAAGATC
The DNA here is from genome assembly GCA_037957365.1 of Torreya grandis. Taxonomy (NCBI): domain Eukaryota; kingdom Viridiplantae; phylum Streptophyta; class Pinopsida; order Cupressales; family Taxaceae; genus Torreya; species Torreya grandis. The sequence continues at coordinate 3,969,121 of JARHVA010000070.1, read as the reverse complement.
CTATACTCTAAGCCTTATTAATCCTTATACCTAACAAACTAAACAATCTATCTCCCCTTTTGATCATGCAAACTTCTCAAGCTATTTGACTCAGATCCCCCTAACTCCAAGCTCCTCCTTATGTTAGCCTAAACGACTCCCCCTTGATATTCATAACCAAATCTCACCTATAAAACTTATAAAAACACCTTCATGGCCTCAACAATATGAAAATATCTAACTCATAACACTATACTACTTTGGGTCTTCAAACAACACTAATATGCTTTCATACTCTCACTTGCAATCCAACTCCAAGAATATCAATAGATCTTCAAGCCACACACTAAATAAGAAAGATGTTCTAAATAAACCATATAACTTACATTAAAACACTTATACCATGCTCTTTTGGATAAATTGATCAAAAACACTCTTATTCATATTAGGCATGTCTAGACTCCTTGTAGCCCTACCTGTAACTTGCAGACCCCACAACTTTTAGTAGACACACTTCCAAGACCTAAAAATTCATATATAGATCATTATAATATTCCCCCCTCAAAAACACCAATTTTCATCACCTAGCTCATCCTCTGAAACATACTTCCTTCATAAACCTACTAGCATATTAGGCCTCCATCTTGATAAAAAAATTGAATAATTTTAAAACCACAAACCTTCAAATTTCTATGATTCTTGATTTTATAACCCATTTGGTCCATTCAACCTATTAAGAAGCCTCATATCTCAAATCATAGGGCAAAATGCTTTTGTAGCATAGCCCAAAACTCTAGAATCACAAAACAAATAGGGTCAACAAACCTCCTTTTGGTCAATGCCCACCTCTAAAAATTATTTCACACCTAGAGATGATCATCACACACTTCTAGAACAAGAGTTGAGCCTCCATAATTTTGGAAATAGATACATCCTATAACCCCTTTTAGGCCTACTTGCCCTTAAGCCAAAACTAAGAAAACCAAGAACACTCAAAAATATCCAATTTGACTTTAACATACCTTCAAACCAAACAACCATTTGGAGCATGCGATAATAATGTCAATAAACCTTTTTATGCAAAAATATCATCTTGAAAACTCACAATTCCTCCTTTTCCACCTAGAAACCTTCAACTTGACCCTACAAATTGAGCATACACAACAAACACTAAGCTAAAATAACAAAAACATACAATGACATCACTCTGACACCACCACATCATATCTTCCACCTAAACATACCTACTCTAATTTAAAACCCCGTATCTTGCCTTCTTAGACCTTGAAAACATCAAATTTGCACTTCAAGCTCTTTCTAAGCAGAGACCACTGACCAAAATGGTAAACTCAAACAAATTATTGTAAAAACACTTTCTTTGACCAAAAAAACATCTGAAACCACTTTTAATTAACTTGAACTCATTCATATTATATACCATATAATTCTAATCTTCATTATCTACCTTTAAATAACTACTCCATCCATTAAAAAAATGGCAGGAACTCACCTTTAGGACCAAAGTCCTTGAATACTCCTAGAATACACAATTCACCACAACATCTGAAGAAGGATTATAAACTTGTTACTCCCCCTTAACCAATAACATCTTCTCATGACCTTTATTGTCTTATAACATCAACCAAATCTCAACTAGCATCCACCATGCTTCCTCTTGTCAAGTGTTTCCTTGAAGCCCATATAGAGACACCCTAACTCATAATATCCTAGAATAATGTAAAACCAAGAGTTGCCCACAACTCCTCATATTTCTTCTCTTTCTTGGTCATCTTTTACTAATAGTTCTTCTTTTTAGGATTGAGAGAAGCAACATGCTCATCCACTACACTATTCTCCTTTTCTTCTAAGATTGGATTGATAACATATGGAGACAACAAAGATTCATGACATACCTTTTCAACTAAAGAAATTACCTCATCAATGGGCATTGAAAATTAATGTAATTTAGATGAAACATCCTCAACAATAATAGGATGTTCTATTGGATCCATACATGCCTTAGAAGAAGCCTCAATTATCAATTTGGTCTTTTCCTTGAGCTTGACTTGAACCTAACTTTTGAATTTTATTTTATATCTGGTTACATGACACATTTTCTTGGAATTCATGAACCTTATTCATATCTAATTCCTCTTTTGATGTAGAAGGAAATTGACCTTGATATTTTAGCTCAATTGAATTAGTTTTCTTGGTCTTCACTTCCTTAGAATTCCATACCAAGGATTGACCTTTCTTGAGCACACTAGGAAGTTTATGCACCTTCTTATGACTTGAGAGCTTACTTTTACAATATCCTGCAATATGACCAACTTGATGAAAATGAAAAAAATAACATCATTCATACCTTATGCTTAAAGAATATTATGAATCTTAGCAAAAATACCATCTTGTCTCTTAGGTTCATTATGCTCAATCTTAATTGTCTTAGGTCTCCATACATGGGTTAGTCTTTTCCCATGCATTCTAAGGTAGAATCTAGCAATATGTCTCATGACATGACAATTATAGAATACTACATTATCCATACCTTTAGCTAAATATCTACTTTTCCTTCTATAGTTTCTTACTTTATGACCAAAAAGATTACATGCAAAGCTTATAATTGATTCTAAGATCTTTGATGGTCTCCTTATCCTTCTTAGCTTATTTAACCATGTCATCCTTTAATCTACATGCTTTCTCTTCCATAGATTTAATTATTTATTGATTTTTCTTTTCCTATCTTATGGAGTTTCCTGATAAACTCCCTTCAAGAGACCTGAATTGTGCTTCAAGACCTCTTATCATAGTCCTCATTTTATGATTCCTCTTCTTTTTCTCCTTCAATTCACCAAGTGCACTCATGATCTTATCTTCTAGATAAAATTATTCTTCCTTGTTTTCATATCCAACTTATTCATCATCCATGATGTTATTTTATTTTAAACAATTTTAATTTTTTAACCATATTTTACCTTAAATCACCTTCATGTGGTTAAAATTATATAAAAGGTCCTACTCTGATACCAATTATTAGAGGAACAAACCACTGAGAAGGGGGTGAATTAGTGGTGGTAAATTAATCCAATTCAACTTCCAAACCCTTCAAACACTTAAGTGTTCAATACAACCATTAATGCAACATTCAAGATGTTTATATAAATTAATAATAGATAATGCAAGATCACACACACAACACAAGATCTATGTGGGAAACCCTCTAGGGGAATAAAACCCATTATCAAGCCTAAAAACACATGGGCTACTTGTCATATAATAAGTATGCAAACATGAGACTTTTGTGAAACACATTTTCCATAAGTAGCACTAGCCCCTAGGATGGTCAAGTCCTTTTGACCTGAATTTAGTGAAGCACCTATTTCACAATCAGCACCTACTCATAAGATGGTCAAGTCCTTCTGACCAAGATGTTGAGCACCCTCCCAACACCTATGATCTGAACATATCCACCTTTGAACTCATGTCTTCAACACATAATGATGAAACTCTAACTTTATAACCCCTTAAAAACACCCTCTCTATCTTATACAAGCCTCTCACATAGGCATGCCACAATCTCTCTTCTTTCTCTTATGCTTAATCTTCAAACCTGCATGATCACTATTTCTAACATCAAAAATATGGCATATAGGTCATACACAGTCATAAAACTAATCTTATATATAATTCATCCACTAGGAACACACCCTTTCTTCTTTAATTATCTCTTTAACTCTCACACACACCTCTTCACATTCATTATTTCACCCAAATAGTCTCAAGGGCTCACTCACTCAATTTGCCTCTTCTAGGTTTATCAGGTCCAATGACCTATGTATCTACCTACATCAACTTGACCAGATAAACATGATTTATCCTATTTTCTCTTTGATGTCCCTCACTAACTTGTACTTTATCTTTCAAAGTTTCTTTCCATATAAATCCTCATCCATACAACTAGCACAATTAGTCCAATTACGCCTTGTACTTATACCACACTCTTGGTCTAACCCATCTTGGTTAACCAAGATTCTTACCATAATTTAAAAAAATTTGAAATAGGTCCTAATACATATAATATATAATAACCACACACTCCTTATGTTAGCCAATACCTTATTATCCCCAAACAACCATTAGGTCTTGGTGAGACCTAAAATAATTAGGCCTTCATACTCATACTTTACATATGAGAATGCTAGAACAAAATTCATCCTTTAAAAATGATTTAAAAACATAAAACCTATATATAATATACCCTATTTCACTCCCACATGGGTCCATGCTACCTATAATACCATCTCAACACTTGAACCTACCAATTAGGTCTCCTTGCTCTTTAGGCCTTCATAAATAGAAAACACAGCCTCAAAATTTTAAAGCAAATACTAAAATATTTCACATATAAATATTATTATATCACATGGTTTAATCCTATAGGAACTTATATATACCTCCATTTTCTTTATACACTTCAACATAGGCTCTACACACTTAAAACAACTCTTTCAAAATGACCACTCAGACTGGTCATATATATTCAAAATATAGTTGAGATATTTTGACTCTCTATAACTGATCAAGGGATAAATATAAAAACCATGGCATTATCATAATATTTATAGAGTTATATAACATCTCCATACTTAATTTATTCTTCAATTCTGCTTAGAACACCTTCAACTCTCTCCTGCAACATGATCACTCAATCTGCCAGTGAATTCTATAAATATAGTCAACTTTCAAGAAATTATTTATACTAAATATAGATTGGTAAAACCTTAAAAATACATAAATATATTAATCATGGATTATTAAACATTCTCTAATATCTAATTCACCTTGAAACATCAAAATTCTATCAAGAATAACTCAATTATCCTTCTCGGGTCACATACAAACCATGGTCAAACATATAGTCAACTTTGGAGCTTAATATATGAAACTATACAGACAATAAAACATTATAAATAGATTAAATATATTAACCTTAGAGTTATTTAAAACTTTTCCTTTTACATAACCTTTGAATTCTTCATCCTAGATCAAAATTTATGGCTCAAACACTATAGACTGGTTTTTCCCTTTGCTAATTTAAATGCCAATGGTCACAGTTAAACATCAGACACTTTATCATAATCTCATGATCTCTCATAGCTTGAAAAAATATGCATCATAAATTTTATTCAAAATTAACATGGTATTTAACTATGCTAAACATTTTTCACTTTGACCTCATCTCGTGCTCCCTACCAATTTTGACCAAATATGCACTATCAATCTCCTCAGATTAGCCTAGTCTTTACCTTTGCTCACTGTTAAACATCAAGAAATTGTTATTATCTCACTTATTCCTAAAAATTTGGAATAAATACACTCTATTTTTCTATTTTAGATCAGCCTAAAATTTAAATTTTTTAAACATCTGTCACTTTGACCTATTTAACTAAATACGCATCATAGATCTACATGTACGAACACCCACTCATCATTGATTTCTGTATGATAGGTTTCACACTCGCCATTATATTTATGACAAGTATAAAAATTTCCATTATATCCTTATCTATTCATTTTAATTTTTCATTTTAGATCTATTATGTGATTAAACACGCACCATTAGATCTCTTTTTGCAAAATTGGCCAAGTATGGGAACTTAGTGAACTTCTATTTGAGAAGCCAACTTTTCACCTTAATAATTTTTTCTATGCTCAACCTCGTGACCTTAAATTTGAACCATATTATCAGCTTTCATAGGGTAATACATCCATATATAAAATTAATCTTGTAATCCTCACACATGTGAAATATAATGTCATCAAATGCCTACTCAAATTTTTCTATCACAGAACCAACTATGCCAAGATGAACATAATGAAGAAATAGATGAATACCATGAACTTACATAATATCTAAAATCATCCTTAACCTCTGATAGGACCCCTAACACATGCTCAATACTTTAGACCCATTCCTAATCATGCCAAAATTGAAGATCAACCAAGCCTACTTCAAGCATACTAGGACAAGCACACTACACACTTTGTCATTGACACTTAGACTATTAAGAATCTTCATCTACTCACTTGAACAACTCCATGAAATCACTAAAAAATCTCCAACAAATCTTATCAAATATATACAACAAGGTCTTGAACCTTTTGTAGTCTAGACAAATGCACCACTTGGTAGAATGACAATTTACCAAAACTATCATAAATTTAGCCTCACTTGTCAAATTGATCTAAAACTTAGAAAATATATTTAATAAATAAATTTTATGAAACTGATCCAAATTTGGTAAGCCAACTATTACCATAACTATAATGAAAGTAAGAAAATATTATGATATTGTAATAGTTGGTACGCCTCCATGGTAGCTCCAAATTGTCTAAAATTTTATGTAGAGGTTGTAAGTGTCATGCGATAAAATACCACCAAGTTTTAACATATAATTAATTATAAAACATAACCACAAGTGATAGAACATTTTGATATTGAGATAATTAGTATGCCTTTGCAGTAGCTCCAAATGGTCTAAAATTTTGTTTAGAGGATGTAAGTGTCATGTGCTAAACAATCACTAAGTTTTAGCATCTATAGCATCTAATTCATTTCTCAACATAACCAAAAATGATGAAACCTTATGGGATTAAAATAGTTGGTATATACCTCTAACCTAGTTCCAAATAGTCTACAATTTTGTTTAGAGGTTGTAAGTGTCATGGGATAAACTACCACCAAGTTTTAGCATCTAATTCATTCTATAAAATAACTACAAGTGAGGAAATCTTTTACTAGTGAAATAGTTGGTACACCTCTGTGGTTTCTCCAAATGGTCTAAAATTGGTAGAGATATTGTAGGCATCATATGATATGATCCCATAAAATTTCATCATCTAATTCATAACATATTTGAAAAACTATTTATGACAAGTTTTTGTGACTTAACAATCTCTATAGACTGACAACAATAGTCAAAAGGTCTCTGTGCTTTCCATAGTAAAATAATACTTTTGATGCATCATTCATAGAGATTAACAAGCTTAAGAAAAAAGGCCACAAACACACAAAAATAAATAAATAATATAACATATTTTTGGTTGATACAAGATTATTCTACACCTTGGATGCTCCTGCATCAGCTAGGTTTACTATGTATAAGGAGGTCTAGACTAGAAATAGGTGTAAGGTATACAAGGCCAATATTTTGGACCAGTCATCAGATTATGTAAATTATAATGATGTATCCATGGACACTAACATTCGATCAAGACACTACCATTGATGTTAATATCTATCTATGATGCTAGTGTCCAATATAAAATAATGATTGAATCTCTATGTGATGAACTTTATTATTTTATATTTTTTGTCACCTTTCTGATAATATTAATATCTGGGATACAGGTTGTCACCATTTTCCAATTTATCAAACCATATATCTTTACCTTTATTCATCCTCAAAATGAGTTTGCTAAAAATATGTTAATGGGATCACGGTGTTGAGTTGACCTCAATGACTCCTTTATCATTGAGCATTATCTACATATATTATACTCCAAGGAGGGCCTCATACTTATGTACTTATTACATATTTGTTGGAATGTGTGTACACAATGGTGAAATATACTATATGAATATAGTGTTAGGAATTACTAGTATTCACATGTGAGTATTTATATTATCTATAATAAGATAATATAGTGGTGTGATGAGTTTTAGTAAAAATTCATATAAGGTAATAGTTAGTGAGTGTGATAATAAATCACATAATTAGACGTATGATTGAAGAGTGTGTTATGAGTCGTTATAAAAGCTCAGTTATATTGGTAAGTTGTTATATGAGATTTAATAGGCCTCATATTTTATAGGAGATTTAATGGCCTATTTATATGTGTACTATCCAAAGTTTATTATTATTATTATTATTATTATTATTATTATTATTATTATTATTATTATTATTATTATTATTATTATTATTATTATTATTATTATTATTATTTATGTTTGCTATTTTGCATAAGCTCTTCCAATTTATAATAGTGGTAATAGAGTAGGAGGTTTTGATGGTTTAATAAATGTGTAAGAATCAATCCATTAGAGTCTATGGTGGGCCATATTACAAGATTTTAGATTATTTTTGTGATTTAGATTTCAATACATGCATATAATTGTGGCATCGAAGGGTTTTGCATCACATTGAGATTCGACCTACTTCCTAGGATCATGAATAATAACATGGTTGATAAAGTTTTGAAGTTGTGTATTACATTAAATCACATAGATCCAAGTGTAATTTGTCATTTGTTCCACCATTAATTTGTCATATGTTATTGATATAACTCTTATTCAAACCAGTCAAATCAGATGGCACATCCTTGTCACTCCCTACCCATATATCATTTGAAATCTTGATCGTCTAGATTTTATTGTCAATAAATTACCATTGGCATGAGATAATAGTCAATTTTCACTATTTGGAAGATGTTTAGGTTCCTTATTCAAATTATTCTTTCTATCTTCATCTTTGTGTATGCATCTAATATCTTTAAAAATTAATGCATACTTATAATAAACATTTTTCATGTATGTGAAGAATTGCTGAAATTTTTCTATAGATCTATGTTTACCATTGTTTTATGATGTTCCATCAAAGGCATCATATTATCAATCCATTAGGATTTTTATTTCATTAGGTTATACATCCATTTTTAATTTTCATAAAATTTAACATTGGAATTAGATGGACTCAGTTGCATCGAATCAAATTTTTACATTGATCCTAGTGAATCAACATAGCACTTTTCAAATTGATCTGGATAACCACAAATTGAATCATCTACCATAGGGCTCAACAAGTTCAACTTCAAGACAAAGTATATATTGCCAATGAAAATTGAAAAAAAAGGTTGATTCTTTTAGGTCATTTTTTTTAAAATTATGAGTTCATTTAATTTGAATTCATTTAGTTTTTTGTTAATGTAGATTTAAAAAGTGAAGTTTGTGCTAATATTTTTTTTTCATAAGGTCTTTTTCAAAAGTTCTCCAATGATTACATTGACTTGATAAAGTCATTTGATGGTCTAATACATTATTAAAAAGTTTTATTTTTTTTATTTTGTTATTTTATCTAGAGTTAAAGTTGAGAGTCAAAGTCAATGTAAAATTTATCAAAGTCTCAACATTATCATTTGCATCTAACATTGATCAATATTTTAGTCATTTTATGTCAAGTTATAAAAGTGTCAAAAATAAAATAAAAATTACCTCACGGATGCATTTTTGGTGGATCCAGACGTTCAAATTGGGGGGGGAGGGATTCTACATGAGCCTCAAATTCAATTTTTTAAAGTAACAAACCTAAAGGAGGATGGGGGAAATGGAGGAAGGAGGAATTTTTGCATCCTCTCATCAGTAATAAGAGATAGGTCCGTGTTATGATGTTGTGACATGTTTTTTAGCAGTGTGTTTATTTTTTGTTATAGTGTGTTTATGATTTGTTGAATAAAGGGAAATTTCACATTATGGGGGGAATATAATACCAATATTCCATTTCCATTCTGTACCAAATTGGCTAAATCCAAGGGTAAATTTTAGTGACAATGACAGTGTCTTATGATGTTCAATAATGAGTGACAATGGTCAATAAATGTGGCTAAAATTGAGAACATTTTATTCTTATGTTATATAATGTGAAAAACATTCTTGCATGAACTAGTTCTAAGTATTTTCACATGAGATCTAATAAAGTACTACAACGTCATGATATTTAAGCTGTTGATTGTATTTAGAAAACCATATTTTGATATTATGGTTATTTTTTAGCCATTTGAAAAACCATATTGTTGTGGTTATTGGTAAACCACTCGTAAAACCATTCTAATGTTTCTTGGCTTTACTGAAAAATAAATGCATCCAGATCATGATCAAGTAGAGGCAATAGTTGTAATACAAGATAATGTTTTCCCTTTGTTCACACTAAGGGGGTGAATGTTAGGAATTAGTAATGTTCACATGTGAGTATTTATATTATCTATGATAATATAAATAGTGGTGTGATGAGTTGTTATAACAACTCACATAATGTAATAGTTAGAGTGATTTGTGATAACAAATCATGTAATTATACCTATGGTTGAAAAGTGTCTTATGAGTTATAATAATAACTCATTTATAATGGGAGAGTTTTTATATGATCTTTGATAGGCCCCATATTTTATAGGAGATGTAATGGCCTATATATGTGTGTAGTGTCCAAATTTTATTATTATTATTATTATTATTATTGTTTTTGTTGTTGTCCCCAAAAAATGTCACTCATTTTTGGGACAACATTTGAACTATTTTGGTCCTATAGACCAAAATCCTCTCTTCCCTTTTCAAAAATTGTTCTATGCATTCTAATTCTCCATTCTTCAAGCTTTTTAGAAATCTACGGACTCTACATGTTTAAAATTACGGACTCCGTAGGCTCATTTCTACGAACTTCACAGGCAAGATTCTACAGACTCTTTCAAGGCTCGAGAGACTTAGAGAAAAATACAAACTCTGCAGGCCAAGTTCTACGAACTCATTTCTATGGACTCAGTTCTACGGACTTCGTAGGTCAATTTCTACGGACTCTACAGGAAAGAAACAAGCTTTCAACAAGTTCAACCGCTTCAAGGTTCGACGGCTTCAAAACACTTGTCAAAGAGAAGAAGGCTTGAACCATTGAACCGTTGAACCATTGGACCATTTTGGTTTAGAGGTTCAATGAGTAGTCGGTTCAATCGGTTCAAAGAGATCAAAAGACTTAGTCAAAAGGAAGGCTTCAAATGCAAGATTGAACCATTGAACCATTGAACCATAGTTGGTTCAATCAGTCGGTTCAATCAAAGTTTCAAGGGACTACCCCAAAGCTGAGTGCCCTTGTGGAGGGCAACAAGCAAAAGTGAACAGGGAATTCCTTCAGAAAAGTTCTTGTGGCAAAGTTTTTAAGGATCATTTCCTTTAGACAAAATGTTCGAAGGAATTCCTTTGGACTTTTGTCTGAATGAAATAAGGCAGATAGAAGAGAAAATCCTGAAGGTTACCCCCAAGATCTCGAAGGGTAGGTACCCTTGCGGGGGAAACTCGACACTCAAAAAATGAACCATCTTTCAAGACCCTGAAGGGCAAGTTCCCTCTGAGAAAGATCAAACCTTAAAGTGTAGTGGAATCCACCATGTGTCCCTTATAAAGTTGAAGCTGAAGCCACCAAGTGTCATCTACCAAGACTTAGTTTCTAATAAGTTTCATAGCAGCGGAATGTGCCACATGTCCCATTCTAGCTCAGCAGAGTGCGACAAGTGTCTGCATCTGTGTGAATCCAAAAGATTCTTGAATGTTTCTATAGTGTTTCTAGGAGCTCGGTAGAAGCCACCACATGTCATCTTCTGCAGGACTCTCAAAAGACATCTAAAGCCTCTATAAGTTAAGTGGATGCTGCCACATGTCCTCACCTATTTCATAGTGGAACACGCCATGTGTCACTTATTGAGATCAGTGGAAAGCCACACCTTCAATGTTCTAGCATGGCCCTCTTTGACAAAACTAAAAATGCATTCAATGCAGCATGGGCCGTTCCATGGAACAAAACACAAAGCCTTTCTTGGATACTATATATTGTATTCTCTTGTGTCATTTTAAGGGAGATCTTCCCAATACAAAAGCAAAAACTCTACCCAAATTGAAAGGTGAATACTGAGACTTTGAGCTCAGATTGTTGTTCATATTATTTTATCTGAATGAGAAAGCAAGACACTTGCAGACTTTGTGTTGTTATATCTTGTGCCATTTTAGGAGATTGTTCTTATGTCTATCTTCTAGATGCATTCTTGTTTATTTAATTTAATAGGTAGAACTAGTGGAAGTGAAAAGAAAGATGTCCAGAAGTCAGCTACTTTCAGACTTTGTGCTATTATAGTTGTTTTTAGTGTGTGTTTTTAGTTCTTTTCTATGTTAAGGATTTTGGGATGACTTTTTGCCTCCATTATCTTTTGTGTTTCACTCTTTGGGTAGTTGAGGTGGAAATTGTGTGTTTTGTTTCATACTGTTGGTTACTACCCTTTGTTATCAATTCCATTATCACTACCTAAAAGAACTCCTACTATTTCCTGCAAGAACACTTCTGAAAGAAGAGAAGTGCCTTCAGTTTTTACACCTAGATTTTCTCCTCTATTTTTTAACATCATCTTTGAAAGAAGAGAGATGGATGGTGTATCCTACCCTTGAGTGTTATTTTTTGCTTATATATATATATATATATATATATAGTATATAACTCCCGTATATTTATAGGGAACCTCCCCTTGATGAGAGGAGAGATTTTTCCACCTTTGATGTAGTAAACCTGCACACTGGGCCAACCAATCTCCTTTGTTGTGGATGATAAGACCTATTTTTCTCACCAATTAGCTGGTTGACAAAATATTCACCCAATAGTCTTTTTGGTGACTCTGTTGAGGAACAACGAGCATTTCTAGTCCTTTTCCAGTCTATTCAATTTGAAGCATTTCATATTGCTAGGGAATGACATGAAGTAGGAAAGAACACTGCCATCTTCATGTCGATAGTTTTTGGTGACTCCGTTGGGGACACAACAATTTTACACAATTTGAAGCCTCAAGCTTTAGATTGAAGCATCACCTGTGTCTTACCCACTATCATTATAGCCTTATCCATTCCCATTATATGCTCTAGTGACTCTAGTCTGTGTCTTACCCATTATCATTATAGCCTTACCATCTTCCTCCACCTCCACACTGCTAGGATAGAATGCGTAGTTTGGAGCCTCAAGCTCCAAGCTAAAGAAGGGCCAATTCTTTTCCATTTTTATTCTACAATCTAGAAGCTCCATGCTATATAAGAATCCAAAAAGCTCAAGGTGTTGTTGACCCTATTTTTGAGTTGGTGCAGCAGAGCAATTTTGAGTTGTTTCCTCCATAACCTCACCTTCAACGAACTAGGGGTCTTCCTCCTACCAACACTAGGTCACCAACACAAGGTAGATCAGATTTTTCTACTGTTACCAGAGCTTTGCCTATCCACATGCCACCTAGATTTGTTATCCCTCTTTTTTATAATCCAATCATGGTAGTTCAAGGCCCCTGGGGTAACTCATTCAGCCCACTAAACCTTACTCCACCTCTGCATGAACTTTCATGCAACTCAAGAAAGAATTTCCCCAAATTCTTTAAGGATGGGAGAGTTCACCTTGATGAACACATTGCATCTTTCAGCATAGCCTATGGTGTGGTAGGTGTAGAATTTAAGGATGTGACAGTCAATATTTTTGTGGAAACACTACAAGGTGCTACTGTAGACTGGTTCTACCATCTGTAGGCTAGGTCAGTGACTGATTGGGACACACTCAAAGCTAAATTTGAAGCTAGGTTTAAGCCTGCAAAAGATGCACATGTTTGGCTGGCCCAACTCACATAGATGAAGAAAGAACCTCATGAACCTATGAGGGATTTCATAGCAAAGTTTGACAAGCTGAGGAATTGGATTCCTACCATTTCTCAGCCAACACCTAAAAACCTTAAATGCTTCTTTATCAACTCACAGCTACTTGAAGTGAGTTTTCTACTGAGACGTGCTGGCCACATAGACCTTGAGGCTACTCAAGATTTGGCTACTGAGGTAGAAGATGAACTTATCTTGGTAGGAAAGATAAGGAGAGATCTTAACAGAGGTAAATCCTCTTCATCTTATGAGTATCCATCTACAGGCACCACTGATCAAATGGTGCAAAATATGGCAAATGAACTGCTAGCCTTGAAAAGGTAAATGGCCCAAGGTATGTCTACTCCTAATTAGGATATGCCAAGGGGGACATTTTAAAATCAGCCATATCAAGGCAATGCTACCAGGAATCAAGGGCAGCCAAATCATCTTCCTCCCCCACAGGGGAAACTTGCCCTTGAAGCACCTCCAACCAACTTAGCAATTGGATATCTGCAAATAGAACATGATTTCTCTTTCCAACCTGAGTTTGAGCAAGAAAATGATGTTGATCTCTTCATGGAGGATCAAGAAGAATCAGCTGGTGACTCCCACATTGGTTTCTTGAATTATTAGGATGAACCCAGAAGTGAAGGCAATGCAACTGAGGGATCATATGTTGTGTTCACCCAGTCCAAGAACCAGTCAGCCTAGCAGGCTAGCAAAGAGAAGATAAAAGAGCAACCTCAACTATAAATTTCAATTGCTAAGCATGGAACCACTCTGCCTTTCTAGCCAAAGGACTCGGAGATTGCTAGAAAGGTAAGTGCCTCAAATATCCCTATGCCTTCTACTTCAAATTCACAGGCCAGTCCTCCCCCTCCTAAAAACCAAAAGGATGAACTCCCATCCTCTCTTCCTAGTCCATTTCAGTCATTTGACATAGTTGACCATGTCAAGAAAACTAAAATCCAAATGACTGAATTTGAATTCTTACAAGCCAATCCTGAGTAGTTGGACAGGTTGGTAGAGTGTGTGAAGAATACAACCATCCCTACAAGACAAGAAGATAAGAAGGTAACTCATGATCCCCCAAGGAACATGTCTATCCCAAAAAACCTTGTCATTACTCTTCTTGTTGCCCTTGGGAAAATAGAGCCTTTCTATGTTTCTCTATTGATAAATGGTCACAAGCTGAGCAACTACATCATTGATTCCAGTGCTTCAGATAATGTCATGCCTGCCAAGGTGGTAAAATCTCTTGGTCTCACATTGACCAAGATATTTGATAGATGTTTCTCCATGGAGAATAAGTGAGTACCACTGCTGGGGCAAATCAAAGATTCCCAATTTGCATTTGCAACCTTTCCAGACAAAAGAATCAAGATGACTGTCTTGGTGGCTGATGTCCCATCATCCTATGGCATTCTGCTTGGATGAAATTTTTGCAAGGATGTGGGAGGAGAAATAAGCATGGACATGTCTAAGGCAAGGATCCCTGTCAAAGGCATAATAAAAAGATTTCTCCCTGAAAAGGAGGCAAAATATGTGGTCACCCAAATGTCGGCCCCTGTAGCTCAAATTATGTTTGAGTCTTTAGGCAGGGGTAATTACTTCTTGACCACAGAGGGTGTTCATGTTCCTATAGAAGAAATTTCTGTAGGTGGTGATCCTAAAATCAATTCAAATAAGACATCAAAAGAATTGGTAGGGCACAGTATAAATAAAAAAGGATCTTCCATCTCTAATGAAGAGAAATTTGATAGAAGATCAATTTTTGATGATGTTTGGATCTTGGAATTCGATGGCAGCAATTCTTCTACCAATGTTGAAGCTGGGATTGTGTCGATATCTACTCAAGGAGATGTTCTTCCTCCTTCACATGAGTTTTAGTTTAGCAACACCAACAACACTGCCGAGTATGAATTGCTACTGCTAGGATTGAAGGTTGCTCAGGACGAAGATGTCAAACTCCTCCATGCCAAAAGAGATGTTGAATTGATGGTTTGTCAAGTGTCTAAAGGGGACAATCAAATCATGCACTGGACTGAGCTAGTAGAACAACAGACTATGGTAGTGGACCATACTATTATACTCTAAAGTCAACAAAATGAACTCTTTGTAGAGAGAGCAAGGAGTTATGGTTTTCAGATTGAAGATCATGTCTTGCCATGGAGCAAGAAGAGAGAGCCAAAAGGAGTGCACATAAAATGTGATTCCTGGTGGAGAGTTCCATTCACCCAGCATTGATTCTAGGGACAAAATGGTTTCCTACTGGTTTATCAAGATGGAATGCCATCTTCATTGTCTCACAATGGGTAGCATCTAAATCACTTCAATTTTTGAAGTGTCAGATGAGTTCACCTGTACATATGTATATTTCTATAGTATTTAGTTCTATTTTGTGCTTTTCATTTTCCTTTTTTTTTGGCACCTTTATTTTTGGGTAGCATGACTCCATATTCCAATGGCATACTTGAAGGCACTGGAGATTATAGTTTTTACTCCCCTCAGCTGTTTCAAGTTTTCAACTAAAGGAAGTTCCCCAACTGGAGCCAGCTATTGTCCCCAAAAAATGTCACTCATTTTTGGGACAACATTTGAACTATTTTGGTCCTACAAATGAAAATCCTCTCTTCCTTTTTCAAAAATTGTTCTATGCATTCTAATTCTCCATTCTTCAAGCTTTTCAAAAATCTACGAACTCTGCAGGCTCATTTCTACGGACTCCGCAGGTGGAATTCTATAGAATCTTTCAAGGCTCGAGAGACTTAGAGAAAACTACGGACTCTACAGGCCAAGTTATATGGACTCATTTCTACAGACTTCACAGGTCAATTTTTATAGACTCTGTAGGAAAGAAACAAGTTCTCAACAAGTTCAACCGCTTCAAGGTTCGATGGCTTCAAAAAACTTGTCAAAGAGAAGAAGGCTTGAACCATTGAACAATTTTGGTTCAAAGGTTCAATGGGTTCAATGGTTTAAAGGTTTAACAAGTAGTTGGTTCAATCGATTCAAAGAGATCAAAAGACTTAGACAAAAGGAAGGCTTCAAACGAAAGATTGAACCATTGAACCAAAGTTGGTTCAATCAGTCAGTTCAATCAAAGGTTCAAGGGACTACCCAAAAGTTGAGTGCCCTTGCAGAGGGCAATGAACCAAGCCAAGTACCCTTGCAAAGGGCAATGAACCAAGCCAAGTTCCCTTGCAGAGGGTAGCGAGCAAAAGTGAATAGGGAATTCCTTTAGAAAAGTTCTTGCGGCAAAGTTGTTAAAGATCATTTCCTTTGGACAAAATGTCTGAAGGAATTCCTTTAGACTTTTGTCCGAAGGAAATAAGCTTGACCAAAGAGAAAATCCCGAAGGCCACCCAAAAGATCTTGAAGGGTAGGTACCCTCACGGGGGACACTCGACACTCAAAAAATGAACCATCTTTTATGACCTCGAAGGGCAATTTCCCTCTAAAAAAGATCAAACCTCAAAGTGCAGTGGAAGTCACCATGTGTCCCTTATAAAGTTGAAGTAGGAGTTGCCAAGTGTCGTCTACCAAGACTCAATTTATAATAAGTTTCAAAGTAGCAAAACATGCCACGTGTCCTGTTATAGCTCATTGGAGTGTGACAAGTGTCTGTGTCCACATGAATCCAAAAGAGTCTTGAATGTTTCGACAGTATTTCTAGGATCTCGATGGAAGTTGCCACATGTCATCTTCCATAGGACTCTCAAAAGACATCTAAAGCCTCTATAAGTTAAGTGGATGCTACCACGTGTCCTTGCCTATTTCACAATGGAACATGCCATGTGTCACTTGTTGAGATCAATGGAAAGTAGCCATAGCAAGCAGGAAAGACATGAAGGAATTGCTAAGGAGGATGACGGACCCGCAATTATCAAATTAGGGACAATCAACTAGCTGTTAGCTTTTAAACAATGATGGACCTAAAGATGTCAAATTTGTGGCAATAAAGTGTCTATTGATCTTTGCAGGCTTAAACATGGACCCAAATGCATTCAAAGGCCTTAAGGCTAAGGCCGAAAGGAAGAACTGCTGAGAAAAGGAACTAAGAGAACTAGAAAAGGGAAAAGGTAGCTCGAGGGCTCAAATCATAGTAAAAAGGGGGAGAGGCTGAAATATCTACACAATAGTTATTCCAGTAGGTGGAACAGTCCACCAAGTAGATATTTTGGCTTGTAAACATTGAAGGCGTAGCCTGTGTGTCTCCCTTGGAGTAAAGGCGAGGTGGATAGTTGCGTAGACGTTAGGTGATAGACCAAATGACTTAAGCCTAGGAGAAGACATTTGAAATGAATTGACATGCCACAGTTAAGCTAGCCACCCTGTTCCAGCATGGCCCTCTTTGACAAAACTAAAAATGCATTTAATGCATTGAATGTAGCATGGGCCGTTCCATGGAACAAAGTGCCAAGCCTTTCTTGGCTACTATATATTTTATTCTCATGTCATTTTAAGGGAGATCTTCCCAATACAGAAGCAAAAACTCTACCCAAATTGAAAGGTGAATACTGAGACTTTGAGCTCAGATTGTTGTTCATATTATTTCATCTAAATGAGAAAGCAAGACATTTGCAGACTTTATGCTCTTATATCTTGTGCCATTTTAGGAGATTGTTCTTATGTATATCTTTTAGATCCATTCTTGTTTATTTAATTTAATAGGCAGAACCATTGGAAGTGAAAAAGAAGATGTCCTGAAGTCAACTACTTTCAGACTTTGTGCTGTTATAGTTGTTTTTAGTGTGTGTTTTTAATTCTTTTCTGTGTTAAGGATTTTGGGATGACTTTGTGCCCCCATTATCTTTTGTGTTTCACTCTTTGGGTAGTTGAGGTGGAAACTCTGTGTTCTATTTCATACTGCTAGTTACTAACCTTTTTTACCAGTTCTATTATCACTACCTGAAAGAACTCCTAATGTTTCCTGCAAGAACACTTCTGAAAGAAGAGAAGTGCCTTCAATGTTTACACCTAGATTTTCTCCTATGTTTGTTAACATCATCTCTGAAAGAAGAGAAATAGATGGTGTATCCTACCCCTAAGTGTTATTTTATACTTATATATATAGTATATAGCTCCCGTATATTTATAGGGAACCTCCCCTTGATGAGAGGAGAGATTTGTCCACCGTTGATGTAGTAAACCTGCACACTAGGCCGACCAATCTCCTTTGTTGTGGATGATAAGACCTATTTTGCTCACCAATTAGCTGGTTGACAAAATATTCACCCAACAATTATTATTATTATTATTATTATTATTATTATTATTATTATTATTATTATTATTATTATTACTATTATTATTATTATTATTATTATTATTATTATTATTATTATTACTATTATTTGTTTGATATTGAGCATAAGCTCTTCCCATTTTTATCATATGCATGCAGTGATCTAGATTGCTTGACAAATATTTCTCATGGACTACTCTTTGAATGATTTTATAACTTTTGTATGACTATTTCTATGATTGATAAATAAATAAGGAAAAATAGGGAATAATAACCCAATTATGTGTTTGATTGAATGAGTTTTAATACGTGTTTATTTGGTATTAGCTATATGAATAATGAAAAGGATTAGACTTACATTTATACCACACCTTTTCAAAATATCTCATGGTAGGGTTCAATAAGAAAAATAGGCCGACCCATATGTCTTAAAACATTTTCAATTTGGATGAATTTTTGCAACTAGACATTAGATAAGGATAGACACTACCGTCGGTGATAGTGTCCCTCTATGGTTTGTAGTGTCCAAAAGTCTAGAAAATGGGTATAGAACTAAAACTGAAAATAAAGGATATCTATCATATTTTAAGCTTTTTATGTATTATAGGATATTTGAACCATAAAAATGATATGGATCATACTAGGATATATGAAATTCGGCACAATGATATGGTGAATGTGAGCCTTTTAGTAGTAAGGAGGTCTAGAACTTAAGAGTAGATCCCTAATTTATATTTGTAAAATGTATAAGACCGAGATGCTATAAATATTCAATTTTAGTATCTAAAATAAGCCATAAGTAGGCCACACATATCCTTAGACACATTATAGTTTAAGGGCATAACATGACCCTCCCTTAAAAATAATGTTTCTCTCAATTTTTAACAACTCTAGATGTTACTTCAAAAAAACCTAATCCTCCAAGGTTTCACCTTAATAGTTCAAAGTCTTCCACTTGATCAAATACTCCTTAACCTCTCTTCTTCTCAAATTTTTAGTGTATGTGTGAAGGATATCCTCAATTTATATAATGACTCATAGTTATTCATTAAATTTAGGTAACTTATTTTGGGAAGAAACTCTATATCTAATTACCTTATTTAGGCAAGATACATGAAATATAGGATTTATGCACATGGATTGGGGTATCTCCACTTGTATGCAATAGTACCAATTTTTTGTAGGATCTTATAAGGGCTATAATACTTAGGATAAAAAAATTTATGATTTTTTTTCACTAATTCAGAGACATCAACTTATATGGTTGTAATCGTTTAAATACCCAATGTACCATGTCAAAATACCTCTCACTATAGTATTAAAAGTTCTCTCGTAGACTATCTAGTCCTTCCTTTTGATATTGAATGTGTTCTTAAATAGATTTAACCTTGGGTTTCACCTTCAAGGATGAAGTGATTGATGGGAGATGATACCCATAAAGTGCCATAAATTGAGACATTTTAGAAGAGGTATGGAAGAAAGTGTTATACCACCATTATACTAGTGGTATCCAATGAACCCACCATTCTTGTTTATCTGATGCAAAATAATGGAGATACCCTTTTAAGCTTTTATTGACCACCTATATTTTACCATTAGATTGAAGATGATATGAAAATATATGATACATATAAGTACCCATGCATGAGAATAAATTAGTCCAAAAACTACTAGTAAATATGGGATCATAATCACTTACAATGATCTTGGGAGCATTGTGAAAATTTTTAGTTATATCTATAAAATCAATCATTACTGTACTAGCTAAAAATGGATGTAATAAAAAGAAAAAGTGAACATATTTGGTGAGCATATCTTCAATTTCTATTATTATAATTTTATCTTTATAAATTGGAAACCCTACAATTAAATCCTTAGAAACCTCTTCTCAATGTTGGCTAGGAATGGATAAGGAATGGAGAAGACATGGTGTCTTAATTGTTTCACCTTATTATATTGACACACCATGTATTCAACCAAAAAATTATGTATGTCCCCCTTTATTCCTTCCAAAAATAAATCATTCTTGATTATATGATAGGTTTTCAAAACTCTTGAATGTCATCCTATTAGAGATGCATGAAGTACCTTAAAGATATTGTGCTTGAGGATATAATTATTACATAGGTATAAGTGATATTTATATAATAATGAATTACATTTTTAATTAAATTTGGTAGAATAAATAGAAACATGTTGTTTATTATGAATCAAAACCTATGTATCCTTATCATTATCCCATTCTAATTTGACCTCTTCCAACTAATCTACCTACCAAATGGTCATTGCACATAACAAAGCCACTATGGATTCATCCCTGCTGGATAGTGCATATATTACAAAATTCTCTTTTTATTTCTTATAGATTATTTGAAAGTAATAATCCTATAATTTTAGTTCCCCATTTTTTTATTATGATGACAATGATTGTCCTAAAAAATATTTCTTATAGATGGAAATACTCATGTAGGATGGAAGACTCATGTAGGATTGAGTATTTCATGTAGGGGGAAATTCAATGGGTCTTCCATCCTACATGAGTATTTCCCCCATGCCATAACCTAATACAACACATTCAATAATATAT
Organism: Torreya grandis; assembly: GCA_037957365.1. Taxonomy (NCBI): domain Eukaryota; kingdom Viridiplantae; phylum Streptophyta; class Pinopsida; order Cupressales; family Taxaceae; genus Torreya; species Torreya grandis. The sequence goes on along the minus strand of JARHVA010000070.1, from coordinate 3,947,830 downwards.
ATTTTTTTAAATCAAGCATAGCCAAAACTAGAATGATGCACATCACCTCCTTCAAATTATTAAAGCCATTGGTAGTGTTTAATTATAATGTAAATAATTTTTATTTAATAATTTTTAGAGTGTTGGTGTTATGATTTCATAAATTTTCACAAATCTGTGATATTACCCTGTTACCCAAAAAGACCTCTAATACTATTGAGTGTTTTTGGCACCTACCATTCCATCATAAATTTTATCTTATGATGGTATGATGTGACTCATTTTTATGGAATAGTATTACCTAATTAATCCACCTATTATAATCCAAAATCACATTTTGAAGGTTTTACATAACCCTGACATTGTTCCAAAACTAATTGTACCTGTTTCACATGTTGCAATTGCACTTTTATTTTTTTTTGTATTTTAAGATGTGTTTAGCCATAAATTTAGATGTGTTATGTAACTATGGTTAAGAATATTATATTATATTTTACAAAATTATGATGAACTAACCTAATGAGTAGGATAATTATTAAAAAAACTTAGACAAACAATATTGTGAATTTATATAACTAAGATTACTAAAAATAGTAAAGTGTAGTTATTGATAGATATTGAAATGAATTTAAAAAAATGATACTTAATTGGTTTAATATATAGATTTAGTTCTAGATAATAAAAAGTTAGAAATGGATTGGAATATGATCCTATAGTAAATGTTAAATTCTAGATATATTTTTCTATGTTTTTAGCCGCTTGGATCAGAACTGGATAGTTGTATCGACATCGGTTTCTAACTCTACCACATGTGTCCTATATAGAATATTAACTATATCAAGATGGAAACAACTAGATATTTCTCTATTTTTTATAAAATTTATTATTATACCTTTAAATTATGCACATATGTTATCACTCTTTGTCAAATGATCAAACACTAACTCTTCATCCTTAGAGTGACTATGGTAAAAATGGTTTAGTGAGCTCATGGTTTTGAGCCACCCCAAGGAACCTTCTATCAATGGATGATAACTACATATTCCATAATATGAAGAGGACCTTAGAATTATGTATTTCTCTCCTACGTGTCAGATTATTTGTGCACAAGGATTCATTGTTTGATAAACAAACATATGCAGTGACACAACTTGTAAATTAGAAAATATGGCTCATGAACTACTCTTTGAATGCTTCAGACTTGTGTAAATACTTCTCCTATGATTTATACATAAATAGGGATTAAAAGGGATGGATTTCTCACTTTAATGTTTGATTGAGTGTTTCTTTATATGTTTCTTTGTTAGTTCCAAGTGTTTCCTAGGTGTGGAAGTAATCTTGTATATATACTAATCCCTTTCATAAATATCTCACATTAAATAACTTATTTTGACCTTTAGTATAATTTTATTTTATAAATTAGATGACTTTTTGGCACTAGACGCTTTGTAGAAAAAGTGGGAAGTTGCATCAATGTAGGTGTTTATTTGGGATACAAGTGTCTAGGAAGTTAGAAAATAGCTACAAGTCCAAAACTCGTAGTGAAGGATAATAATCAGGTTTAGATATTTTTTCACAATATGTAAGGTATGTCATCAACATAACAAGGGTTAGACTAAGAGAGAAGTAATTAGGCATAAATAGATAGTGAATGTGAGCCTTTTGGTAGTGAGAATGTCTATAATTGAAAGTTACAACCATGATAAGTGTTTTCCAAGTGTATAATAAAGAGATATTATATAAATTAGATTTTAGTATTTACATCCCCCCTTTATCTAGTAATGAAATTTTTAGTTTAAATGAAATATATGTGTACCTAGGTGTGTATACACACCTTGTCTTTACATGAGCCAAACTTAAGTGATTTGATGTTGACTGATATGCAACCAAGATCATGTTATAATATATAATCAATGTATGAAATATAAAATGAAAGAATTTGAAATTATTGAAAGTAAGAAGAGAAAAGTTAGGGGTATAACTATGTGTTGATGCAACCATCTTTCCATTTGGAAATTTTGTTTGAAAGGATGCCTCATTAAGAAGCATTAAATCTTATATTAGGACAAATCTGAACCTACAAGTTCATATCTCAATCATGAAACACAAACATGTCCATGATATGGTGAGTATGAGAAATTTAATAATTTCAAAATATATATCTAGTGAGGGTCAATCATTTAATCAAATACAACCTATAATTCATGTAAATTTATATGATTTAATCAAATTTAAAGTATAAGTTTGGTAAGATTGAACGATTTAATCAACTCAATCTTCCAAAGGTGAACCAAGTACTGTAGAAGATTGGATTGATAAATATTCCATAACAACCCATCTTGGATATGATAACCATCCATAATAGCATTTGAAATCTATAAATTGATTTGATTTTATAATTTTAGGTGCCCTTTTCATGACATATTCACCTCATACATGTTTCAAGTTGAAATTTGGGTATAATAATAGTACTAATGTATTTAATGTTACCAAAAATATGTATATGAATCATATAAATTTGAAATATGGTGAATTTGCATTCAGTTCAAGTGTAGAGGACATGTTATGCCATCACTAAATCTAGGAAATCTAAAAACCAGTGTAAATGTTGAGATCATGTTTCCATAATATGCCCCACTATAATCTAGAGATACTAAATACTAAATAATCATAGAGGTCATGCCTTTATGACATTTCCCCACTAAGATTCCCCCCTTTGAGGTGAGGGGAAATATAATCTAGCAGTTACTTGACCTCAAAAGGATAAGATAGATGTATAATTTGTGTATGGATCATGTAACGTATAGGAGGAACATGTCTAGGTAGATATAGAATTGAATCATGCATTAAGTGATCACATCAAGTCCTAAGATGGATGATATAGATCATGGAAACTTATATATATTAATAGTATAAACTTAGAAAGAAATCAAGCACACACATAAGATCACTCAAAAGAAATGCAACAAGAAATGGTCAAAGGAGACCTCATATAAGGGGCATGTTTAAATGCCACACAATCAAAGGGACATGACAATAAAATATCCATAAAGCATATAATTATATATTTAAATGTTTAAATGAAACAAACAATGACATATTCAAATGTTCAAATAGGCAAACAAAGGCATAGTGGCTAAAATCAATGGAGGATATTCAAATACTCAAGCAAGCAATACAATACAAGATAATAATAAACAAAGAACACAATGAAAGAAATGATAAAATGGGAAATTAAGATAAATATAAGAAATAAATATGAACATAGCATACTAGTTCTTACAAATATGTGTTATCAAAAAATGTTAAGTACATAACATATCACATACATTATGAAATGTATAAGCATGTATATAGGCATGCGTAAGTATATTAGCTCAAACATGATAATGGAAAGTGATCATATAATAATATAACCTCAGTGTATAGTGATCAAATAAGAAGATGCCCCCAATGTACTTATGGCATGAGTAGAGGAAAGGCTTAACATCTGTATGTGCATATATCACACTCAAATGAAGCGTGAAACACATCTGTATACAATAAATGAATTATATGCTATCTACCAACATGGATCAAATGACATATGTATAATAAATATTAAAACTAGAAGCATGTTGAATTTTTTTGTATTTTTGAATTTATTTGAATGTTTTTGTATTTTTGGAATGTTTGATTTTTTGGTATTTCTAGAATATTTAGATGTTTTCAACCTTAGGTTAGATAATTTGCACTATTTGGATCATGGTTAGATAGGTGAAAATGGTGTATGGAATTCCACCTATTTTACATGTGAGGTAGAAGAAAAAATTCCATCATGTGGTATATGCATCAATTTTACATTATGGGAAAAGGAGATACCTAGCTGATTTTGGTCAATTTTGGCTTCCATATAATATAACCAAAGATTTCCCAATGTAAATTCATATTGTGGTGTGTGTGTAATAACCCAAAACCTTTTTTTAACTACATTAGGACCACAATCAATTAGCATTATAAGGTTTTCTAAGGATTTTTTCCAACCTCCTTTGTTTGCTAAGTCTTTTAGATCAAATCCAAGTTATTGCAAATGTCTTGCATTACAAGTTTTTTTTTTTGTGTTGGATCAACATGGTTATACTAAAAATAAGCACCACCCATGAATAATTTCATTGTTACATATTATTAGTATAAATGATTTTTTATTTTATTAAATTGAGGTGCTTTCTTTAGATGTGCATCATATGTGCATCACTATGTCAAAAAATGAAACCTTAGTATGTGTATTACTTGCTTGGTCAACATGATTAGGTGAGATAAGATCTTGATACATAGATTCCATATCATTACAAGAAGAATCATAAAAATAAGTTTTATGTTTTCCCCTTTTGTTACTTCTCATGAGTATATCTTTTATTGGTTTGGAAATATATGGGGTAAAACAAATAAGAGTTACTATAAAATACTAAAAAATGAAATAAATGATATATGCATCCATGATTAATTCCTTTAAAATAAATAAAAATATGATTTTAAAATATTTACAGTTTAAAAATCAGAAGTCAAGGAAAAAGCATGAAACCTTAAGTCTACTAAGATTTAGAGCTAAAGGTCAGGGTCACCAAATTTTTAACCCTAAATTTATGTGTTAGTTATCTAGGGTTAAGGGAATTATAATATATTTTACACAAGGATGGTTAACTAACCTAATGATTAGGCTAATTAATAAAAATCTCAAACAAACAATATTATGAATTTATACAATTGAAATTGCTAAAAATAGTAAATTACAACTAATAATAGATATTGCAATGAATTAGAAACAAATGATACTTATTTGATTTACTGTGAACATGTAGGTATGGGTAGGAATAGGATAGAAGTTAACTGGAAGATGATCTTGAAATAGTCATAGATTTTATAAATGTTCTTTTTGTGGCCTCAGATGCTTGTGTTAAATCTAAAAATTTGCTTTGACCCAAGTGTCTAACTCTACCACAAGTATTTTGTATTTAATATTGAATGGATTTGGATGTGACCAACTAGAGCCTTCTAGGTTTTTTCACCTTTCTTCTGATGTCTTGAGGTCATGCACACATGATGTCATTATTGATAAAATGATGAATCCCTAGCTCTTCAGCCTTAGAGTGATTGGGGGGAAATGCATTAGTGAGATCATGGTGTCTAGATGCCCCAAGGACCCCTCTATCAATTGACACTACGTACATAGTACATCATCTTAATAGGGCCTCAAAATTATGCAGTTCTCTCCTAATTATTGGTTTGTGTGTGTATAAAGATGCAATGTGTGATAAGAAAAGACATGCATTGAACTAGTTTGTAACTTAGAAAATATGGATCATGAAATACTCTTTAAATGCTTTATACCTATGAAAATACTTTTGTTGAGTAATATATAAATAGGGATGAATATTATAGGTGTTCTCACTTGAATGCTTTATTGAGTGGTTCTTGGTATGCTTCCTTATGAATTCTAGGAGTTTTATAAGAGGGGAAATTATCTTATATAAATACCAATCCATTTTGGAATACCTCACACTAAATCATTTAGGCTGACCTTTAGGATGATTTTATTTTTGAAATTGGATGACTTTTGGGCACTTGACACTTTGTAGGAAAAGTGGATAGTTTTATTAATTTAGGTGTCTATCTAGGACGTGTATAAGAAGTTATAAAATAGGTATATGTCTAAAAATAGTAGTGAAGGATAATAATGAAGTTTATATCTTTTTTCACAATATAGAAGGCCTAATCATTGGAATAAAAATGGTTAGACTAAGAGATAATAAATTAGGTATAAATAGTTAGTGAATGTGAGCCTTTTGACAATGGGTAGGTTTATAATTGAAAGCTACAACAATGATAGGTATTTACCAAGTGTAAAATATTGAGGTATTATATAAATCATATTTTCGTATATACAAGATGTCATTAAAAAACAACAAAACAAGTTTCCTCAAAAATTCCTAAAAATAATGTTCATCAAACTTTGAAATGTAGATGAGGAATTTGTGAGACCAAAAGGCATGACCATAAACCCATAAAGGCATGCATGGGTTATAAATTATGTTTTAGGTATATCCTCATATCTAATCCAAATTTAATGGTACCTCGAATGAATATCTAGTTTTATAAAATAAATTACACCATATAATTCATCTATTAAATGATCAATTATTGGAATAGTGAGCTTATATTTGTTAGTTTACTTGTTGAGTTCTCTTTAAGTTGGGTACATCCTCTAAGTTTCATATTTATTATGCACCATGACAATTGGGGATAAATATTCACTTTGGCTATGTCTAATAATACCTACCCCTAGCATCTCATGTATCATCTTTTTAATTTCACTCTTTTTGGCGTATGCATACATGTAGGGTTTGATGTTTGGTGGTCGAATCTATATAATTAGGTAAATGGCATAATCATGTTCTATTTTAGGTGGTAGTCCTTTTGTCATGGCACTAAAAGCATTTATGTGGTCATCAATAATTAGTTGCAGATTAGGATGTGTAGATGGCCTTTTGTTTTAACTGCTATAGAAAATAATTATGCTACAAATCACTTGACCCTTTTTTTGAGAATCTTCATCATTTGATGTGAACTAACCAATTTTGGATTATTTTTTTATGATTCACAAAGTTAAAATTTCCTACCTTCATAATTAAAGTGCATGAATAGTTCCTAGAAATTTATGTATATTGTGCAAAAGGTGGTGAGCCATTAGAGTCCCAAAACAATGTCTTCCCCACCCATGAGAATAGAAAATATAGGATAATCTAACTTTTATTCTCCTATAAAAAACTTAATACTATGCCATTTCTTAGAATAATTGATGGTTTCCTCATATACAATCATGACTTGAAATTCTATATATGTGTAAATGAAATAATTCAAATGAGTAGCTAACTTACTATTTATGAAGTTATGTGTACTCTTTGAGTTAATAAATATTGTCACATTTTATTTATTTTAGAATCCCACAACCTTAATGGTTTGAGGAGTGATAATACCTAAAAGGGCATGAAAAGAGATAGTAGGTAGGATTCTTCAAATGCCTCATTTGTCTCTTCCTCACCCTCACCTACAACCATAACATCTTCTTCCTCTTCATCTACTCCTTTAATGTAGAATAGATTATTCTCAGCACCTTTTATGTCCTTTACTCCACTTGATATCACAACCAAAACATAACCTTTTACACACTTCACTTCAATTTTTTGAGGGGTCAATATTGTGGGCTAAGAAATTAATATGTTGGGGAATTACATGTGTGACCATTAGTGAGAACCCATTTTTAACCAAATCTCTTTCATCTACATTGCACACTAATTTTATGGACTCGCATACTAAAATTATATTAAATATTCAAACATAAAGTTGGATGTTATCCTTGAGCCAACCCAATAATAGGTCATTCATGTTTTTTCATTGATGTCATCCACATGTAAGGATAGGTTATGAAACTCCTAAATATAATCCTTGATGGGACCTATTTTTTTCATCTTTTCTATCCAATTGAATTAGTTTTATAAAACTTTGTTGTGATAATGCATTTTTAGCTCATAAGTAAATACTAACCAACTAACATGAATGTTCTTCTTATTCTTATGAGAGCATAACCACCTATACCATTTGAACTACTTAGGTTCCAGATACAAAGATGCCATGACCACCTTTTGTACACATGGCATCTAATGTAATCAAATAAATTGTCCATTTGATTGATCCAAGTGAATGGATCCTTACCATCAAACTTTCACACTTCCACTTTTAGCATCATGTTCTTTGAGCTGATATTTGAGTTTTGATTTTTCTAGTTGGGAGACCCTAAATGGAGTGGTGGAGGATTATTTACTATGAAAAATGAGCTTCCATATTAGATAATGTACCATTGAGAGTGGCCAACTGATATTACACATCATCTATGTCCACTTTTACCACATGGATGCCCCCTTTTACCACATCAAGATCATATTTATTCATTGTGCTTTACATCTCTAGTTGAAGTTGGTGATCTAACTTAGATGCCCTAGTATCTAAAGTTTCAAACTCCATGTCATTTTTTTAATGATTTTTGATGTAATGTCTTGTCCTTCCCATGGACATGAGTGTTTAGACCATCCATGCACAAAAATTAGGGTTGAGGGTTATAAGACCAAAAAATAAATGTACTGAAGGATTATACCATTGAAATCATCTCACTGAGATGAATCTAATGGCTAATAATTTACATAAGTATGAAAAAAATTCCAAAATTTAAAAAATATAAAAATAGACTTTGAATAATATTACAGTGACAAAAAAATCTTCCTAGATCACAAGTTATGTTTGTTATCCTTCAACTCTCAAGACAAAAGTTACACTAGATCTAAAAAAAATTATGTTGTAGAAACTTACCGAAATCAAAGATTTGATACCAATTAAAATTAAATTGCTTTGATATTTCACAATAATTGAATAATATATCACACAAATATGATTAAAAAATTACATCCAAAAAAATATCTAAATAAAGAGCATAATATTTGATAAATATGATTGAGCTACTTTGAGGGGGCAACATCCATAACAATACAATAAGAACATAATTCACAATATGATGCTCAAATACTAATCACTACCTCATATATATACTCTACTTAGGACATTTTTATTCCATAGGTTGACCTTACTAAAAATATAAGAACATAGAGAAATGTGACAATAATATATGAAAATTTATGTAAGCCACAAGTTGGCCACACATATCCCTATACATGTTATAGGTTAAGGACATAATAGTACGGATAATTAGCCCACATCGACCCCCAAGCTCAAGTGGTTTTCTAATTATTTAAAACTTAGAAAAATGGTTTAAAAAATTATGACTTATGTTTAGGAAATACTCATATAGTATGAAACATAGTAAAAATATGGAAGGATGCAAATTCAATAATTTACTTCTACATAAATTATAACAAGCATAACTTGCAGGCATTTAATTGTTTCATTAAAAAAATCTTAAAGGAAAATTGTAATATCCTAAAAATTCCCAAATATATACCTAATCCATTATAAAACCCCTAAGTAAATATATATCATAACAATAATTCACACACAACAATATCATATTTTTGCACACATTTCCAACATAATAATGCTAATTTTTGCACACTTTTTCAACATAACAATGCCATATTTTTTTAGAATTTTCCACAAGATAAAAAGTTATATATCCTAATAAAAAACACTCATGGTTAAATCTCCTTCTCCTATTTTTTTTTTAACCTCTAACCCTCTAATATTTACCATCTCTAATCTATTTTACTACACCCAAGAATGAATGAGAGATGCCATGACAAAATTTTAGACAAAAGAGTAGTGTGTTGTTTTATTTTTCAATCATAATGGAGGGAAATGTGTCCTCTCCATCCCATTTGTATCCACCAATAAAAATTATCCTATAATATCTCATTAATGGGTATATTTATCTATATAAAGTCCCAGTGATACACATAACAAAGCACCACCAATTTAGTCCAATGAAAATGCAAGAAGATAGACATATGAAATTGACATTTTTGGGATTACTATAAAATTAAAGTTCTAAACTTATTATAATAGGTCCAATTCACACATAAGGTTTTATGTCCATTATAAATTCTCTATCAAGGCTTATATGGTCCATTAACCTATGGTTTAAAAACTCACATAAAATGTTTCCCAATAGTTATGATATGTGATCCTCATACATGTGACTTAGATAGGGAAATACATTTAATGATGGGAATATGGTCTTTAAGTCACACCTAGGATTATTAATGGGTGATTTAGTCCATGGTAAATCCCCATAGTCCCCTTTTATTCCTTTAAACACCTACCACCTGCACATTCATTTCACCTATTAAAAATTTCACACAAGATAAATGTATTTTATACTAAATAATGGATATCAATGTATCTAAAATGTGGTCATACAAATCATAGGATCTTTTTATGGTCATAGGATCCAAAATACAAGCATCTTATTCCATGTCCATAATTATAATATTCAAATTACAAATCAATGAATCCTATCACAATCACATAATCCATGATATATGTTGTTAGAGGTACAATCACTGGGGGGAGGGTGAATCAATGATGAAATATAATCAAATTAAATTTACAACTCTAAAACATTCAACATATACAATCATGAGGCATACAAATTAACCATTGAAATGAACAAGAAAGATATAGCAAGATCAAGCAAATAACACATGATATATGTGAGAAACCCTCTTGGGAAATAAAACCCACTAAACATTGAAAGATGGACTATAGTCCTATACAGACAAGATTAAAAATTTAAACCATGACCAAATAATAAATTAACACCCTTACCTTAATTTAGTGATACACCAATCCCACAAGGATTTACTGCCCCTATCTAGCTAAGCACCCACAACAACTAGACCTTTTAGCAAGTTTCACCTTGAAAGGAAAAACCAACCCCCTAGAAAACCAAACACCCACCCAAATACCTTGAAAATATAATCTTTAACAACTATTAATATTCTTTAATTGATGATGAACACCTTTTTTTATACTCTTCACCTTCACTCTTTCACCCAAATAGTCTCAAGGGCTCACTTACTCAATCTGCCTCTTCTAGGCTCATTAGGTCCAATGACCTATGTATCCACTTGCATAAAATTAATTATAAAATCATGAATAATCCTCTTCACTCTATATTTTTCATAAAATGAACTATACCTTCTCTTTCAAAGGTTCTCTCCTTCCCTTGAATCCACACACTTTCAACTAGTACAATTAGTCCAATTAGATCGTGTACTTGTATCACGCTCTTCTTTTAACCCATCTTGGTTGGCTAAGATGCTTTACATATTTGAACCACATTTGAAATATGTATTCATAAAAATTGAATAAAATAAATCCACACTCCTTAGGTCATCCATTACCTCATTAACCCCAAACCACCATTAGGTTTTGGTGAGACCTAAGACAATTAGGTCTTCATACTCACACATTATATGTGAGACTACTTGGACCACCTTCATCCTTAACAAATTATTTTAACACAAAATAAATATATATAATATCCCATTTATCACTCTCATATGGGTTAATTCCACCTATAACACCAAATCAACACTTGAAACTACCAATTAGGTATCCTTGCTCTTTAAGTCTTCATACATAGAAAACACAGTCTCAAACTTATGAAGCAAAAACTCAAGTCTTTCACATATCAATATGATTATATCACATGGGTGAAACCTTCAAGACATATTTAATACCTTTATTTTCTTTATATACTTAAACATAGGCTCTAAGCACTCAAAATAACTCTCTCAAAATGAGCACTCAGACTAGTCATATATAGTCAAAATACAGTCAAGCTATTTTGACTCTCTGTAACTTATCAAGGGAAAAATATGATAACCAAATCCTTATCATAATAATTAGATAATTATAGAACATCTTAATAGTCAGTTTATTCCTTAACTCGTCTCATAACACCTTCAACTTACCTCTATAATATGGTCATTTAAACTACCAGTGCATTCAACAAACATAGTCAACTTCTAAGCCTTTATTCATACTGAATATATATTGGTCAAACCTTCAAAATCCATACAGATAGTCCTCATGGAGTATAAAACCATCTCCTATAGTTATTTAATCTTGAAACATCAAAATACCATCAAGAACTCTTTAATTATCCTTCTTGGGTTGCTTGCAGAATATGGTCAAACACACAGTCAACTTTGGAGCTCAATATCTACAATTGTACATACAATCAAATCTTCTAACTAGATTCTTTGGATGCACCTTGAATATCTCTTCAAGTTTTAGTTTTAAATCCATCAATAAATTCATCCTAGATCAAACATTATTAGTAAAATATTTTAGATTAGTTTTTCCCTTTGCTAATTCAAATGCCAATGGTCTATGTGTAATACAAACATTACAGACACGTGTCTTCATCTCGTGCCCTCACATAGCTTTCTCAAATGTGCTCTATTGATATCCTCAAAAAATTCCTATCTTTAACTCTTTAACATTCCCTATTGATATTTTATCCTTTCTTCCATGATTAAGACACTTAACACCCTCACATGTGTTTTAAGCACATTGATGTTAGTCTCCAATGAACTTCCACCACTTGGTATCCCCAGGTGCCTTCTAAGAATCCTTTGACATATTGACTAAATATGCACCATTGAATCACTTTATAAAAAGATCACATAATCTATTATATCCTTGTTTTATCAGATTAAATACTCACCATAGATCTTCATCCCCTGATTAAATGCTTACCATAAATCTTTGATAATGCAAATTTGACTAAGTATGGGAACTTATTGAACTTTTCTTGAGAAGCCATCTTTACACATTAATAAATTTTTATACAATCAACCTAATGACCTAAAATTTGAATCACATGATCACCTTTCATAAGGGAATCCATCCATGTATCAATCTTCTTTTTAAATCTTCGCATGTGTGAAATACGATGTTATCAAACTGCTTACTTAGCCTTATCTACCAACATGACTACTTGAACCTAAACCTTCATATGACTAATTTGATGAATTCCATTCACTTACATAAGCACTAAAAATAATCATAACACCCCATAGGGTCTCTATAACATGTCTATACCATAAATATCATCTATCAATTACCTCACTAAGTCAAACATTGAAGAACCATGTAGGCAAACTAAAGATCATTGAAGCACACTTTGTCATTTTCATTCTAGCACACATGACACCTCATCATCATCCTTGGTCACCTTAGAGACATCATTGAAAAACCTACAACAATCTTCCCCTTTTTCATTGATGTTAAACACCAATACAAAGCTTATGCTCATACTTTTTCTCTCTCTTTAAGTACTTTCTCCCCCTTTGATACAATGACAAAGTGGGCTCATCTTCTAATCCTGAGGACCTTGAAAAACTACTCCTAGAGATTATAAATATCCCCCTAACATCATGATCCATCTCATGTCATTTTTTCTTTAAAATACACCAATCTTAACTTGGGATTATCTTATCCTTAGACCTATCTACCTACAAAAATCACAAGCTCCCTTTGTTCATGCATGAATATTTGATACCTTGTCAAAACATATGACTTGGTTTGATCAAGTCATCATATTAATCTTCTTGAATTCACAACTATAGTAGACTTATTCATATCTCCACCATGACTACAACATCTCACATATGCTCCCCCTCACATCATGCATAGCACTTCAAAATTTTCAAACTATCTAAGTTAGCTCCCTTTAACTCCAAGATTCACCTATATCAGGACATATTTCTATGAAATAAAATATTTTTACAACTCTCCATCCTTGATTAGACACCTAGAGATCTTCATTTCCTACCTAAATATCTTACACACATAGCTTCATTCTTCACCACTTTGACCAACTAGACCATCCTTAAAATATTTGACCAAAACTTTAACTTTAGGATCACTATCCCTAAATATATCCTTGAATATATCTTTTGAATCATTCCATCACAACACTTTGAAGAATATTTATAAAACCTATTTCTCCTCCTTAGCTGAGTACATTTTCAAAATATCTTTCATTTCCTACAACATCAACCAAAAAATCAACTAGCATCTACCGTGCTTCCTCTTGTTGACAAGTGTCTCCTTGAAGCCTTGAGAGAGACACCCCCTTGACATAGTGAGACTAAAAGTCCCAAAACTGAGGAGACTCCCATATCTCCATAGTCTCATTTGAATTATAGTTCTACCTCATTACCAAATTGACTTTGAATAGATCCTTGACTTTATTCTTTGCTTCAAACTTGTCAAAAAATAAAGACAATAGGAACTCTTAACTTTCCTTTATGTCTATCATGGAAAACAAACCATATCTAGTATCAATCTAATCTCTCTTAATAGACTTAGGTCTCCAAATCCATGTTTGACCCCTTCCTTATATTCTATGAGCTTCATATCTTTTGATATACCTTGAGAATCTATCAACCTTACTTGGATAAGATTTTTCAATGTGACCAATATGATGACAACTAAAATAAAAAACATTATCCATACCTTTTGTTTGATGAACTCTTTTTGACAAGTTACTTTTCCTCTTACACTCTCTAGCTAGTCTTCCTTTTTGCACTCTTAGACCCTGATTGAACTTATCTTGACTTGATGGTCTTTGCTTATAGAACCTAGTAATGTGGCCAACTTCTTAATAATTATAGTTAAAAATGTCTTACATACCTTTTTCTTGAATATGGTAGTGATCTCCCTTTGACTGATTTCTTCTTCTTACACAGTCCTTTACCCTATGACCAACAAGATGATAAAAGACAATGTCCCATAAAATATGTGGCATACCTTGAAGCATTTGGTTGTATGATTGGCTTCTTCCTTTTGATCAGATCTAAATTGTTATCTTTCATGCCACAATCCTCTTTGTCTTTTCCTAATTTATTTTATTATTCTTCAAGCTTGCATATCTCAATTATGACCTTTTCATGCTCATCCATTAGAGAATTAATAGTAATCTTTAATTGAGCACATTCATCTTCTTTAGCTCTAATACTTGAAATTGCAGCCTCTAACTAAATTCTAATATCTCTGATGGTCTCCTTATCCTCCTTAGTTTCTTTATTCATGTCATCATTGAAGATACATTCTTGATCTTCCATGGACTTGATTAGTTCTTTATTCTTCTTTTCCTCTTTTATGGACTTTCCTGACAAAATTTCTTCAAGAGACCCGACTTGTGCTTCAAGATATTTTATCATATTCCTCATTTTATGATTCCTCTTTTTTTTCTCCTTTAGTTCACCATGTGCACTCATGATCTCAGCTTCTATATCAACTTCTTCATCAAACATGATGATATTTTCACCCATATTTTACCTTGGATCACCTTCAAGTGGTTAAACTTGCATAGAAGGTCTTGCTCTGATACCAATTATTAGAAGTACAATCACTGAGAGGGGGGTGAATCAGTGATTCAAGATAATATAATTGAATTTACAACTCTTAAACATTCAACACATATAATCATGATGCATATAAATTAACCATTGCAATGAACAATAAAAATATAACAAGATTAAGTACATAAGACATGATATATGTGGGAAACCCTCTTAGGGGCTAAAACCCACTAAACCCTAAAAGATGGATTATATTCCTATAAAGACAAGATACAACATTTAGACTATAACCAAATAATCAAGGAATACCCATTCCTTAATTTAGTGAGACACCAATCCCATAAGGAGCGTATGCCCTTGTTTAGTTGAGCACCCACAACAACTAGACCTTTTAGGAAGTTTCACCTTGCAAGGAGGAACCAACCCCCTAGGAAACCAATCACCCACCAAGATACCTTGAAAAAAAAATATTTAAAACTTATTTATACTCTTAAATTTATTATGACCACCTTTTTTTTCACCTTCACTCTTTTACCCAAATAGTCTCAAGGGATCACTTGCTCAATCTGCCTCTTCTAGGCTCATTAAGTCTAATGACCTATGTATCCACCTACATAAAATTGATCAAAAAATCATGAATAATCATCTTCACTCTTTATTGTTACTTAATTACCTGTACCTTCTCTTAAAAAGGTTCTCTCCTTCACTTGAATCCACACACTTTCAATTAGCATAATTAGTCCAATTAGACCTTGTACTTATACCACTCTCTTCCTTTATCCCATATTGGTCAGCCAAGATGCTTTACATATTTGAACCAAATTTTAAATAGGTCTTAATACATGCTACATTTAATAACCCCACACTCCTTAGGTCATCCATTATCTCATTAACACCAAGCCACCATTAGGTCTTGGTGAGACCTAAAACAATTAGGCCTTCATACTCACATGTTACATGTGAGACTACTTGGACCACCTTCATACTTTACCAATGATTTTAACATGTAAAAAATATCTATAATATCCCCTTTATCACTCTCATATGGTTCCATTCCATCTGTAACACCAAATAGACACTTGAACCTACCAATTAGGTCTCCTTGCTCTTTGGGTCTTCATACACAAAAAACATAGTCTCAAACTTCTGAAGCAAACACTCAACTATTTCACATACCCATATGATTATATCACATGGTTGAAACATTAAAGACATATTTAATTACTTAATATTATTTATATACTTTAACACAATATATAAGCACTCAAAACAACTCTCTCAAAATGACCACTCAGACTAGTCATATACAGTCAAAATACAGTCAAGCTATTTTGACTCTCCATAAGTAATAAAGGGAAAAATATGACAAAAAAATCCTTTTTTTAAGACTTAAATACTTATATAAAATATCCATACTAATTTTATTCCTTAAATATAATCATAACACCTTCACCTTACCTCTACAATATGGTCACTCAAACTGCCAGTGCATTCAACAAACATAGTCAACTTCTAAGCCTTTGTTTATACTAAATATAGATTGGTAAAACTTAAAAAATCCATAAATATAGTATAAAATGAGTATAAAAAACTCTCAAATATTTATTTCATCTTTAAAAATAAAAATACCATTAAAAACTCTTCAATTATCCTTCTTGGGTCACTTGCAAAACATGTTCAAACACAGTCAACTTTGGAGCTCAATATCTACAAATATATGAACATTCAAATATTATAACTAGATTATCTAGATGTGAATTTAAGATATATTCAATTTTTTTTTTACTCCATCAATAAATTCATCTTAGATAAAAATATATTATGAAAATACTGTAGACTATTTGTCCCTTTGCTAATTCAAATGGCAACAATTACTGTGTAATGCAAACATTATAGACACGTGTCTTTATCTCATATCCTCACATATATTTCTCAAAAAAAATTTGTATATATCATCAAAATATTCCTATATTTAACTCTTTAACCATCCCAATTTATATTTTATCCTTTCTTATGTGATTAAGACACTTGGGACCCTTTCGTGCTTTCTAAGCATATTGATGTCAGTCTCCAATGAACTTCCACCACTTGGCACCACCAAGTGCCTTCTAAGAATCATTTGACATATTGAATAAATACACACCATTGGATCACTTTTTTATAAGATCATGAAATTTTTTATATCATTATCTAGTTATATTAAATTTTCACTATAGATCTTCATCACTTGATTAAATGCACACCAGAGATCTTCGATAATGCAAATTTTGACTATGGGAACTTAGTGAACTTTGCTTGAGAAGACAACTTTGAACCTTAATAAATTTTTATATGCTCAAAATTATGACCTAAAATTTAAACTATATGATCACATTTCATATGGGAATCCATCCATGTATCAAGATGATCTTTAAACGTTCACACATATGAAATATGATGTCATCAAAATGCTTACTCAGCCTTATCTGCCAAGATGAATACTTGAACCTAGACCTTCATATGACTATTCTGATGAGTTTATTTTAATTCTATAATAAATTTAAGAACTCATAACACCCCATAGGGTCTCTACAACATGTCCATACCATCAATATCATCCATCAAATTCCTCACTAAGTCAAACACTGAAGAACCATGCAAGAACATTGAAGCTCATTGAAGCACACTTTGTCATTGTCATTCTAGCACACATGACACCTCATCAACATCATTTATCACCTTGGATGCATCATTAAAAAACTTTCACCATATGTATCATAATTAAATCACATGAAGAGAAACCAATTGACATGTAGCTAATAGTGCTTGAAGTTCCTCTTCCAACCCTTTGCTCCATTTTATCCATTCTCTATTTCATTTTATGTTTTAATAGATGGAGGGAAGTGAGAATTAAAAACTTGGACCAAATTAAATATTTTCATCTCCTCCTCTAGTTTTATGTATATATAATATTCATATTAATTTTAAGAATTAAAGAGGGAGGGGAGTCAACCTACATTCCCCTAGTTAAATTTGGTAATCTTATCCTTTAATCTAAAGCATAAAATTATATATATTTCCTACAATAATTTGAGAGAATATTTAATAATGGCCCCATAACCACCTACTAGCCTCTGACTCTTAGGATAACCAACATATCCCCAAGACCCTAAGCTACTTCTACACTTAACATATTACCATCTAGTAGTACATGTGTCCAATGATATGCCATTAAAGAAGCAACCAAATAACACATGAATTAGATAATGAAACCCACTACAATAAACTACATGAATAATCCAAGGTTAATCTTATAATAAATAACTTATATAGTCCATATAGAGTTAGATAACACATCAAGATAGTGCATGCCTAATAAGAATTATGTCCAAATTTAGTAGAAAACATAAACAATATAACCATGTAAACTAAGCATAGAACATATAATAACCTCATGTATATACATATATATGAATCAATCCTCAATAACTATGAACTACATATTAGGTCATATCACATCAAAGAGGGAAAGAGTACAATCCCCAATATAGTAAAAATAATATGAAGTGTAATTCATAATAGGAGCTAACATCATCACAAGTCTAATAATATTCATGAATGTTGATAGGATAAAACATAATATCTAATCAAACTGTATATATACAAATTATGTATGTATTTAGGATAATTATATATATATATATATATATATATATATATATATATATATATATATATATATATATATATATATCTCCTCAAGTGTCTAGAAATTAAAAAATAATGTATATAGAGAATCATCTCATCACATACCTCAAGGAGGTGAACAAAATCAAGCAAATCAATATTATTTTACAAAATTATAATAAATTCCTCAATCATAATTATGTCCAAAAACTTTGAATTGACATTGAAATGATAAATATTAGTCACATCCATGAATAAATAATAGGTGTGCAACCTAATTGTGGCTATAAATATTACAGGACATAAGATGATGTCAAAAATTGGGCATGACATCTCCCTTCCCTATAGATGCTTCCTCCTTGAAATCACCAAGTGAGTTGGGAATATCAAATCATAGAATAAAATAACCATCTAAGATACAACCCTCACAACCAAATTTCTTTGTAAATCCTACCCTGATTTTGGTCTAAGAAACTTAAAAAGAGACCCAACTTGGGTAGAACTATGATCATGTACAATTAGTATCTTAAGTGGGTGTCAGACTATTGTAGCCAAGAAGTTTTTTTTGAAAGGTAATCTTAAATATATGGAGATAGTTCCCTCTACTTAATTATCCCTAAAATATAATACAAAATGAAACAAACCTAAATATCTTGGTTAAAATTAATATATGGTCTAAAATATAATGACCATTTAGGGGGCTGAATCAAGGAATCCAAAACTTTTGACTAAATTTTTTATAGCTACCTTTGTGGCTTCTAATAGAAAAAAAGGTTGGTAAAAAGTCTCCATGTAGATCCACCACTCTAGAGTGTCCTATAATAGCTAATGTTTTGTAAGGTGAATCCATAAAATGCCTTAATGGCATATATAACAAAGCACCACAAATTTGGGCCAATGAAATTTCAATAAGATAAATTTATGAAATTGACATTTTTGGGATTAATAGGAAATTTGGGTTTCAAACACATTGGAATGGGTCCACTACACAAATAGTATTAGATGTCCATTAGAAATTTTCTATCAATCCTTATATGGTACATTAACTTATGGTTTTAATATTCATGTGGAGTGTTTCCCAAGGGACTATGTGGTCTTCATACACATGGATTAGGGAAATTAGCAAATTCCATACTAGCCACATGATACTTATGTTAGTGATAGGATTAGTAGTAGTTCATTAGGTCTATAATCAATCCCCTTGTACCATTTTCTTCCTTAAAACCCATTTCACTTGCACACTCAATTCACCCATTAAAACATTCACATAATATAGTGATATAATAAATGTTGGAAATCAATGCATCCATAATGTGGTCATACAAATCTATGATTCCCACCAAAGTCATATGATCCAAGAGACACACAACCAATTCCATGTCTATAATAAAAAAATACATGAATCTCTTCATGGTCACATAATCCAAGATATGTGTATCATAAGAAAATCACATGAAGAGGCACCAAGATGGAAGCCTCAGGACCCCAAAATCCACTTCCAATTTTTTTATCCATTCACCATTTGATTTATTATTTTGATAAAGGAAGGGGAGTCAACATGCAAGCCCTTGGCCCCCACCAAATCTTGTCATCTCCTCCTCTAGTATAAAGTATAGATAATATGCATATTTCTAATAAGAATAACAAAGAGAGGGTAGTCTTCTTGTAACCCCCTATCTAATGTTGGTCATCTCCTCCACCATTATAAAGTATAAAATTTTAAATATTTCCTTTAATAATATATGATAATGATTAGTAGTGGCCCCATAACCAATTTCTCTCTTATAGCTCCTAAAAGAACCAACATAGAACCCATGCCCTAATTTTATACTAGGATTAAAAAATCACCCCACATTAGTACACATAACATGAACATACATACATGTCATTAGAGTAAAAACCAAATAGAATGTCAATCAAATAGTGTAAGTCACCATGGAAAAATACATGAATCTTCTAAGACAATTTAAAAATAATTCACATAGATAGTTCATACAGAGTTAGATGATACATCAAGATAGAAAATGCCCATCAATAATTATGTCAAAAATTCATATAAAACATGATAAATATAACCATGAAAATTAGACATAACATATCCAATAATCTCATGTCCATACATAGATATTTTCAATCCTTAATAACTATAAACAAGTTAAGTCATGTCGAGAGAGAGAGAGAGAGAGAGAGAGAGAGAGAGAGAGAGAGAGAGAGAGAGAGAGAGAGAGAGAGAGAGAGAGAGAGAGAGATGAGAGAGAGAGAGAAGAGAGAGAGAGAGAGAGAGAGAGAGAGAGAGAGAGAGAGAGAGAGAGAGAGAGAGAGAGAGATTCTACGAAGTATAATTCATAATGGAATTTAACATCACGAAAGGTCTAGTAATATACATGAATGGAGACATTATGCCATTATCATATCTAATTAAAATGGTTGTATTCAAATGTATGTTGGTGTTGAGGATAACTAGATATATCTCCACAGGTTTGTATAAATCACATAATAATGTAGACAAAGAATCATATCATCACATAATTCAAGGAGATATGGAAAATCAATTTGATCAACATAAATTCTACCATTAGAATTATGTCCAAAAACCCTCAGTGACATTGACAAGATAAATAATAAGCACATTCATGAAGAAATAATAGGAGCACAACCAAATGGTAGCTATAAATATTAAAAGACATAAGATGGCACAAAAAATGGGCATGATAACCCCATCCATTTATATATATTTCCTCATATAAGTTACTGACAGATTTGAGAACATTAGCTCAAAAAATAAAATAAACTTTTAATAGGTAGTCCTCATTAAGAAAATTCCTACTAAATCCTAACCCAATTATGGTATAAGAAACTCAAAAAGGGACCCAATTTAGGGTAACCTTTTACTCATGGCTAGTTAATAGCCAAAAAGGACACCATATTTATGAAATAAATAAGTATTTATAAAAAGGTGACCTTGAGCATATAGATGTAGTCCCATCTCCTTTAGGTGCCCTTAAATCCAAAAAAAATGAAACAAACCCAAAGAGATTTGTCCAAAATAACACTAGATTTAAAAAATAATGATCCTTTGAGGGGGTTATTCAAGCAACCCAACATTGTCAAATAAAATTATTATATCCATCCCCATGTCTTGAATAATAGAAAAAGGGTGGCTAGTAATCTGAGGTATCATAAATAAAGGACAAGTGCAAGGGACATTGATAGAGAATCATATAATTTACATCCCTCTTCCTCTTCAAAATTTATATTAACAAGGAAGACCCACTTGATATGGATGCCCCAACTAGATGTGATGAAACACATAATTTAATTATAAAATATAGATATACCTACATTAAATAGACTAACATAAATGCCCATCTCACCACTGCATGTATCCCCATGCTTATATGTACACTACAAAGGGAAAATTTTAATTCCAAGCATGAGCAAGGGATGTAGGCTCCCTCCATCTGATACTAAAATACACTCTTTAAGCATAAGATGAGAACTAACTAAAATTAATTATATATAAAATGCCTGCAAAGGATCTTGCCAACATCTTTGTTTGTGTGGATATTAATACGTGATAGAAAATAATGAGACTCATAAGGTTAGTCCTTTAAGATAAACTATTGAAAATTAAGAGTGGAAAAAATTCTAGAAAGATACTAAGACCTACTAGTAACTCAAAAATAGTTGTTTAGATCATAGCTCTCAATTTTACATGCTTCTCAAGTTTAAATATGATTATATACAGTGAGACACACCCAAAAAAATTTAAATAAGAGAATCATTGTACACTCAATATTATATTTTAGTAGAATAAAAAGTCTAAGGAACTTTACAACCTCTCAACCTAGGTGTAGATGCATCCACACCAACATATGGGCTAACTCTCAAGACATCCATTCCCAATAATTATGGCAAAAAAACTACACCAGTAAGAATACAAAGCTATGATAGTAAGTATGACAATGGCCAGTATTCTCATGAACACTAGAGGACATTCCCTAACTACACATCATGCTACTTGTCTACATGAGAGAAAAAATAAATTTCCTCAAGCAGATTAAGATAGACTAAATCAGACACTATATAACCATTCAAGCAAGGCTTGTAATTTTACTAGGATAATGGTTAGTTTCCACAAGGTGTCATGGTTAGTCTCCAAAATGTGAGTTGAGGAGCTTCTCTAAGAACATTGAAAATAGATAAATAAGGAAGGACCACACCCAAATGGACAAAAAGGTTTACAAGGAGAGAAGAGGGGAAAATATTCAAGTTAGCTTTTGAAAGGTCTCATCAAAACCAGGGTTTGAGGACATGCCTTTCATCCTAACAATCCCTTGAGAACATGGTTCTCTAGTTTAGGGTTTTAGAAAATTAAAACTACTTATAAAATCCAATGGATAAGTTCAAACTACATAAAAAATTTTACAAAAAAAACCAAGCAACTCTGTTCCCTCAACAAGTTTCCATTCCAAAACTTAAAACTACACATGAATTTCCAAAACATCGTCATAGTCATTTGTTTTTACTCTTAATCAAGCTATTATCTTGGAAAATCATAAATTTTGGTCAATGTTTTTTAAGGTTATATACATAAGCACTAAACACATCACATAGAAATAAAAACAAGGTTCCAAAAGTAGTTAAAATATTAAACAAGTATGCACCACAAGATTAAATATCAACATTGATAGGGACTTCAACAAGCTGAAAAAATATGACAATTCCAAAAATAATGTGTAGCTTAGATAAAAACTACCCAAAAAAATGTTAAGTAAGAGGCTCATAAGAGCAACTACAATCCTTTAAAACCAACCTTGAATTCTCATCATGACCACACGGTAACAATGTGCCACCATTTTTCTAAGGTGAGTATCTAATATTTGTTTAAGATAAATGTTCATATATTATACCAAGTATCATAAAGATAACATGATTAGTTTTCCACAAGACTACCAAACTATGGTTAATCTAACTAAAAAAAATGTAGGCATAGAAAAACATGTCCCCTTTACTCAAATAGGCACTTGTTTCATGATATTACCTATTTCCCACAATTGTTTTATCCCATCAGAATGGTCTTAACAACAATCTTAGATGAATTCCAAAGTAAGTTCTATATATTAAGGCAGACTCCAACATGTATTAATTTATTCCCATTCTCAACATGGTATTACCATCTTGTCTATCTTATATATTAGCACCTCACTTAATATGAAAGTTTAATATTGTCAAATTTGTCTCTTAGAAAATAGAACATGTATTCCCATAACAAAGACTAAATCACTATTTCAAATCCAAATATAACTTCCAAATCATGCACTATAGACAATAACCCCAAACAGGTGGAGCTATAAGCTATAATCACTAAAATAATATGAGACTTTGACTAATAAATCACACTATATTGATAATATATCCTTAGTTATGATCCAACTAGAATGCTCAATTACATTAAAACTTACTAAAAAAATTACATCCTTCATGAACTAAGTGGTCCTTTACACTGTTATCCCCAAAAAAATGTCACTCATTTTTGGGACAACATTTGAACTATTCTGGCCCTACAAACCAAAATTGTCTCTTCCCTTTCCAAAATTTGTTATGAGCATTCAAATTCCTCATTTTTCAAGCTTCTCAGGATTATATGGACTCTGCAGGAAAGAAGCAAGCTCTCAGCACTTAGGCAATTTCTGGATTGGTTCAACAGTTCCAAGGTTCAACACATGGGTTTTTCATTTTGTGTGGGTTTTTTCTAAGTCCCAAAGTCTAGTGGAAGCTTCCAAATGTTGTCTACTAGGACACTTTATAGTTTATTTTCAAGAAGCAGTAGAAGATGCCATGTGTCCCTTATAAAGCTTGTCGGAAGCCTCCAAGTGTCAAATTTTATAGTTCCTTCCTTTCATTTTGCTATTTTGAGTAAGGACCATGGCGGGTCTCAGGAGAATGGCTAAAGTCAATTGGAATGTTCTAAGTGTCACCATCCGTGTGATCATTAAAAGCTTTGCAGAACATGCCACGTGTCCCATTAAAACTCAGCAGAGCATGACATGTGTCTACATCCACATTTCAAGCTTCAAAGCTTCTTTCAAAAAGCTTCTCTCAAAGTTCCATGGAGGGCAACAAGTGGCAATGATGGAGGGTTTCAACATGTTTTTATAAGAGTAGTGGAACATGCCACGTATCCCTTGCAAAGCTTTATAGAAGCTGACAAGTGTCAACATCCATGGCTTCTTCCTTTTGTGACGTAAGGACTACGGTGGACCCCAGGTGAATTGCTATGAGTCAAGCGGAAGCTGCCAGGTGTCATCTGCTGAGACACATTATGATTTGTTTCTCAAAGAAGTAGAACTTGCCATATGTCCCATGTAAACTATGCATATCATGCCAAGTGTCAACATTTGCATGAATCCAAGTGAGTCCTAATGTTTCTATATTGTTTCTAAAGCCTAGCAGAAGCTGCCAGGTGTCATCTTTTGTAGGACTCTCAAGGGGTGTCTAAAGATGCTATAAGTTAAGCAGATGCTGCCATGTGTCCTCACCTATTTCACAGTGGAATACGCCACATGTCACTTGTTGAGATCAGTGAAAAGTAGCCAAAGCAAGTGAGAAAGACATGAAGGGATTGCTAAGAATGATGATGGACCTGAAGATGTCAAATTTATGGCAATGAAGTGTCTGTTGATCTTTATAGGCTTAAGTGTAGACTTGAATGCTTTCCAAGGCATTCAAAGACCTTCAAGGCTAAAAGATGAACCACCTGAGAGGAAGAACCAAAGGAACCAGAAAGGGGAAAAGATAGCTCGAGGGCTCAAATTGTAGTAGGAAAGGGGGAAGATCAGAAATATCTATGCAAAATTTATTCCAGTAGGTGGATCAGTCCACAAAGTAGATATTAGAACCTACAAACATTGAAGGCACAACCTATTTTTCTCCTTTTTATTAAAGGTGAAGTGAGTAGCTACGTAGATATCAGGTGATAGGCTAGATGATTTAGGCCCAAGAGAAGACATTCAAGATGAATCAACATGCCATAGTTAAGGCGGCTGCCCTGCTCTAGCATGACCCTCTTTGACAAAATTGGAAATGCATTCAAGGCATTGAATGCATCATGGGCTGCTCTGTGGAACAAAGTGCCAAGCCTTTCTTGGATGCTATATATTGTAGTCTCTTATGTCATTTTAAGATAGATCTTCCCGATCACAGAAGCAAAAATCTACCCAAATTGAAAGGTGAATACTGAGACTTGGAGCTCAAATTGTTGTTCATATTATTTTATCTGAATGAGAAAGCAAGTTACTTATAGACTTTGTGCTGTTATAGCTTGTGCCATTTTAGGAGATTGTTCTTATGTCTATCTTCTAGACGCATTCTTGTTTATTTAATCTAAAAAGTAGAATTAGTGGAAGTGATAAGGAAGATGTCCTAAAGTCAGTTACTTTTAGACTTTGTGTTATTATAGTTGTCTTCAGTGTGTGTTTATTTTCTATTTCTATGTTGATGATTCTAGGATGACTTTGTGCCCCCATTATCCTTTGTATCTCACTCTTTGGGCAGCTGAAGTGGAGACTTTGTGCTACACTTCATTCTATCGGTTATTGCACCTTGTTACCAGTCACTTATCATACCTGAAAGAACTCATGTTGTTTCTTGTAAGAACACTTCTAAAAGAAGAGAAGTGCCTTCAGTGTTTTCACCAAGATTTTCTCCTTTGTTTGTGAACATCATCTCTAAAAGAAGAGAGATGGATGGTGTATCCTACCCCTGAGTGTTATTTTTAGCTTATATATATAGTATATAGCTCCTCATAGTTATTAGGGAACCTCCCCTTGATGAGAGGAGAGATTTGTCCCCTGTTGATGTAGTAAACCTGCACACCTAGCCGACCAATCTCCCTATGGTATGGTGAAGAGACCTATTTTGCTCACCAGTTAGCTGGTTGACAAAATATTCACCCAACATACACAACACATTCCCATGAGCACCATTTATAGTATTTTACCAAAGTTTAGCACCAATAAGTCTAGGTCAACTCCCACACTTTAGGATTACATATTAAATAAGATTATTTTAGGGTAAACAAGAAGGATTTCATGAATAATAAATAATAATTATAATCATTGGAGGATAGGTTCATCAACCCTAAGCTATTTTACTTCCAATAAATTCATTGCATTCAAGATAAAATCACTAGTAACAATGATGTCAAGTTTTGTGATTGTGCATCTCATCAAATGTTGACCATCCCAGTCATGCTTACCTAGAAGCTACATATTATAAAACCATCATAACCACTCATAAAACAACCTTTGATACCCTTTGGAAGTCAAATTTTTCATTAATCATACCATTATTTAACAAAACATCATAAATTTTTCTCAATCCAAGATTTTAAAGAGGCAAATAAGTACATCTTGACTTTTAACATGTCTTGGTCAATGTTCACCAAAGAAAAAAATCAAATAATATAAGGATAAAATATTTACACAACATACTATAATATCCCAAAGGTCTAACCAAAAGGGTTCATGAACAATAAGAGAGACCTTGCTCAACACTATACCACAACTCATATATTTCATGTTTCTAGTTCTATCCTCACATGTCAAGGTGGGCGGGAAAGGGTATATTGATTCTTTATGAGTGGTTTATTCCACACTAAATAATGGATTTTGACCCTACTTGAGGTCACATATATAAGCCTTGATCAAATTTAGAGCAACCTAAAAGTGGAATAATTGAAATATTCATATATCAAATTTTATAACTATGAATCAATTGATCCATCACATACCAAAGTTTATTTTCCTAACAAATCATGACACAAATTAGACAAAAATGTAGAATGTTTTATAGGTCACCATTATTAACAATATGTTGTGATATCCATGCATATGACTTATAATGTAATACATTAGGTGGAAAATATTGTGTGTTGGGCACAAATTTAATCGATATGGTTCGAGGTAGGAAATGGGTTAAATATTACATTCGCAAGCTCTAATCATGATAATGCTAAGGTGTTATTTCTCTCTATAACATTACTTTAAAATATCAGGCTTATGCATGGGTTATAACATTATTTAGTATTTATTAAAGCATCAAATTCTATTTTTAAGATAATGCTTTCACTTTAAAAATTCACTTAATTCATATTTTTATTGAAGGGGGAATATACAAATCCTTTAGAGTAATTTTTGTATTATTTGGTATCGATGATTGAAAAAATCATCTTTCTTTAGATTAGTGCCAAAGATTAAGGGATGTCCATTCTACCAAATTCTCTTGGCAGTTAAACCCAACCTCATCCCTTTTTGGTATTTAGTGGGATTTGTACCTTGATGGATGGTGTGACAATGAAATTTTACCATCATTTACACCATTGAATTTTTAAATATAATTTATAGTGGTAATTCACTTAGAAAATTTAAATAATAAAAACCACCAATTATTAAGGGATGAACTAATTCAGATAAAGGATTTAAATAATAGTATAATGCATATTTGAAAAAATATCAAATTATGCAAGTCAACATCAAATTATATCATAGCCGTTGAATAAAAAATATATGGGCCCTCTATTCAATAGAAATCTGAAAATAGCCCTAAAATTTTTATAATTTTTTAAAAAATGATTCCTTAATACCGCTTATCATTTTATGCATTACAAGAAGGATTTGTCTATAGGTGGAAGATAATGGAGGAAGGAAAATATATGCCATGCCTCTTCTCTTACATCCAATTTTCCTCTATTTCCATTTATTTTCAAGCTAGATTTTGTTTTTCTTATTTCTTCCTTCTATAGTTACAAGTTATATATATATTTTTTAAATTTAAATTTATAGATAGGTTTTTCATAAATTTGTTTATGTTTTCTTTGTTTAAGGTTAGATATTGTATCCAAAGGGATATAAGTATTCACACAATTTCATATCTTTTGAGATTATATTTAAAACCCAACACTTTGGGGTTTGTGTATAGAATAAGAATAATCTACTGGCATCGTGGGGATGTTATTTTCCCACATCGATATATTTAATCTCCTTTTTTTGCCATAATAACTCTTATTTCATGTTGAATTAGCATGAAAGGCCTATAGTTTCCACATAAGTTTAACCCTTAATTATTTTGTATTTATTTGAAGGTGACCTTGCCTTTATAGCCTACAAAAAGGTGGATGGGATGAATCCCATTTAATGTTTAATAGCAGTTGAGTAATGATGTCCTAGTTGTAATGATTGTGTTTATGTTTTAAGAATGGTTGAGATTCACATATTGGCTACAATAGTAAAAAAGGATGGTGTGGTTTTTCATTTCCACCTCCCAAACTTTGGTTGGGGGATGTAAATGTTATCCCCTATGCTCCTGTTAAAGGTAGTTGGATGTAGAAGCAACAAACTACCTCCCTTCCAATTTTTTTTAATAACATAGATTAGGCGTATTCCAACCCTCTTCCTCTTCTCATATTTTTATATGATTCTTATGGGTGGGAAGGGGTGTGTGTTACAATATTATTATTTTTATTATAATAATAACAACACTTTTGTTAATGTGTGCATGTGTGGGGTGGGGGAGGTATCATCTATAGATAGGAAAATAGAGGCATGCTTAATACTCTGTATTTGTTTTTCCCTCTCTTTTTATATATTTAATTATGCAATAAAATAAGTCTTGCCTAGAACTATGGGAAACTATATTTTATATTCAAATAAAGGCATATTCATTTTATTCACTAGAGATGTTTCCATTTCACTTTCTTAGCTATAGGAACCCTCATTTCATATCAACAAAAACTTGGAAAAAATAGAATAATATTATATTTAATACATTCTATTACTTAAGTTAAAGAGACCCTATAACAATGTAAAAATTATAACCTGATAAGATAAAAATCAATATTTTCTTCTTTTTTTTTTGCTTTTTTAGAAATAATTTCATAAATATTCTAGTAAGTAAAAACCTAATAACACCTTGATCTCTTGATGTTGCAACCTAGTCTCCAGTACCACAATGTAATGCCTCTATTAACACCCTACCCTAAATGGGTTAGAACTCTATTAACACCCTACCCTTAATGGGTTAGAACAAGGATATGTTTTTATCTATATATGTAATTTCATGAGCATGTAATGAATTGGGAGCAACTATAAATGAAATAAAAAATAATTTAGTCATTTAGGAAAATTAAACAACATCAATCATTGGTTTCATTTGTTTTCATATTCCAATTCTTAGTAAAAATAAATAAATAAAATAAGAAACTCTCTAAGGTTGGAAAAGACTCAATCTCTATTTAAAAATAATTAACTACATTGAATCAAAGTTCAAGTTCTTTTCCAATCTTTATTACAGAATACAATTTCTTTTCTAGTGAACAATCTAATTCTCTTTCCAACTTTTCCAACAACTAAGATATAATAAAACCCATTTATTTTAGTAATAATATAAATACAAGATAGAATATTTTCTATGAAAAAAATAATCACATTTTTTTCCCAATGCTTAAAATAAAAAACCTAGATCTTTTACTCTCCAATATTTTTAGCATTAAAAACACATAATTTTAATGCATAAATGTCCCACATAAACCCTTGAGCCCAAGGGGTTTCCCAAATACCCAAAACTCAGGAAAAAAGTTACAAGCATAATGGATTAAGTTTATAAAATAATCAAATAGTAAGCAACCAAACACAAATCTAGTGGGTGGTCTAATTACTTGAGGAATATCGTAATAAGATGGAAACATACAAATTCAAGAATTAATATTTTCATAAATAATAGCAAACATAATTTTTAGGCATTCAACTTTTACTATATAAAAACCTTATGGGAAATTAGCACCCTACTCAGGCCAAAAGCTTCACCTAATCCCCTTAAAATAACCCTAAGTATAGGCCTACCATCACAATACTTACACATACATCAAGACTCAGTTTATGCATATTTTTTTAACACAATAACATCAATTTAACCCAATTTTCAACACAATAAAACCTATTTTTCACAATTTTCCATTAGATAACAAGGTACATATCCTAAGGAAGGAAAAATAGTTGTAAGGTTCCACATCTTTCTATTGTATGTTTAAATTTTACTACAACCATATACTCTCTTCCATATTCATTACCTTTTACTACCCCCAATAAAAAAGGAGATATGCCATAACAATATTGTAGCCAAAAGATGAGTGAGTTGTTAAATTTTATAGCCAATCATTAAGGGATGAGTCATCTCCATGTCATGTACCTCAACCACTCCCAATCATCCTATAAGGGTTCATTTTTAGGTAAAGGGATACCTATAAAGTCCAAATGGAATACATAAAAAGGCACCACTAATTGATCCAATGAAAATTAAATAAGATAAATGTATGAAATTGATATTTTTAGGTTACTAGGCAATTCATGTTCCAAACTTTGTGCATTAGGTCCACTTCACACACTTGGTTAAAATTTGATTATATATGTTATATCAAGGGGTTTACAATTCAAATGAAATGTTTTCCATGGAACTTTGTGGTCCTTATACACATGGATTAGTTGGGTCAACATTATTTATGCTAAGAATATGGTCTTTGTGGCATGCTCATGATTAGGAATGAGTCATTGGGTCCATGATAAATCTCACTAGTATTATGTTTACATAATAAAACATCCATAAAATATAAATGTGTGGTATATTAAATGATGGTAATCAATGTATCTACAATGTGGTCATATAAATATGTGAATCTTGCCATAGTCACATGATCCAATATACATGCATCCTATTCCATATCCATAATTGAAATACCCAAATTTTAATCCTTCAATCCCATCATGGAAATATAATCCAAGATATATGTATTTCAATTAAATCACATGAAGAGTAACCAACATGCATCCATTTGGGCTCGAAGTTCAATTTCCAACGTTTCATTGCATTTTCCATTTTATCCATTCATTGTTTAATTTTATAGTTTAGCATAGGGAGGAGAGTCATCATGAATCCCTTGACCCCCACCAAATATTTTTATATTTTACCTTTAGATTAAATTATATACAATATGAATATTGCTTTTGAAGAATAAAAGAGGGAGGGGAGTCATCTTACAACTCCATACCCAAACTCAGTCATCTCCTTCTTCAGTCTAGAGTTTAAAAATGTATATATTTCCTTTAATAAAGTGGGATAAGAGTCAATAATGGATCCATAACAACCTACTCTACTTTGGATCCTATAATAACCAACACAACTCCTAGGCCCTAAGTTACTTCTAGGCTTAAAAAATTACTACATGGTAGTAGATATAACATGACCACTAGTACATGTAATATGAGTAGTAACCAAATAAAACATGTGAATTAAATAGTGAAAGTCACCATGGAGAATTTCATGAATAATTTGAGGCCAATATCAAAATGAATCACTTAGATAGTCCATACAGAGTTAGATAATACATCAAGATAATGAATGTCCATCAATATATGTCTAAAATTTGTAGAAAACATGAAAAATATAACCATGTAGAATAAATATCACACATTTAATAATACCATACCCATACATATATGTGTCTCAATCCAAAATTTATATCTATGAACTACATATAAAATCATATCACATCAAAGAGATAAAAATTACATTCTATAATGTGGTAAAAACAATGCAAATTTTAATTCATAATGGGAGCTAACATCACTAGAGTTATATTAATATGCATGAATGGTGATATGTTACTAATAACATAGATAATCAAAATGTATGTAGTCAAACATATGTCTATTTTGAAGATAATTAGATTTATCTCCTCAAGTGTCTATAAATCTCATAATAATTTGAATAGAGAATCATCTTCACATATCTTAATGAGGTCCATAAAATCAAGTAGATCAACATAATTTATAAAACCAATATAAATTTCATAATTATATTATGTCTAAAACCCTCATTGACATTAAAATATCAATACTAAGTTAATAATGAATAAATACTAGCTAAAAAACTTGATGGCTATAACTATTGAAAAATAGGATGATGTGTAAAACTAGGCCTTACATACTCACCCATATAGAGACTTCCTCCTTGAAGTCACCAATTGAATTGGGAACATCAACTCAAAGAATGAAGGTAGACTCTAAGAAGTGTTACTCAAAACTAATTGTCCTACTAAATATTACCTTAATTGTAGTCAAATAAACTCAAAAGGGGACCCAAATCAAGGTATTCATATACTCATAGCTATTCAATAGCTTGAAATGGTTCTATACTAATAGAACTAGGAAGTGTGTTTCCAAAGGTGATCTTTAGTTTATGGAGGTAGTCCCATCTCCTTAAGGGGTGATTGAATGTATTACAAAGTGAAACAAACCCAAAGATCTTGGTTAAAAGTAACACCATATTTAAAATATAATGACATTTTGATGGGGTGAGTCTAAAAATCCACCATTATTAATTAAAAATATTCCAATAATATTAATGACCTCTAATATAAAAAAATGGTGAGTGATAAAGTGTGCCACTATAACCAACCTTCATATTCACCCTAATGACATCATAAATAAAGGTTAATTGGAATGGACATTGATAAAGAAATACAAACTTGGATTTTGCTTCCTTTCCATAATCTAGAGTAACAAGAAATACCCACGTATGTTTATTTCCTTTATGGATATGATGGAACACTACGTATCTTAGTTGGGAAAAAATGATATCCCTTCATAAATTAGACTAAAAAAGATAAGCATATCACCTCTACAAACATCCCTATGCTCCTAGATTATCTAAAAGGGGAACTTTATGAGTCCAAGAATGATCAAGGGATGCATGATCCCCAAATCTGAGAGTGAATTACATTTTTTAAGTTCAAGAGGCTAGTTATCTAAGAGAAACTATTTACAAAATGCCTACAAGGACTCTACCTAAGTACAATGCTAAATTAGAGATTAAGATGTGCTAAAAAATATTGAGACTCTAAATGTTAGTCCTTTACTTATAACTTATAACAATCAAGATTTGAAAAATCCTATAAGCATACCAAAAACTAATGGTAGATTAGAAGGAGTAGTTGAAGTCACAACTCTTGAGCTTCCATGAATTTCAAGTCAAAATTGAATCTCATGGATTATAATCACCCACAAAACCTTTAAAAAGAGCATTGATGTACACTCAAAATGCTCCTTCAAAGAGTAAAAAATTCTAAATTACTTTTGAGCCTCTCAAAATAGGTGTGGGTGTGACCGCAAAGCAAAGCAACAAACATATAGTGCAACTCTAGAGGTATTGTCACTTGTAACTTGTGGCCAAATAAATATATATTAGATAATAAGAATGTGTGATGGTAAGGATTCCAACTTACTATCATGATCGCTATAGAACCTTCTTGATTTTCACCTCATAATACTTTTATTCTTGAGAAAAAAATGTAATGTCCTCAAGGAGACTAAGATACACTAAACCAGGCACTATGGAACCATCAAAACAAGGCTTGCAATATTACAGGGATAATGGTTAGATTTTACAAGGCACCATGGTTAGTCTCTTTAATGTGGTCTAGGACGATACCATAAAAAAACCAAGATCACATAAATAAGGAAGGACTAAACTTGAATGAATGCCAAAGTTAAAAAATAGAGAATAGGGTAATATATGCAAGTCACCTTTTGAAATTTCCTCAACAAAACCTAGGTTTAAGGATATATATTTCATTATAACAGTACTTTAAAAACATGGTTCTCATGTTTAGGGTGTTAGATAGGTAAAACTACTTATAAATTCCATGATCAGGATACATAATTTTAAAACCCTAGTGGCTAAGTTCAAACTCCATAAATGGGTTTGCAATGAAAACCAAAAAACTCTATTCCATTATAAAGATTCCATGCTAAAAATCAAAATTTCATAAAAAAATCCAAAAAAAAGGGTGATATTTCATACATAACATCCTCACAATATTTAAAATTCCCTTTTAATAAAGATATTAGTTGGAAAAAATCCCCAAATAGTCAATATTTGGAAAGGTTTTACTCACAAAATTTAGAAAAATCATGTGAATATCAAAAAATGGTTTCCATGGGTAGATATTTTTTTTAGAAAGTATGCACTACAA
The DNA here is from genome assembly GCA_037957365.1 of Torreya grandis. Classification (NCBI taxonomy): domain Eukaryota; kingdom Viridiplantae; phylum Streptophyta; class Pinopsida; order Cupressales; family Taxaceae; genus Torreya; species Torreya grandis. Next base: position 3,913,177 of record JARHVA010000070.1, on the reverse strand, counting down.
GATTAAATATCAACATTGATAGGGAATTAAAAATATGACACAAGGAATAAGTCCCATAATAACACATAACTTAGATAAAAATATATTAGAAAATAAGGGTTAAGCAAGAGGCTCACAAGGGAAACTAAAATTCACCATATATTATCATTAGTACCACAAGGAAAAAAGTGCCACAATTTATCTAAGGTGAGTATCTAATATATATTTAATATTAGTCTTCATATATTTCACCAAGTAACATAAAGATAACATGATACCTTTTCTACTAGGTTACCAAAATGTGATCAACTTGACAAAAAAAAATGATGCAAGTATAGTAAAACATTGCCCCTTTAATCAAATATGCATTTGTTTCATGACATTACATATCTCCCATTAAAATTTTAACCCATATTAAAGGCATTATTAAAATCTTATATGAATCCAAAAGTTAACTATTTTTAATTAAGGCGTAAAACAACATGTATTTAATCATTCACATGCTCAAGAGGTACTACCATCTTTCCTAAATTCTAGATTAATTCCTCACTTAGGGTAAAGGTTCGGTAATATCACATATAATTTATAAAACACAAAATAATAATGCCCATAAAATGGGATATTTAACTTAGCACACACAAATATAACTTACAAATCATGTACTATCAATAACAATAACCCCAAATGGGGGGAGCTATAAGCTAAAATAACTAAAAATCTATGATTCCCTAACAAATAAAACACACTATAGTGAGAATAGATCCTTACTTGTGATCCAAAACACAAATTTCCAATTGTATCATTTAATCGAATGATAAATTAATAAACAATTCAATCTTTCACTAAGCTAAGTGTTACTTGACACAACACATTCAATGAGCACCATTTTGGGTTTTTCCCCTAGGTTGGGACAACCCAAATTAGTCTAGGTCAACTCCTACACTTTAAGATTCCATCTTCAACAATCTCATTTCAAAGGCAAGAAAATACACATAAATAAAGACTCTAATAATAATAAATAATAATTATAATCATTGGAGGTTAAGCTATCTTACTACTAATAAACAAACTGTATTCAAGCCAAAAACATTAGTAATGTTGAGATCAAGTTTTTTGACTGAGTATCTCATCAAATGTTGACTATTCAATGTTGAGTGTGGAGCCCTTTGGGGCTATCACGTGACCATAGGAATAAATTTTGGGGGCCTAAAGAGTTCCAAGAATGTGGGGGGTATATTTTTCATGTTTTCCACAAGTGAGTGGAATATTCCTTGTATTCCTAATTTCTATGTATTCCATATTTCATGGAGTTAGTTGGTAGATGCCTTTTCCCATGTTGACTTCCTTGTTTTGAGGAAGATAAATTTTTTTTTTGGAAAAGGGAACTCCTTCCTTATTGAGTGGAGTTGGTTGAGATCACATGTTTTTGGGAAAATGTGCCCTTAGAAGGTGGAGAGATGAATATGGAAAATTCCTCCTTGGGAGAGCTTTTGGATAATCTTGATGAGGTGAAGGAGGGTTGTCACATGTTGGATAATGTTTATATTGGATAAGCATTGCATATTTTCTCCTCCTTTTATGGATTTTCTTCATTTTCTTATATATATAGGGTGTGGTGTGGCCTTTAGAGGTTGATGGTTTATTTTCAAGGTGTGGCTTTCATGATAAGAGTCAAAATGCAAGTGTTCATTATAGGGTATGGTTTAGTAATTTGTGAGATACAACATTTCACAAGTGTAGGTGAAAGTGTATATTTTTGTGCAACATTTTCTACATGATATTTTTCTATCTCTATGAGAGTTCATTGTCATTTTGTTTTAGATTACTTATTTATTTGAGAACTTTCATTGGTGGATGTAGCCCACATTGGGTGAACCATATTAGATCTATGTTATCTGTATTATTATTATCTTACTCTCATTTATGCTTTCATATTAATGGTGAATTAAGAAACTTTTTCATGATGCATTTTATTTCATATCTTTATATCTAGTTTATGGTAATAGTATATGTAGATTTAGAAGTGTTTTATTCCTAACAACTAGTATTAGATAAATTGGTTGTGTGTTTTGTTGAAGTGGTAAATCAAAGGAAGGCTATTAGCTTAAGTGGGAGCTATGGGATAAGAGATCAGATTCAGATTTGAGAAGTTTGATGGTAAGCATTTTGGTTTGTGAAAAATGTAGATGAAGGATTACCTATATCAGAAGGAACTTCAACTCCTCTTGGAGGGGAAATGAGGATAACTTGTAAGTATGAGTGATGCATATTGGTCATTACTTGATAGGAAGGCATTAGGAGCCATACGGTTATCCCTTACATCTTCTATTAAATTTAACATTAAAGATCAAATAACTACAAAGGATCTCAAGGATAAATTTGGGAATTTATATAAGAAACCTTCAGCTTCAATAAATTTTTTCTTATAAAAAGATTGTTTAACATGAAAATGTCTAAGAATGGTTCAATTGATAATCATCTTAATGATTTTAATACGATTTTAAGTATTCTCACTTTAGTTGGAATTAAGTTTGATGATGAATTTAGAGCTTTGCTAATCTTATGTTCTTTGCCTGATAGTTGGGATAGTTTGGTTATGGCAATAAGTAATGTAATCCCTACCAAGGGAAGCTTGAATTTTGAGGATGTTGTAGGTGTAATTATTAGTGAGGGGATGTGAAATAAAAGCACTGGTGAATCATATTCAATTCATGATTTATCCATTGATATTATAGGGAGGCAAAAGGACAAGAACAAAGGCAACTGAGGAAAGTCAAAAGGTAGATCTAAGTCTAGATCTAGATCCAAGATGATATGGTGGCATTATGGGAAGAGTGGACACTCAAAGAAATATTATTGGTCACTTCAGGATAAGAATACCAACAAGGAGGAAATGAATGAGGTAAATGTGACATTAGGTAAATCATGCCAAGATGTCTTAATTCTTTCTATGGATAGTTTTTCTAAGTCTTGGGTATTAGATTTAGGGGCTTCTTTTCATGCCACCCCACATAAGCATTATTTTACTGATTATGTTCAAGAGAATCTAGGACATGTATATCTTGGTGATGATGAACCATATGAGATAGTAGGGAAAGGTTGTGTTCAATTTATGATGCAGAATGAGAACATATGGATCCTTAAGGATGTTAGACATATGCCTATGTTGAGATGGAATTTGGTTTTAGTGGGGTAATTAGGTAGTGAGGGATGTTCAGTATTATTTACTACAAATTCTTGAAAAGTTACCAAAGGTGCTCTTATGATCTCGAGAGGTAAGAAAGAAGGTACCTTGTATTTGAATAATAGTGTTAATTCTATTAATTTAGTTTTTGTAGATGGAGATGCAACTATGTGGTACTACAAGCTTGGTCATAAGAGCCATAAGGGCATGTAGCTCTTACTAGATAAGTTGCTTGGATTAAAATACATAGATCTAGACTTCTATGAAAATTGTGTGTACAAGAAATAGAAGCGGGTTATGTTTTTGAAGGTTGGACCCGCAAAGAAAGATCAAAAATTAGATATGGTACACTCAAATATATGGGGACCAGCTCAGGTATCTTCTATTGGTGGATCCAATTATTATGTTACTTTTATAGATGATGTAACTAGAAAATTTTGGGTTTATTGCATTAAAAAAAATTGATGTATTTGACAGTTTTAAGAAGTGGAAATCCTTGGTTTAGAATGAAATAGATCTCAAATTAAAATTTCTCAGATTAGATAATGGAGGTGAGTATTGTAGTAATGCTTTCTTTGATTATTTTTCTAATAATGGAATCTGTAGGCAAAGGATGGTTCTAGGAACTCCATAGCAGAATGGGGTATTTGAAAGGATGATTAGAACAATAATGGAATGTGTTAGGAGCATGAGGTTACATGTAGGGTTGCCTTTATAGTTTTGGGTAGAATAAATTAGCATGATAATATATTTGATTAACATAGGACCTTATATACCTTTAGATGGAGGCATTCTAGAATAAGCTTAGTCTGGTAAGAATGTTTATTATTTTCTTAGAGTCTTTGGATGTGAAGCATTTGCTCTCATCAATTAAGAGGATAGGACCAAGCTAGAATCTAAATCAAAGAAATGCACATTTGTTGGTTATGGTGAAGATGACTTTGGTTTCCATTTATGGAGCATTAAAGATAGGAAAATATTTTGGTCTAGAGATTTAGTCTTTAATGAAAAATTCATGTATAAGGATCAGTTGCAAGAACAAGATCAAGAATAGAAAGAGTACATAGTATTGGATGATATTGTAAGTATCTAATGATTCAGTTCAGGAACCTTCTACACAAGGACCCCAAACTCCTATGGTAATAAGGTCTTCTAAGGTAAGAAAAGCACCTGAACATTTTTGTCCTTTAAATTATTTATTACTCACTAACAATGGCTAGCCAGAGTGTTATGAGGAAGCAATGCAGGTAGATGCCAAGTTGAGATGGGAACAAGCCATGGATGAAGAGCATAGATATCTCATGGAGAACCAAACATGGGATTTAGTTAGGCTGCCCAAAGGCAAGAGTGTATTTCTAAATAAGTAGATCTTCATAATCAAAGAAGAGGATGAAGGGAGAAAATGGTATAAGGTTGGGATGGTGGTCAAAGGGTTTACACAAAAATTAGGTATTGATTTTGATGAGATTTTTTCTCTTATTATAAAAATGAATTCTATTAGGATTGTTCTTGGTTTAGTTGCAGTTGAGGATTTTCATTTAGAAAAATTAGATGTGAAAATTGCTTTTTTTCATGATGATTTGGATAAAGAGTTGTATATCAATCAGCGATAGGGTTATGAGGTCAAAGGGAAGGAGAATTGTGTATAGACTAAAGAAGAGCTTGTATGGCCTAAAATAAGATCCATGGTAATGGTACAAGAAATTTGACTATTTTATGTTGGAAAAAGAATATTAAAGGTGTCATTCTGACCATTGCATGTACATCAAATATTTTGATGATGGTTCCTTTATTATATTATGCTTGTATGTCGATGACATGCTAGTTGCAAGAAAGAAAATACAACATATTAATATGCTAAAGAAATAGCTTAGTGACTCATTTTATATGAAGGATTTGGGTGATGCAAAGAAAATCCTTGGTATGAGGATTTATCATGACAGGAAGGAGAGGAAGTTGATCTTATCCCAATCAGAGTATGTGAAGAAAGTCTTGGAAAGGTTTAGCATGTTGGATGCTAAATATATTGGTACTCCTTTGGTAGGCCACTTTAAATTATCAAAGGAGTAGTGTACAAAGATAGAAGCTAAAAATCTTAGGATGTCCAAGGTACCTTACTTGTCGGTAGTTGGTAGCTTAATGTATGTCATGGGTTGTACTCAGCTAGATATTGCCCAAGCAGTGGGAGTTGTGAGCAGGTATATGAGTGATCCAAGTTATGAACATTGATAAGAAGTGAAATGGATTCTTTGGTATTTGAGAGGAACCATTGATTTTGCATTATGTTATGGTGGATCAAATACCACTTTACATGGTTATGTAGACTCATAAATGGTAGGGGATATTGATATCAAGAGAAGTACAATAGGATATATATTTAATATTGAAGATACAATAGTTAGTTGGACTTATATGATACATAAGGTTGTGTCTTTATCAACCATAGAGATAGAGTATGTTTCTACCATGGAGGCTAGCAAGGAGATGATTTGATTACAGGAGTTGTTTCAAGAGTTGGGGTATGAGCAAGAAGTTGGGAGACTACACAGTGATAGTCAGAGTGTTATTCATTTAGCAAAGAACTTTGATTTCCACTTGAGGATGAAACACATTTAGTTATGTTATCTCTTCATAAAAATAGTTTTGGAGGAGAACTTGGTGAACTTGGAGAAGATATGATGAAAAAAGTGGTCACATTGGACAAGTTGAGACTATGTTCAGATTTGATTGGCCTTAGTGGTCATGGATCAGTGATAAATTTTGTTTAGGAGAAACGATCTCCAAGTGGGAAATTGTTGAGTGTGGATCCCTTTGGGGCTATCAAATGATCATAGTAATAAATTTTGGGGGCCTAAAGAGCTCCAAGGATGTGGGGGCCATAATTTTCATGTTATCCACATGTGAGTCAAAAATTCCTTATATTCCTAATTTATATGTATTCCATATTTCATGGAGTTAGTTGTTAGATGATTTTTCCCATGTTGACTTCCCTGTTTTGAAGAAGTTAGTTGTTTTTTAGAAAATGGAACTCCTTAATTGTTGAGTGGAGTTGGTTAAGATCACATGTTTTTGGGAAAATGTGACCTTAGAAGGTGGAGAGATGAATATGGTGAATTCCTCCTTGGGGGAGCTTTTCGATAAGCTTGATGAGGTGGATGAGGGTTGTCACATGTTGGATAATGATTATCTTGGATAAGCATTGATATTTACTCATTTTGTGTATTTTCTTCATTTTATTATATATACATGGTGTGGTGTGGCCTTTAGAGGTTGATGGTTTATTTACAGGGTATGGCTTTGAGGATCATAGTCAAAGTGCAGGTGTTCATTACAGGGTGTGGTTTAGCAACTTGCGAGATACAACATTGTGCAGGTGCAGGTGAAAGTGCAATTTTTTTTGTAGCACTTTTTACAAGAGATTTTTCTATCTCTGTGATATTTCATTATAATCTTGTGTTAGATTACTAAGTTATTTTAGAACTTTCATTGGTGGATGTAGCCCACATTGGGTGAACCACATTAGATCTATGTTATTATTATCTTACTCTCATTTATTATTTCATATTAATGGTGAATTAAAGAATGTTTTTGTGATGCATTTTATTTCATATCTTTAGATCTAGTTTATGGTAATAGTAGATCTAGATTTAGAAGTGTTTTATTCCTAACATTCAAGATGTGTTTTTTAATAATCTACATATGCTAACAACATGATATCCACTCATAAAATAATCTTTGGAAACATTGAAAATTTAAATTTTATAATATTCATACTATTATTTAACAAAACATTATAAAAAATGGCTCAAGCCAAGAATTCCAACATGTAAATTAGTACATATTGATTTTTGACACAACTAGATCAATAATAGCCAAGGAAAAATTAGAGAATATTAGGCAACAAAAAGGCCAAAATACAATATAAGAACTCAAAATTACAACCAAAAGGGGTCATGAATGATAAAAAAAGACATTATTCAACACTATAACATAATTCAAATATTTCAAATTTCTAGTTCCATCCTTGCAAGTCAAGTTGGGTGGGGAAGTGTATATAAATCCTTCCAGGATGGCCAATTACACCCTAAACAAGGGATTGTGACCCCACTTGATTCACATCTATAATTCTTTATCAAACTTAGATAAACCCAAAATTGAAATAAATAATTACATCTATAAAAAAAATTTAACTTATCAATTGAACCATCACATACCAAAATGTATTGCCCAAAGAACACAAGGCTAAAATTGGCTAAAAATAGGTTTTTTTCAAAGGTTACCATTAGTATCTACATGTTAGGATATCCATGCCTATAATTTTTCATGTAAGACCATAAATAGAAAAAATTATGTTGCAAGAACAAAGGTAAGTGATATGGTTGGTGGTTGGTAGGCCACACATAACTCTCCTAAGCAAAGGGTTAAATAGTCCACTCACAAGACCTAATCATAATCATGTTAAGGTGTTATTGCATTATAGAACATTAATTTAAATTATAAAAATTATATATGGGTTATATCATGGTTAGTATAAATCAAAGAATCAATTTGTAATTTCAAGATAATGTTTGCACTTTAGAAAGTCAATTTATTTTTAAAATTAAGATATATTAAAAAACATTAAGCATTGGTTTATTTTTAATTTTTATTCCAACTCCTAGTATATAATAAATAAATAAAATGTAAAATTATCTAAGGTTAGTAGAGACCCAATCTCTATCTCAAAATAATTATCTAAAACACTATATCAAAATTTAATCTATTTTCTTATCTTTGTTATAGAATACAATTTATTTTCCAATTAACAATTTGATTCTCTTTACATATTTTTCCAACACGTAAGAAATAGTAGAACAAAATTTAATTTATTAATAATGATATGACTATGGGATAGAATATTTTGTGAGAATAACATAACCATAATGTTTTTTTTTTCATTGCTTAAATCCAAAAACACAAGTCATTTCATTTTCAATATTTTGAAGACAACAAAATGCAAATTAGAATATTTTAAAAACTCTAATCTTGCTCCATGTGTGAAAATTTAGGTGCATAAAAAGGATTTCTTGCCTCCCAGCCATATGATATAGGTATATTTGTCTCACATAAACCCCTAATCCCAATGGGGTCAATAATGACCCAAAACTCAATAAAAAAGGATAAATACATAATCACTTAGGTTTAGGAAACAACCACATAGTATGAACCAAGAAAAACTAGATTTGATAGTCTAAATACTTGGGGAATACAGTAAGCAGAGGTAAGGATTAAAATGTAGGAATTCAATTTGCATATATTATAACAAACATATATTTTAGGCATTTAACTTCTATAATATAAAAAGTTTAAGGGAAACTAGCAATAGTCCAATCAGGGCCCAAGCTCCACTTAAGCCCTTTCCAACACCCTTGAGTATAGGATTACCATAAAAATCATTTACACACAAAGAAATACCCAAATTATATACACTTTTTTAAGACAAAAACACTAACATTTTCACACTTTTTCAACACAATACCAAATTTATGCAAACCTTTCCACAAGATAAAAAGATACATATCCTAATTTTAAACAGTCCTACAAAGTTCCACTTCCTTATAGTGTATGTGTGTGTGTATATATATGTGTGTGTGTGTGTGTGTATATATATATATATATATATATATATATATATATATATATATATATATATATATATATATATAAAATTAAAATCCTCTACTCTCCACCATGTCCATTCCCTCCTATTTATTTTCAAAATAAATGAGAGATGCCATAGGAATATTATAGCCATAAGAGGAGTGGGTTACTATATTTTTAAGCCAATCATAGAGAGACATGTGTCCTCTATAGGCCATATAGACCTACCACTCAAAACAACCTAAGAGGCCTCATTTTTCAAGTAGAGGGATATTTAAAAAGTCACAATGTCACACATAACAAAGCACCACTAATTTTGGCTAATGGAAATGTAAGAGGACAAATTTATGAAATTAACATTTTTGGGCTTATTAGGCAAATCAAGTTCCAAACTTCTTCAAATTTTCCACTTCACACATATGGTTATATGGCCATTATAAATGTTCTATCAATTCTTATGTTGTACATTAACCTATGATTTTAAAATTCATGTGAAATTTTTCCTAAAGAACTATGTGGTGTTCATACACATGGCTTAGGTAGGGTAGCAAATTTTATGCTACACATATGGTTTTTATGTCGTGCTTAAGATTAGGAGTGGTTGTTTGGGTCCCATTTTTTAACTTTGAGAATCTATCACTTAAAAAATCATTACACCCATTAAAACATTCACAAAATATAAATGTACAATATAATAAAAGTTGGAAATCAATTCAACCACAATGTGGTCATAATTTTTTTTGAATCCCACCATGGTTGCATGATCTAGGATACATGCATCCCATTTATGTCCATAACTAAAATATCCATTTTCACATCCATGTGTCATGTCATGGTTGAGTAATACAAAATATGTGTATTACAAGTAAATCACAAGAAGAGGAACCAACATGTATCCCTGACATCCCTAATATCCACTCCTAACCTTTCACTCCATTCGCTATTTTCTCAATTCACTATTTTATTTTTTATTTTTATAAAGAGAGGGGATTTAGTATGCAACCCCATATCTTCCACCAAAGCTTATCATATCCTCCTCTAGTCTAAAGTATAGACAATATTCATATTAGAGATTTAATGCTTTCACAGTCCATATAGAAATTAATAATGGCTTTTTGAATAAGTGTGTGAGTTTTTCCCCTTAACATTTCAGATCACTACCATTATCCTTCATCATAAGATAATAAATTAAGGGTAAAAAATCACACATTTATTCTAAAATTCATTATTGATTAATATTCATATTGATTTTAAGAATTAAAAAGGGAGGGGAGTCAACTTGCCAATCCCTGGCCAAAGAAGGTAATCTCTTCCTCTAGTCTAAAAATCTTGCTAGAGAAATTCCCTCTTGGTTATGGTATTTTAGTCCTCATTATAGAGTATTAAAATAACTAAAAAAATTATATAAAAATGTATGTATATCAACTAATAATGAATGAGAAGAGTAAAAAATGTAACCATAAAAACCCACTCTCCTCTAGTTCCTAAGAGATCCACCACAACCCCCGAGTCCTAAGTTATTCCTAAGATTAATAGATTACCACAGAGTAGTACACATTATGTGAGCATACATACATGTTGTTTGAGGAGAACATAAATAACACATGTGTATCAAATATTACAAGCCACCATGTAAAATCACATGAATCATCCAAGGCCAATCTCAAACTAAGTCACATATATAGTTCATATAGAGTTTGGTTTCTTTGGTTTCTTGGAATCAAATTTCCCTTGCCTTATCTGTTGCTTATGGATAAATGGTGTCTAATTATATTCATGTTTGCAATGGATCTAAAAAGTGTAAATCATTATCATTGGTAAATTCTAATGACGACACAACCATTATTATTTCTTATCTAAATTTTATTCTCCAAGGGAATATATTACTAATTTATAAAGGGAGGATGAGTTCATTTGGGGTGATTCTTTTGATGGAAATTATCAAGTGCAGTTAGGATATATGAATTTGTTAAATATAGAATAAATACTAAACCCTTTGGGTAGGATTTGGCATAAAAATTTGATTCCTAAAATCAATATCTTCAATTGGTTGAGTGTTTAAAATAAAATTCTAACCTTGGATAATTAACCAAAAGAGGCTTATACATGGTTAATAGATGCATTCTATGTGAAAATGCATGGCAATTAGTGAATCATATTTTCATAGAATGTATGTTTTCTTTTGTTATGAACCCATGATATTTATTCTCTTTACTTTGTTAGTTTAGTAGTTTCTATGGATGCATAGGCTTTGTAAGTCATCCTGTGAGCATTTTGTTTTATCCCATATTCATAGGAATTAGTAGTTTCTTAGATTAGAATTCGTATATAAGTGTTGAGGCCAATGAAGGCATCCACAAATTTATTATGTTGAGCTTGCTCAAAGGAGGTTGTCCCCTTGAAGTGGCCTGTGATCAATTCAATATTTTCAAGTATTCTTCCAGATTTAATTTATGCTACTAATTCCTATTATTTTGTGCATTTTTATTAATTGTTGTAGGAGGATCCTCTCATCTTGTATCAAATAGCTTTCTAGGGTAATTTTTTTCAAAAATTCTTAACTCTATTCTACTGCATACTTCATTTCAATAATTTTTTAGAAAATATTAACTCCATTATGTTACATAACTCAATCAAGTAATTTTTTGTAATCTATTTCATATCAGAATAAAAATGTAACTGCATAACTATGGGAAGTGCTTGGTTGAAAGCCCTAAAACTCATCATGAAGAGTACCATAATAACCCAAAATTAGCTGGCCTATCAAGAGGACCTACTAGTGAAACGGGCAATGGTCCCTTCTCGATTGAATAGTTCCCTTCCATGAGGAAAACCAAGAGTTATCGCTTAGAGGTAAATCTATGGCCAATTTTTTTTTGGAGAGTAGTACTTGCTTAGATGACATTGGTGGCCAGAGTGATATTTTTAAAACCCCTAGGTAGCCATTGAAACTCAGGGTCCATTTGTATCAATTTTAGAATATTTTCAATAGACCCAAAAAAATAAATCAGTAGAGTATTTGTAGACTATAAGAGGATTTACAGGTAGATATTTGATAGAAACTAGAATCTGTAAACCATCCACATAGTATCATTAGACTCTTAAAGGACTTACCACCAAATAAAAAATAGAAAAAAAATTGTACTCTCATTTTTTAAAATATCTCTCCATATTTAGCCTCATTCATCCTCAAACTCTATTCAAACACCTAAAATTCCATTTCCTACATTTTCTTCTTTGAGGTCCCATATCCCAATTGCACTCCTAATTCTCACAAATCTCAAAATTTCCATTTTTTGTGTTTTTCCATAACTTCTATTTTTATCTATTTGCATTAAAAAAACTCCATAGTATTTATCATCTCTTTCTACTCCTTTGTCCCTCTTTGACAAATTTTCCATTTTCACTCCTAAAATTTCCCTCATTTTCATCAATCATACTCCCACTACAAAAAATTATTAAAATCCCCTTTACCCCTTTTTTTTTCCCAAATTAAAAAATTTCCTTCCTAAATGGTCTTAACTCTAGTTTTCCTATCCATTACCAAAAAAAAGATCTATTATTTAGGTTATGCTAATAACCCAAATAGGATAAAAAAATATGGAGGATGAAATTGTTACTTTCAAGACCCACATCAAAGATCTTGATGAAAAAATAATTGGCCTTAGTCTTCAACATACCACCATGAACAAAAGATGAGATCTAGAGTCTTATTTAGACACTAGGTTTTCTTATTTTAGTAATTATCATGGGTTAAAGGTTAATTTTCCTCAATTTAATAGTGTAGATCCAACTAGATGGATCTATCAGGTAGAACAATATTTTAGTTTGCATAATAATTTTGATGCTAACAAGGTCCTATTTGCATCCTTTCACTTGGAACTTGAAGCCCTTCAATGGTATTGTTGGTATACCAAGGCTCATGATAAACCCATATGGACCAATTTTTGCACCCTCATTTTTCAATGTTTTGGCCCTACTACTTTTGATGACTTCACCAGAGCACTCACTGAACTTTGTCAAATAGGAACCATGAGAGAATATCAAAAAGAATTTAAAAAACTAGCCAATCATATATAAGGATTATCTAATGAATTCTTCAATATTTGCTTTGTTAGTAGACTAAAGGATGTAATTCAATTTGAAGACAAATTTTTTTGGCCCAACATGATGATAGAAGCCTTAGGGTTGGTTAAGTTAGTAGAGGATAAGATTGCATCTCAATAGCAATTCAAATCTAATTTTACTACATTCAAAAATATAGCTCCACAACAATCTCAAACAACACCAAGCCCCAAAACCACTCTTATCAAGCATTTGACTGAAGTGGAGATGTAAGATCATAAATAAAAATAACTATGTTATAACTATGATGATAAATTCAATTAGGGATATTGATGTGTTGATCAAAATCTCTACCTATTGGATGTGGACTCTCCACCCAAAATTTAATATTGGGAAGATGTTCAAGATACAACAGATGATTTGGAAGAAGCTCAACAAATTATGGAACCTACTTCTCAACAAGAACAATCACAGATATCTCTCCATGCCTTAGCATGAATCACTACCCCACAAACCATGTAGGTTAGGGGTTAATTTAAGAATCTCCCTCTCATAATGCTCATTGATTCAGGTAGCACTCATAACTTCATTGACCCTTAGATTGCCAAATAGGTTGATTATTTTATCCATCCTTACTCCAAATTTGAAGTCATGATTTCTAATGGGAACACATTACCTTGTAAAGGGAAGTTTCATAATGTGTGTATCTCTAGTAGAGATTATAACTTGCACTCCAACATGTTTTCCTTACCCTTAGGTGGATGTGATGTTATTTTGGGAGCCCAGTGGTTATGCACACTTGGACCCATCTTATGGGATTTTGCTAAAATTTGGATATAATTTTTAGACAATGGGGAAAAACACACATTGAAAGGCTTACAACCAAGATCTCTCAACATCATAAGTTCACATCACATGGAAAAGCTACTTAATAAGAATTCACATGACATCATTGCCCAGCTCCATTCCATTAAAATGCAACAATCAATAGTCTCCAATACTGCTTCTGATTTAAAAACCAATTTGTAGAGGTATGCATGTGTCTTTACCAAACGAATGGGATTTCCACCTTCATGGCTAGAGGACCATCATATTTATCTCCTTCCTAGAAGCATTCCTCCCAACATTAGGCCTTATCACTACCCATTTCAACAAAATCTTGAGATATAGATGCTCATTTGAGACTTACTAAAGTAAGACATTATTCACCCTAGTACCAACCCATATTATTCCCCAGTTTTCCTTGTCCAAAAAAAAGATATGTCATGGTACCTTTGCATTGATTTTTGTGCACTTAATCACATCATAATGAAGGATAATTTCCTGATCCCTGTTATTGATGAGCTTCATGGTACTCATTATTTATCCAAGTTGGATCTTTTCTCTAGATATCACCAAATCTAGATTTATGAGGATGATATCCCTAAGACAAATTTTTGCATGCATGATGGCCACTATGAGTTTCTATTCATTCCCTTTGGCCTCACTAATGCTCCTTCAACATTCTAGGCATTGATGAATAAAATATTTTGGCCCTACCTATGGAAATTCATTCCAATATTCTTCGATGATATCCTCATGTATATTAAAACATGGTCTGAGCATCTCCAACATCTAGAGCTCACATTGTAGCTTCTATCTAACCATCATCTTTGTGAAAAATATTCTAAATGTACTTTTGGCTAGGACAAAGTGGAGTATCTCAGGCATATTGTTTTAGCCCAAGGGGTTCAAGTGGATCCTAAACCATCGCTACCATGATAAATTAGCCTCATCCTCAGACACTCAAGAGCCTCCCTAGGTTTTTAGGGCTAAATGGACACTCTCACAAGTTTACCAAGGATTAAAAAAATATTGCATCTCTGCTAACAACTATGTTCAAAAAGGATACTTTTGCTTAGACACAAACTACTGAGTGTGCATTTGAAGAATTGAAACAAGCTATTTTTACTACACTTGTTCTAGCTATGCCAAATTTTGGCAAGACCTTCACTATCAAGAGTGATACTTGTGGAAATAGACTTGGGGATATTCTCATTCAAGAAGGATTCCCCATTTCATTCACTATTAAATCCCTTTATGGTAAGAATTTAGTGCTCTCTACTTATGAGAAGGAGATGATGGCCATTTTGCATGCAGTATAGAAGTGGTGGCCATACCTATTAAGGAGTAATTTTTGCATCAAAACTAATCACCAGAGTCTAAAATATTTCCTAAAATAATAGGTCTCCAACCCATCACAATATAAATGGGTCAAAAAAATCATGTGTTATGACTATGATATCACTTACCATAAAGGTAAGGACAATATTGTGGCTAATGCTCTATCTTACACATTTACAAACCGAACTTCCCTTTCAGCTATTTCCATGCCTATTCAAAAAAATTTGGATGTTGTATAATATGGGTATTTTAATGACTCCTCATTATCTCAAATCATTTAATAGTTGTCCACTAGACACTTTATTATACCACATTATTCCTAGGATGGTGCTTATTTATGATATAAGAGTTGCATGGTGCTTCCCCAGAGTACAGATCTTCAACAGGATGTATTCTATGAAATCCATGCTTATCCATCCATAGGGCACTTAGATTTCTCCAAAATTATGAGAGAGCACAATACAATTTCTTTTGGAAAGGAATAAAAAATCAATTCAATAGATGGTGGCTGAATATGATACCTACCAACACAACAAGGGTGAAACAACACTCATCCTTGGGTTGCTCGAACCCTTTTCCATCCCTACCAAGAACTGGATAGATATTTCTATGGATTTCATTAAGGGGATCCCTAAATATAGATGGAAAATGGTGATCTTTTTTGTGGCTAATTGCCTCTCCAAATATAGTCATTTTATTCCCTCAACCATCCCTATATTGCCTCCATAGTTATATAAATTTTCCTAGACTAGATTTTCCATCTTCATGGCATTCCTTCGTCCATTGTCTTAGATTATGATGCAACCTTCACTAGCCATTTTTGGACAAAACTATTTTGATGCATCATTACCCAATTGAAGATGAGTTCTAGGTATCATCCACAAATAGATGGCCAGACTGACATTATCAACAAATGCTTGGAAACTTTCCTTCGTTGATTCACCTCAGAACAACACCAGTAGGTAAAGTGGTTCCCTTTTACCTAATGGTGGTACAATACCTCCTACCACACTTCAATAAAAATGACTCCATATGAATCAATCTATAGTCAAGTACCACTAGTGATGCTTATGTACACCCCCAATAGTTCACCAGTTCAAGTGGTCGACATGATTCTTTGAACCTAGGATTAGATCCTTAGTACCTTGTGAGACAATATTCACAGGGCACAAAATAAAATGAAACAACATGCTGATTAGAACCATTTTGAGTGGACTTTTCAAGTAGGTGATATGGTTTTTCTTCACCTACAACCATATAAGTAATCCTCCCTAAAACTCAAAGGGTGTTATAAGCTAGATCCTAAGTTCTATGGTCCCTATAAGGTTCTTCAAAATATTGGGTTAGTTTTTTATAAGTTGGAGCTCCCACATTATTCTTTAATTCACATAGTATTTCATGTCTCTTGTCTAAAGAAATTTATTGGCACAAACATTAGAGTGCAAACTATTTTACCAAAACTTGAAAATGAAGGATCCATTCTTCTTGAGACAGAGGCAATCTTGGATAGCTGCACATGCCAAATTTGCTCCCGATCCATCACCAAGGTTTTAATTTAGTGGCACAAAATGTAATTAGAGGATGCAACATGGGAGCCACTATTTTAGATTCAACACTAATTCCCACATCTAAAGCTTTGAGGACAAATATTTTTCTAAGAGGGAGGGGATGTTATGAACTTGTGATATCTCTTCTATTTACTTTTTTAGTATAGTAGTATTTATAAATGAATATACATTGTAAGTCATCTCGTGAGCATTTTATTTTATCCCACATTCATGGGAAGTAGTAGTTGCTTAGATTAGAATTCATATATAAGTAAGTGTTGAGGCCAATGAAGGAATCCATGAATTTATTGTATTGAGTTTGCTCAAAAGAGGTTTCCCTCTCGAAGTGGCCTATGATCAATTCAATTTTTTCAAGTGGTCTGCCATATTTAATTTGTGCTATTAATTCTTGTTAATTTGTGAATTTTTATTAAGTTTTGTAGGAGGTTCCTCTTAGATTTTTGGATATGGAGTTCTTTACTTTAAAAATTCAAGGTTTCTTGGGTTTTTCCTCTAGGTATTGTGGAAGCTTGGTTAGCTTGGTCTTTCCCTTTTAATAACCAAGAGCTTAGGGAGCTATGTAATCTATCTTTTCCTCATGTGTTATGGGGTATTTAGAAGGAAAGGAACAATAAGATTTTTAAAAATCACCAACAATCCTTCTACATATTTTCTAACCAAATTTTATTAATTATACAAGAAAACTTCAAGATTATTAAGTGGGAAAAAGGATCCCTTTTTCACCATTTTAAAAAATTATAACTAAAGACTGGAATCTTGATCTTGATAATATTTCTCTATTTGATCCCAAGGTAGCTTTAAGGAAATCTATTAGATGGTTGATTCCTCAAACTGAATAGATAAAACTTAATTTTGATGGATATTCTAAAGGTAACCTAGGACTCTCAAAAGGAGGTGGGGCTATTAGGGATCATTATGGGTAGATCATTTCATCTTATGAAGAAATTATGGGCTTTCAAATGATTCACTTCTTTAAAGCACTTTCAACCTTATGGGGTGTGTCGATTGTAAGCAAGTTGGGGCATAAGTGCTTATGTGTTGAGGGAGATTCTTTCATTATTACCAATTTACTTAATAAAAAAAAGATGTTGGCTTGGTTTATAGATCATATTATTGATGAAATTATTCATATCAGCAGAGAATTTGAAAAAGTTATTTTCTAGCATACTTATAAGAAGGGAAACATGTTGGTAGACCTCTTTGCCAACAGAGGGGTGAATTCCAATGATTCAAAATATGGATTAAAAATGATATTAGACCCAATATTATTAATGATATTCTTACAAAACAAAAGCATGACACTACGTAGATATAACCTTATGATTAAAGAGATTTTAGCACACCTGGGATTGATGTGGCATATTTGGTTTTGTGTTTTCATTATGAGAAGAAATTATGATTGGGTTAGTTATTATTATTTTTGGCATGATTACTAAAACATTACCAATGAATATGGGGTTATGTTAAATTGGGTGTATTTTGGGAATGGGCATGATTACAATGCTCGTCTTGGCAAGGTGAACTATAGTGAGGTGAAAATAAAAGCTGAGTATGGGTGTGCAGAGATGGGTGGAGACCAGAACATGATTAAGCCTTTGAATGTTGATTTTTTTAGGAAAAAGGCTGACATTTGGAATGTGTTACAAAATGGAGGACTAACTATGTTTATGGATAGAATTTATGGTTATGACCTATTTCTTTCTATGCAATTTATTTAGAATTGGGAAAATAGGGTGGTCCACATTAACAACATTTCTATCAAGATAAAAAAGGAATTGATTGCTAGGGTCATAGGACTCCACATTGAAAAAATAAATACATTAAGCTTACTACAGGGTAGGAGTAGGGAAATATGAAGTTCTTGGTTAGGGATGAGAAATTGACAGCTTTCCTAGGGGGCTTCAAAAGGGAGGATTTTCAAATACCTTTTGATGATGTTATAGAATAGATTATAAGGTATTTTGCTTTAGATGGCCATTAAAAAGTTGTGCATTACTATCATTTCCCATTTCTAAACTACATGTGCCATCGCATTACATTGAGCATTACTTTCTATATTTTACACTCTTTGGAACATTTTGTTAGAGAGGTTTAGTTGGTTAGAAAATCAGAACCTATGCATCATGTATTCATATTTTTGATCTAAAAATTCTTCAAGGCTCAAAATCCATCTCCACAATCCTCCATTGTGAGAAGGAAAAAGAAAAACATACTGGTTCAGAGCAGGATGTTCCTAGAAGGAATTTAAGGAGTAGCAGTAGACTGAAACCTAGAAATAGTGATGGTTTAGAAAGAGAAGAGGGTTGGTATGATGAAATTCCTTAGGAGATGAATGAGGTTGTTGGTCTTGATGAGATTAATACTAATGCTAAGGTCAATAAGGATAAAAAAAAGTGGAGGGGAGAATGGGTTTTAGGATGAGCTATAAGATAGGGGCATAACTGTAAATAAGGATGACAAGATTAATACTGAGCAACAAGAAAATGTTCAAAGTAGGGTGGCTATGAATACTACCAAAAGTTTTGAGAAGAATAAATAGGCTTAAGTTACCATAGGGGAAATGCAACAAAAAACTTAGGTGAAGTTGGATCTTGACTTTGTTAAAGATATTGCCAATCATCAGGACACGTATGAAATTTTAGAGGATGAAGTCAATTTACATAAGGCATTCCTCATATGGTTCATGAAAGATCATTCTAGGGTTAAACAAGAAGTGAATAATCTTAAAAAACAAGATGGTTTATATTGTTCATGGGATAAAGAGATTGAGATGACATCTTAGATTAAAACTTTGACTGATAGAATGAATAGGCTGGATAATGAAAATAGGGAACTCAAGCAAAAGCTACATTTGTTGGTGACTTTTAGAAAGGTGACATTGTATAATGATATGTAGAGTATGGAGGGTTTGGCTAAATTTTTTAATGATGTTAATGCCACTAGTAATGATAGTATCCCTAGGAAGAAGCTTAAAGGTGAGGCATCTACATTTGATCATGAAGGAGTGGTCAGTGGGTTGGAAATAAATTTTCAAAGTATGATCAATGAATGGACATCTGCATATAAGTATTGGGAGAAAAATCATTGATTATGTGGGTTTGTAATTGTGTGTTGTGTTTTAGTTATGTTTATACTATTTTATCTCTATTTTTGGTCTGTGTTCTTATTAGTTATTTCTATGTTTATGGTTTGGTTCGTTGGTTTATCTATCACTTTGGTGGATTTTTGTAATGGGTAGAGTCCCTTTCAAAACTCACTTTTACCTTCAATAAAAACATATCAAGATAGTGCATGTTTATCAATAATTATGTTCAATATTTACTAAAAAAAGAACAATATAACCATGTAGAATAACCATATCACATCCAATAAGCTCATTTACATACATATACATGTCTCAATATATTATATCTATTAACTACATCTCAAGTTATAACACATCAAAGAGAGAAAGAGTACAATCAACAATGCAGTAAAAATAATGAAAAGTGTAATTCATAACAGAAGTTGACATCATTAGAGGTGTAGTAATATGTATGAATGCCAACAAGCTATTAATATCATCGATAATCAAATATGATGTATGAAAACATATGTAGGTTTTAAGAATAAATAGATGTATCTCTTTAGGTGTATAGAAATCACATAGTAATGTAGATAGACAATCATCTCATCACATACATCAAGGTGGTTGGAAAAATTGTGAAAATAGACATAATAAATTTTATAATTAAAATTATGTCTAAAACTGTCAGTGACATGGAAAATATTTTCACTAAACTCATTCATGAATTAATATTAGGTGTGAAACACAATGGTGTCTAATAATATTGTAAGACATAAGAGGATGTAGAAAATTGGGAATGACATCTATTCTAGAAAATAAAGAAGGAAAATTCAAATTTGTTACAATTAATAGACATGAGTTAGATAGAAAATTTGAGAATGTAATCCAAAAAATCACTTGTATGTTTTAAAAATGTAAGTCTTGAGCACACAAAATAATAAATATACTAACATAATAATCCTAGCAGAGAAATCCATTTTGGACATGCATGATGTCAAGTTGGTAATTTTGATCAAACTAATTATAGGAGAAGGCCAAGTTTATTGGCCTAGTTTTAAAATGGTTGGATAATGTCCTAGTGTTTATTAATGAATTTTGAAAAGATAAATATTTTACGTAGTAGTTGTTTAAGTCTATAGTATTTAGTTCCAAAACTAAGGCAAACTAGTAAAGTGTATAAGCCTGACTACTAACTTTATAACCAAAATAAATATTGTGTGCTCATAGATGGATAAAGTTTTTTAGGATCTATAAATAAGTGTTTTAGATGAAGATGATGCAATTATAAAGGCCTATAAGAGCCACTAAAAAGAGTTTTAGGACATGATAAATGAGTGTGAGAACAAAGAAGTTTTGATAGTGTTCATGGAGGTATTAGTATAAAGATTGTCTATACTAACCTTTTAAGTGAATAGCATAATTGAATAATGGGAGTATTTTGAAAATAAACTATAGAAAATTGCACTTGAGGATTCATTTCACACATTTTTTTCATTCATTTTTAACCTATTTTCTCATATTTGCAAGTGTCCAAGTGACCTTTGGACTTCCCTTGTATTGCTCTTCTCCCAAAGGCTATAAATATTGACTCTTTTGGCTCTTTTTAGTAGCCTATGTTGGTTGATGGTGAAACCCTGGCCAATTTGGTACTTGAATGTCTCTTGAAGAAATAAAAAAAATTAATTTTCCTACTTACATGCTATATAATTGAGTGTTTTTTTAATCTTGTTGGTTTATTTTAGTAAAAGATGATCTTTTCTAGCATGTTATCCTTGATTGTTCACCAAGTGTGCAAAAGAGTAATTATTACAAGTCTTTTTTAGTGTTATATTTCAAGTGTATAAGTGTATTATAAGTTTTTTTTATGAATTTATTATCAAAATAAATCATTAATTATCTTCCTAAGTATCAAAATACCTTTTTGAACCTAGCTTATGGAACAATGATGTAATAATTTGTCTTGTGGTGTGAGTTTTGTGTAAAGAAAGCTTTGTTTTTCTCTAAGTACTATAAGTTTAGTCAATAGGAGGAAATAAAATATTGTTTCATCACCTTGTATTTTTTATAGTTGTTTTCTTAACCCTTTTCATCCAAAGTTGATAGGTAAGAAATTACTTCAAAGAGTACATCAAGGGAACTAACCCTTCTAGAGATTCATCTCACTAAATTGTTACCCATGACAAGAGAGATGTTTCCATTGTGCCACTTGGATGAGGAGAGATAGGAATATCCTCAAGGGGTTAAAATATAAGTGGCAATAGTTTTTGGCATGTTTGGTGGGACTTTAAGTCCTAGAAGATTGTCCAAGATTGGTGTTGGTCTTAGCATAGTTGAAGCTACAATAACATCTACATTCAGTACTTGGAGACTCCACTAAAGTTTTCAACTCTTTGGTTATTGATAATTCCATAATTTCCATGACAAAGGTGACCACTAGGTCTACTGCTAAAGGTATACCCTTTGAGTTTGTGCAATTTCCTTTGTATTCTATCAAAAGTTTAAGGTTTGTGAATACTCACCCTTATTCAAGGGAGTTAGTGTTTAAAAATTCCAATTTTTTTCTTCATTCCACCACTAATACCCATATTATACATTCCAATATGGATAGGATACAACCTTTTTTACCTTTCATTAGATCATCTCCTTTAGATCTTACCTAATATGACCAAATTCTTGGAGCAACCCTTAAGAGTGTTCCATATTTTAGTGGAGAAGGTCCTATTACTCCCATTGAACACATTAGAAACATAGAAAACTTTTTCAATGTCCATAATATCACTCAATATAGTTTAGCCATCAGGTTATTGGTATTGTCTTTCAAATGGAAAGCTTTAGATTGGTATGGAACTCTACCTAAAAATTCTATTGGTTCATGGGATAAACTAAGAGATCTATTTACTAAGAGGTTTGGAGAGAGGAGTGATCATCTATCACTAGATGATCAATTAATAATTATCAAGAGGGAAACATAATATTTTATATAATATTTTAACACTAGATTTCATTAAACATGGGATAGGATCCCAGCCCTTGTGAGGCCTACCCCAAATTATGCCTTTTTGTACTATTTAAAAGCATTGAATAGTGATGTATCCATCATTATCCAATCCATGGGTGGGAATACACTACCTACTACCTATGAGATAGTTATCAATGCTTAGAATTGTCTTGTTCAAGTAGGAAATATTTCTCCTAGGCCACCAATGTCATTGTTCCTTGATTTGCAGCCTCCTAGTCAAGTTGCATTACCTACCTTGGCTCCTTTGCCTAGTCAAGAAAAGTTTTCCATTTCCCCCAATGAGATCCATGAAGTAAATATTTTGATCTAAAATGTTACTAATGAATTTGTTTCTCTCAAAAGTCAATAAGCTCAAGGTTATAGGCCATACCAGTCCTACAATCAGTTTGGGTAAACAAATATGCCTCCTTTTCAAGGTAATGCTCAAGGACAATGTCAAATCACTCAAGATAGACCTTACCAAAATTATATTCCTAATTCCTCATCATCTTCCAAAGATTTTGTTCCCACTAAAAACAAATTTGTTTAATAACAACCATGCTATCCCTCCTATGACCAAAATCAAGGCCAAGTTGCATATGCCAATGGAATGCCTAGTCAAGACATGACAATGCAAGGTAACCAAGTACCTCAAGTTACAAATTTTGAGATGTCAATGCAAAATGTAATGGAAATGGACAAACACAATCTGATTCTTCTCTTATAAATCATTTGGGAAATGTAAGTAATATGAATGCTAGTGTGTCTTCTAACACTAAGTCTAAGAAAATATTGTTGAAGAGACACAATGGGATAATCAAGGACCTATTTTATGCCTACATCATCTCCAATAATTATTGGGTATAACTCAGCCCCTAAGGTGAAATAAAATTAGAAGTTTCATACTGTAAGGCCAGCTCTTATACATCCACCTACACAAGGTACTAGTACTTCCAAAGAGCCTTTGAAGGTGAGCAATCCTTATATCAATGTTTTGGATTAGATGAATAAGTTACATATGAATATTTCATTTTGGGACTCATTGAAAATATCAAGACAAAAAATATGCTTCAAAAGGAATTTCAAGGACTAGGTAAGCATGTTAGATCAGCTAGGAGTGAGAATGTTTTTTTAGTGAATGGAACTCAGCCCATTGATAGACAAATGAAGAAAAATAATAATACTCATCCTTTTAATCTATATTTTATAATTGGTGATTTCCTAGTTTACAATTGTACCATAGATAGTGTGGCTAGTGCTTCAATTATGCCCATGTCAATAGTGGATAAACTAGGCCTCAAGTATGAACCAATGGCTAAAGGAGTTATATAATTGGATGGATCACCAACAAAGACCTTGGTAGTAGTCAAGGATTTGAATTTGATTTTATATGCTTTTCCTACCTTTTCCATCCATCATGATGTGGTTATGGTGAATTTACCCCCATACTTTGCTCTTTGTTTTTCAAGAGAGTTTACAGCCAAGATAGGTGGATACTTGGTAGCTAATTGATCCTATATGGGTTTTAGGACAAAGTATGGTACAAAGGTTAATATTGAATCAGAGCCTATTCATCAAATCAACTAGATCCCTATATGCCTAAAGTTGTAATGTCAATTATAAAATTCTTGATGAGGAAAAACTTCACATGGACCAATCTCTAACTTATTCTCTTGAACGATTTTTTGATTTGTATCTAGATGAATGGGAAGCTGAACATTATAAGCATGATCCTTACAAATTCATAGAGGAGACTGGTCTTGGAGTGTATTTCATTCATGAAGAGGACTCTTTCATGCCAAACTTGATGAATCCAATTGAAAACATGGATGGTTTATGGTAGCTATTCTTTGATGGATCTAGAAGCAAAATTGGGTTAGGTGGTGGAGCAATGTTGTTTTCACCATCCAAGAAAAGGTACTATTCCACTTTTAGATTTCACTTATTTTGTACTTGTAATGTGGTAGAATATGAGGTCCTTATTCATGGCCTTGAGTGGGCTAGGAAAAGATGTGTGAAATAATTACAAGTGTATGGTGATAGTGAGTTGATTGTGAATCAAGTAAGAGGCCAAAATGTGACTAAAAACTCTTTGCTTAAGTCCTATAACATAGAGTGTGGGATATTGTGGAATATTTCCAAGCTTTCAACATCCAATCTATCCCAAGAGAAGACAACAAACATGTTGATAGGTTGGCAACAATTGGAGTTTAGTTTGATGTTCCAAAAGGGATAAGAGAAGATAAGAATTAGCCACATCTCAAGGTGATTATAAGGCCCTCTATACCTAATAATGTCACTAATTGGAAAGTGTTTGATAGTGACCAAAAAATAGATCTTTTTATATAAGAGGAGGCTAAGTTTTATTCAAATAATTAGTCCAAACTACAACAATAATATGGAGGGTAGATTATACAATTGAAAACAAACAAGATCCCTAAAGTCTTAGTCACACTTGAGAGTATCTTCAATGATGATGATAATTTGAAGAAAGCAAATCCAAGCATGTCTACTAAGACAGAACATTATGACAGAGTACAAATCTTCAAAGATAAGTTGCTTTCTCTTGGGAAGGTATGTATTAGTGAATAGAAACATGCTTTAATTGAGTTATGTAAGGAATTTTTTGATGTCTTTACATGGGAATATAATGATTTAAAGGGTTTTGATCCAAACTTATCTCAAAATACCATAGATCTATATGATAATGCTAAGGTTATCAAGAAAATACAAAATCCAATCAATCCTAATATTGAACCTCTCATGAGAAAAGATTTTACAAAGTTGATTGAGTCTAACATCATTTTTCCTATTAAGCATCCATCTTGGTTGGACAAATTAGTCTCAATAAGGAAAAAGAATGAGGAAATAAGGTTATGTGTTGATTTTATGGACTTGAATATAGTTTCCTCGAAGGAGAATTATCCTCTTCCTTCCATGGAGCATATTTTTCAAGTTGTGGTAGGTAGTGAAAGGTTCTCACTTCTTGATGGATTCTCAGGGTATAATTATATTTTGGTAAAGGAAAGTGACCAATATAAGATATCCTTTACTACTAAATGGGGTAAATATTCTTATAGGAAAATAATTTTTGGTTTATCTAATGCTAGTGTGACATTTCAATGTGCAATGGATATGGCTTTTCAAGGTCTAATAAATGATATTGTGCTGGTGTATCTTGATGATATCATAGTTTTTTCTAAGGATGCAAAAGATCACTTGAATCACCTTAGGCCAATTTTTGAGATATGTAGAGATTTTGAAATCTCTATTAACCAAAATAAGTGTGTGTTTGATGTCCATGAAGGTAATATTTTAGGACACATTGTCTCAAAGAAGGGCCTATCCATAGATCCTGAAAGGATGAGTGCAATCTTGGCATTGGATTTGCCCAAACATAAGAAAGGTTTGTAAAGTTTCTTTGGGAAAATAAATTTCATAAAGAGTTTCATTCCTAGTTTTTCTAATTTAGTCGAGCCTCTAATCTCTATGCCAAGTAAGGATGAATTATTCACTTGGATAAGAAGAAGGAAGGGGATTTTTGAAGAGATTAAACAAGCCATTGCCCAAGCTCCAACTCTTACAAGTCCTAATTTCTCAAAGGATTTAAAATTGTATACCTTTGGAAATGATGAGGTAATTTATACCATTCTTACTCAATAAAATTAATAAAACTTGGAGAAACCTATTGCCTTCTTTAGTCAAGGTTTGGAAGGCTATGAGGTAAAATATACCTATGTAAGGAAGCAAGTACTTTCAATTGTTAGAAGTCTAAATAAGTTTAGTCACATGTTATATAACAACAAGATTCACATATTGGTAACTCATCATAGTGTCAAAGACTTACTTTTTAGAAGATATTTGAATGAAAAAATGGATGTTTAGATCACAAAAGTGATGGAGTATGATGTAGAAATCAAGACAACCAAGCTAGTGAAAGGAAAGGGTTATGTGAGCACCTTGATTCAAATTTAAAAGAAAAAAAAGAGGATGTTTTATCACTTCATGATGAACCTATGATATCTACATCTTCATCAATGAGGATTTGGAGACAAGACATGATCCATTTTATTTAAACCGATGAGTGTTCACAAGGCCTAGATAGAGTTGAAAGAAGGTACTTCAGATTACAATCTATTCCTTATGTACTTGTTAATAGAATATTGTTTATAAAGGACTTATTAGGTTTGTTATTAAGATGTGTTGAATCAAATCAAGTTGATAAAATATTGATTGAGTTTCATGATGGACCAGCTGGTGGTCACTTTTCTCTAAGAACCATAACTACTAAGATTATGGGGATGAATCTTTTTGGCCTAGTTTGTTCAAAAAAACCCATGATTGGGCAAGGAAGTGTCAAAAATGTGTTCTCTTTTATGGTAATAAAAATCTCGAAGCCTTACCTTTTCATCCAATACAAGTTGACCAACCCTTTATGCAATGGGGTCTAGATTTCATAGGTCTAGTCAACCCACCTTTTACTGCTAAAAAAAAGTGGGTGTTGATTGCTACAGATTAATTTACAATATGGATGGAAGTTGTTTCTCTTAAGGAATCATATGAAATTTTAGTTCTAGACTTCTATGAAGGCATAGTGACAAGGTTTGGGGCTCCTTCAACAATAATTTTATATAATACATTAGCTTTCCTTAGAACGAAGACAAGTGAGTGGGATTTGAAACATGGTATCTATCTTAGTAATTCATCCAATTATTATCCACAAGGGAATGGAATATCTAAGTCCACTAATAATAATCTAATCAGGATCATAAAGAGGACAATAGAGGAAAACCAAAGGACTTACTATTCCAAGTTGAAGACAACTCTTTGGGTTGATAGAATCACCCCCAAGAGAGCAATTGGAAACTCGCTATATACACTTATTTATGGGAAGAGAGGCTAGACTACCTATTTCACTTGAGTTACCAGCCTTGGATCTCACTTATCAGTTGGAGTTGATGGAAAATAAAAGCATGAAAGTCAGGTTGTGTGAGTTGATGGAGCTTGAAGAGACTAGAGATCAAGATATGCAAACTATGAGAGCTCACCAAGATTAAAAAAAGAGATATTTTGACAAAAAAATCCATGCCAAGAAGTTTCCAATATGGAAACATTATTCTAAAGTGGGATGAGGATAGGGCTAAATATGGAAAACACATAAAGTTTGGTGCTTTGTGGAGTAGCCCTTATGTTATCACCCAATGCAAGCAACATAATGCTTTCCAACTCTTAAAGTTCGATGGAGAGGATCTTCATAGCCCATTAAATGGGATATATCTTAAACATTTCTACTAAGGTTCTCCTCTCTCTTTGTACATAGTTATTGTTTTCCTTGTTTTCCCTAAATGTTTATGCACATATGTGAGTCTTGTTGATGTCTTGCTTTGTCTTGTGTTTGCTTGGTGTGTTGTGGTTGTTTTGTGTGTATTTTAGGAAATTCCTTGCTATTTTTCTTCAATAAATAATTGACTCCCTTGGCCCATGATTGGATAAGGCTACTGGTCTTTAGTAAAGTAGGCATACTACCCCTATAAGTCACCATTTTATTGACCAAGTTTGACTTTTAGGTCAAACTTGAACCCATATAGGTAAAAAACTTTATTTTTTAGATATTTAAGGGTCTAAATATTTTTCATATGCTATATTATGGTTAAATTTATGTTATCTAATTCATTTAAAACCTTAGTCATGGTTTCATTAGCTTGTTTATCATTTTGGATCATTTAATGTGATTTTAAGGGTCATTAATGCAAGTGACATAATTCCCAAGGTGCCCAAGTGTCCTTTTTTCCTTTTAATCATCCAATAAGTTAGTTTAACTATCATGATGTTAGTTACATCAGAATATTATAGGTGGTTTAATTGAAATTCAAGAATCTAACTAAAAACAGAGCATTTCGCACTTGTATGGTCCATGGGGAAGTGTGCCACCTAGGAAAAGATCATGGAAGGCCTATTCAACTTCATAAAACTAATATTTATATTTGTTTTTCTTTGGAGGTTCCATTTTAAATCCAAAATTATTCTTCTTCTTTTTTACATTTCTAGGCATACAAAAGTGACATGTAGTTTTGTGCTTAGTACATATAACTTAGGATATTTCAGGACAAATGATTTTGGTAGGTGGTATTATACTCAGAGAAATTAATTTACATAAAAATATTGTAGGTATTGATCAACTGTGCTTTATGGAACATCCTTTACAAGCTAAATATACATTTTTTCTAATTGTTTCATGCAACCTATAGGTTTTGCTCCATTTTGGTTAAATATGTATGAACCAATTGGTAATGTTGTCTCCAAATTATTTTATATACCTTCTTAGATGGTATCCATTCTTATTTTCATGTTTCATAATTTATTGATGAGCAATTTAGTCCATACTACAAGAAGGTGCCACCATGTGCAGTCTCAGTCAAAGTTCTTGTTTGTAAAGGTTTGTTCTCCTGTAAGGACCTCATGTATTTTTTAAATGATGTTACATAGGTATTAAGTTCATATGACCACCTCTTTCAATGTTTTGGTTTCACCATATCATATTTTGGGTAGTTTGTAGCCTTGCCATCTCTCATAGTCCACTTCATGCTTAGCTTCACTTGCAGTCACTTGTATAAGCTTGTTCAACTTATTCATGGAATGGTAATAAAGGTATATTAGTTTTCCAATACATCATGATTTGGAAATATTTCATTTATATGTTTGGAAAAGGTGTAAGTGTGGTTACAAGCTCATTCACCATGCTAAAACAGTCATGAGATGCTTTTGCTTGCTCCATTCCATATATATGTAGGTGATTTTCACATTGAAAGGAATTGTTGAAGATTGTCTCAAGATGTCCTTGATGTCAATCATGTATTTGATAGGTTTCAAATTATTTTGATCTATCCATGAGGTTTTTCCTTCATGCCATTTTTTTTATTTCATGCTCACTGTCCACTTTCAACCCAATGCACATCTACAAGAGCCATTGTTGAAGTCATGATGAGAAGTGTAAATCCTAACATGGCTCCAATATCTTAATATTTTTACGAGTGTATTGGAATGTTTGATGAAATCATACAAATTTCATAGTCATGGATAGTCTTCATACTTCTCATATTCAACTCACTATTTGTGCACCAAAATATCCACCTATAGGTGGCTAAGTAGGGGACTAAGATGTTTATATGGAGAGGTTGAAACAACTTGACACCTCCTTAAGGTCTTGCTATGATAATCAAGCCATTAAAGACCCATATAAAGTGTCAAAAAGTCATAAATAAGTGTGCAGCCATGTTGAGGAGATAAGAGACTGAGTTTAGGGAAGCTTTCCCTAATATACAAAAATAAAGATCTCAGGGGTTTTTGTAGGCATCTTATGATGTGTTTGATAAGGGTTTAAAAGCATATAAAGAGGTGAATATTGTGATATATATCATAGAAAAGACATATTCCGAAAATGGATGCCAAAAAATTAGTGCAATATGGGATTTGATATCCTCAAAGTGGCCCTCAAAAACACTGAAAGCATGTTGTTGTATCTACAAGCTTGTAGTTTTAAATGGCCTTTTGACACAAAGGAATAACAATGAAAAGTACCTCATGAATAAGATGTTTAAATTGGTTTAATGACATAAAAATATCATGAAGGCTATCAAGGGAACTTCATACATGGATTTTCAAGCACTATGGCCACCTATAGGTGTCTACACACAGGGAGATAGACACTTACATCAAGACAAACAAATAATGACTCAGGAAATGTGTTTTGATAGTGTTTTGACCATCCCAAGGTGAATATAATATGAATAAAAATAATGTATGACATTATGAGATTAAAATGAGGTTTTAAAACATCACAATCAAGTCTCAAGGAGCTAATATACACCTACAGTAGGGTCTAAGGGTAGGATGTCTCAGTGTAGCAGGAAAGGACTCAGTTGTAAGCAAAAGTGAATATGAAACAAAAATGAGAGATTAGAATGATAATACAAGTAAGTGACCACATATATGAGGATCATGATCAAATTCATGAACTAAAAATAATGGAGAATGACTACTTAGACCTCTTGGAACCCTGTCTACACCTACAAGAGGGTACAGTCTTGGTGAAGGTAAGGTAGGAGATGAGCTTGTTTAGGGAGAAGAAGAGAGATACGTTAAAATAAATTCAAATTTGTTCATTATAGTTCAAAATGTGTTTTAAAAATCCCAAGACTCTGCCTAGTTGATCATCTACCTTCCCTACTTGGTCAAAAGTCATTAATTCGTACAATGAGCTAGGAAACCTCTTTGTGCAATAGATGAATATGAAAAATTCAAAGAAAAGGAATGTTTTGGGGTGAATAAAAATATTAATTATAAGTAATTAGATATGGGTAATATTTTTAATAATCATAGGAGCATTTTTTTATCATGGAGAGATCACTCTTAAGTGGATTTGAGGAAAATGCAAGAAAACAGGCTTTTTAGAGGCCTTTTTGGTGCATTTTGAGTTGGTTAGGCACATAAATCAAGGAGTAAATATAAACCATTTGGTATAAATAATCATAAATAAATTAAAAAACTCATAGAATATTCACCTTTCCTTAGGTAAGATGGCTATACCTTACTATTTTGTCTCAGAGATCAACTAGTTAAGGAAAATCAGGTTTTAGCAAAGTAAACTAATGAGGCCGAAAAGGGATAAATAAATTGATGGAAGGTTTGGGAAAAATATAGAAGAATTTTTTTGGGTGTAATAAATTAAAATAGGTGTTTAATAACACTATTTCAGGCTTATACCTCCCAATATGACCAAAATACCTCTGCACATAGTCCAACTAGGCAAGCTTTCACTAGGCCTAGTTGGTGGATGAGTGAAAGGAAGAAGAGTTATTGGGAAGTTGTGTGGTGATATTATAAGATTTAATGAGATTTAAATATTAATAATACACCAACACAAAAATTTAAAATTATTTAAATTATCCAAAGCTAGCTGGGTGTAGGTTAGGTCTATTAGGGCTTCAAGGGACCTAGAACCAATTGGGGGTCTACCTTCATTTATAACTCTTGATGAGATATAAATATGATTGTGACATGATATGGATATCTAATTAGACATTTTAAAACTTTTATTATGTAGAGGAACCTATAGGAAATATAATTTTAGATTAGAAAGAGTTCAAACATGCAAGAAAGGCAAAAACAAGCTCGATGGGGTGACTTCAAGTGTTCATTTCTCCTTTGAGAGTTTGCATGTGAAACAAAGGAGTTTTGAGGAGTTATTAGGGTAACTAAAAATATTTTTTTTTCATTTTTTGGCAAGTTCAATTTCATTGCTTTATGAACAATGCTTAAGACTAAAACTTTCCTAAAACCCTAGTAAACCCTTAGTCAAGACTCAATGGAGAAAAAAAGATTGGGGAGCTATCTAGATGACATAGTTTGACCATGAAAGCTATTATAAATTGAAGAGGACTCACTTAGGATTCATCCCATGATTTTGAGTAGTATGAAATTGTACAGATAAGGGTAAAATAAGGTTTTTTTGACCATTTTATGTGTTTTACAGGTTCTAGGAGGTTGTAAGAGATGAAATAAAGTTTGAAGGAAATATATAGACTTTTCATAAATACCTATGGTAATATTATTACAAGTAAAAACTCCTAACTATCTAAACTAGAGCTCTCATCGCAACTAGTCAAAACTGACATAGTGAACATAAGGGTGAGAAGTGTGAAAACCTCAAGTGGATGTCATTTTAAGGTGAACCTGAGTAGTTTAAGTCCATGGAGGGTCTTACCAAGTGTATTACACTCCATCCCATATATTTTCATGAAAAAATTATTCTAATTTTGAGGCCAAGCATGAGGGGTGATAGACAGAGGAGTTTTTTAGACTGCAGGTAGTAATGGCTTCCTTCCAAGAGTTTTCAAATGATTAAGACTAAAAAAAATGCATGAAGAGGCATATATGAAAGACTTAATCATTAGACATATCCATAGTCATTTGTGGGATGTTTAAATAGGTCCAAATCATGAAGGTAGTTTTTTGAGATAGAATGAGGAATTTCATGCCATTTTTCATAAATTTCATGACTTGTATGGACATTTAGACCTCCTTACATTGCATGGTTCATTTCACACATTTTTATCATTAAATTTTAACCTATTTTCTCAGATTAAAAAGTGACCAAGTGACCTTTGGACTTCCCTTGTCTTGCTCTTCTCCTAGAGGCTATAAATATTGACTCTTTAAGCTCTTTTTAGCAACCTCTATTGGTTGATGGTGAAACCCTAGCCAATGTTGTACTTGAATATCTATTGAAGAAATAAAATAATTGAATTTGACTAGTTATATGCTGTATAATTGAGTGTTGTTATAATCTTTTCTAGCATGTTATCCTTAATTGTTCACCAAGTGTGCAGAAGTGTAATTGTTACAAGTTTTTGTTAGTGTTCTCTTTCAAGTGTATAAGTGTCTTAGAAGTGGTAAATGATTTTATTCTTCCAAGGAATCATTCATTACCCTCCTAGGTATCAAAATACCTTTT